>JAJHZJ010000032.1:2814016-3166516 GCA_023548195.1 Bettongia penicillata ogilbyi | reverse complement strand
TTTTTTTAGAACAATCGTAACAATTTACTTTCAGTGTAAAGGAATATACTCTCACTTGTGGTTCAGAATTAGAGTATTCTGGACTTTAGATACAATACCAATATAGTATAGTGAAAGTCATTAAAATCATTGTATTAATAATTTCTTTCTGCAAGCAGGTGTAATAGCCTTATAACCAGTATATGTTGGCCTTAAAGGAATGAGTTATTATAAACACCATCAATGTAGATAGTTGAAAGAAACAGTGTAGGAGTCAAAATTACAGGTTCAAGAACCTATTTTTCTTCTTTCTCCCACACACACACTCATCTCCTGTCATATTCTTTCCCAATAGTTTGCAAATTTCCAATGTTTCTCAGTGTGTCTTCTGCTAAGCAAATGCATATGGTATCAGTGCAAAAAGATAGACTATAGTGCTATTTATTTTCTTATGTCAAGATTCATCATAAGCAAATATTCATGGAATTGCTTGCAGCTCCAATTAAAATTGACTCAAAATAAATGACCAAAACAACAACCCTGAAAGTATTCAGTTTATCTCTCTTATTTTTTTAATCTAGTACAGAAAGATAATTCCATATATACAGCAACTACGAATTTCACATTATTCCTACTAAAAATTTAAGTATTTCAAAAAGCCAAAATGCTTTAAAGGAAGAATAAGAATCCCAGAACCTATCTTACTTTTATGATTCAACTAATCTCTTAAGGAGGAGCAAGTATGGCATACACTGGAAATAACACTGAATTTGGAATAAGAAAGGCATCTAGGTGGCTTAGTGGATAGGGCACCAAGCCTGGAGTCTGGAACAATTGTGTTCAAAGTCAGCCTGAGACAAACCTGGGCAAATCACTTAACCTATTTGCCTCAGTTTCTTCATTTAGAAGATAAGGAAGGAGAAAATTTAGAGGAGGAAATCATAAACCACTCCAGGATCCTTGTGAAGAAAACCCCAAATGGGGCCATGAAGAGTGAGACACATCTGAATGACATCAACAAATAGTTGAAGTAAGAAGATATGCATTCAAATCCTAGTGTCGGATGAGACTTGCAATCCATCGCTCCACAAAGCGATGGTAACTCCAATAGATAGAATAAGATATATTTTTTGGACATGGCAAACAAAAGGAATTTGTTTTCCTGGACCATATTTGTGACAGGAGTTTTATTTTTCTTTTATTTCTATTTGAGTAGCTTGGGTTGGAAAGAAGAGGAAGATAGAATGAGATAGGGAATAAGAAAAAGAAAAAGAACATTGTAGAAGCATATTTTAAATGCACAGAAGGACAAAGGGAAGGGAAGAAAAAATCATGTAAGAGGACCACTTTGAAAGTTACATTTGATATTTAATTTACATTTAAAAAGAAAAGAAATCTATACATAAGTGAGTCAGTTTCACCTGCAATGCTCTGTTTGTGTTCTACATATGTGGAAATGTCCATTTCATTTGATGTTTTTTAAGTACAGGATAAAGAAATAAAGAAAAATATGAAGGTCCCTTCTGGATCTCAATCTAAGGTCCTCAAGGTGACACATTTTTAAAAAGATTATCCATTTTAGCCTGTTGGAAAGATATGACAATGAAAGACACACAATAATGACTCAGAGTGAAGGGGGAACAGCATGTGTTTATAAACAAACATACATATGGCAGCTAGTTTTATAAACCAAGAGATAAAAGCTCCTCGGAGAAAAAGATTATTTCATTTTTTTGTCCTTGTATCCCCAATACCTAGTGCAGTGTATAATTCATAGTAGGAGCTTAATAAACGCTTTTTGAATGGAATAGAATAGAACAGAATCGACTTGCAAATGTTAGTAGAATGACTTTAAACCTTGCACTCATGTGGGATGAGCTTTGTTCTGAGATTAGCCAACAAATATTGGCCTTTGAAGAATATGACATTCAGAGCTTGGCAAAAGCAAATGAGTGAAAAATAGACAGATAGATCTGTCTTTCTGTCTGTGTCTGTGTTTGTTCTTCGTTTTCAAAGAAGACTGATGGATGGATGGATGGATGGATGGATGGATGGATAACAGCTAAGCCAGTTATAATTTTTGGGCCCCTTTCATATTATTTGAAGAATCAGAGAGCATTTACTGTGTATATTTGTATAGCATGTATTTTTTTGATGTTCTTTAATTCTCTTCCTCTGAAACTGGTGATAAAACATGACACTCATTTCCCCAACAGAGAGGTACTAGACTCAGGGTACAGATTGAGACATATTTGGGGGAGTGAGGAAATATGGCTAATAAAGGAATTTATTTTGCCTGTTTTGTTAATAGATTGGGAGGTGGGCGATAGATTTTTGTTCATTGAAAAAATAAATCTAAAAAGAAAAATTTCTCTCCCTCTGAGTTGATTGATTTCTTCATATCAACCTTGTTTCTTTTTTCAGTCTTCTTCTAATATTTCTAATCATTTTTTCATTTTAAAATGTTATAGAAAACCAAAGGTAACTTCTTAAATAATCCTGTGATATTTATAAACATTTCAGCATTATCTTTATTTCCATTTCCCCAAATTTTGGAAAATCATTTCTGTCCTTATAAATGAATTCATAAATAAAATTAATTTATCTTTATTCATTGTTATCTCTCTTCAGAGGATATCCAATTCTACATGTGCAGAGCTAGTCTCCTCCTGAGTTCTTTCCTATAGTACCAAATGAACTTTTTGAACTGTATGTCCTATAGACATACAAACCTCAAAATATTTGTACTAGAACCCACTATCTTTTCCATAATTCTTTTATATTCATTCTTTGGAACTAGAAGGAAGGAGGTAAGGAAGGTAAGGCTGCAATATTGCAACCAAAACCCTTCATGACCTAACCTCAACCTACCTCTCAAATTTTATTATATTTTACTCTACTTCCTGCTAGAATGTCCTTCTTGTAGTTCCTGATAGGTATCACTCTTTTGCCCATCTCTGTGATTTTCTTTGCATATGCTCATCTCTTTTCCCCTACATTTTAGAGTGCTAGTTTCTCTTAAAACTCAGAGCAATTGCAACTATATATATTGTTTTTCCCAACCACCCCCCCGTCTACTAGTGTCTCTCCCCAAGAAATTACCTTTTATCTATTTTGTACATGTTTTTGCATATATTTATTTATATACATATATGTTATCTCTCCCAATAGAACATGAGCTCTCTGGAGAAAGGAACTGTTTCACTTTTAGGGCAGCTGTGGGTACAGTAGATAGAACGTTGGGTCTGGAGTCTGAATTTCAAATACAGCCTCAAAGACTTATAACTGACCTCGCTTAAACCCTATTTGCCTCAGTTTTCTCATCCTCTAAATGGAGGGGGGTAGAATCCTTTAACATGGAGATAGTTATGAAAATCAAATGAAATAATATTTGTAAAGCCTACATCACAATGCCTTATACAGAGTAAGTGCTATTATTTGTCTTTGTATACACTGTAGCTAGCACAGTGTCCACCAAAATTTATCTATAATTATAATAAATTCTTATTAATTAACTAGTATCTTTAATTTTTACATTAATATATTTTTCTCCACCTCCTGTCCAGTGGGCCATTCCCTAAAACAAATTTTTTAAAAGAAAGGAAAAAAGTTCAGCAAGATTCATTGAAGCCTTCTCAGTGGGTGGGTGAGGGGTGAGAGAGAGGGAGAGAATTTGGAAGTCAATTTTTCTAATGTTAAAAATAAATAGTTAATAAATATCTTAAATAAATTAATAAAAAATGTTCAGCAAAACAACCCAATACATCAACTATGCCTGGAAGCATATGAAACGTTCCATATTAAATATCCCTCCACCTTGGCAGAGATGGGAGAAAGATACATTTTTTTCAACTCTTCCTTAGTTTCAAGCTTGGTTCTTATAACTACATAGATTTCAATTGGCTTTTATGTTTTTCTTTTCTTTTATAACGTAGTAATCATTATGTGTATTTTTTCCTGCCTCTACTTATTTCACTCTGTCTCATTTCATATAATTATTCTTTCATTTCTTTGAATTGTTCATCATCATCAATTCTTACAGCATAATAATGTCCCATTACATTCATGTACTACATTATGTTTAGCCATTCCCCAATAAATAGACATTTACGTTGTTGTCAGTTCTTCGCCGTCTCACATATGCACACAAATATTACTAGGAATTCCTTGCTGGATATAGTACTTTTTTTATATCTTTCATCTCCTGAAGGTATATGCCTAACAGTAGGATGGACCTCTGAATCATAGAAAATGAACAGTTTAGCCACCTTTTCTTAAGCATAGTTTTCCAGCATGACTGGATCAATTAACAGCTCCACCCCCAGGGTATGAGTGTGCCTGCCTTTCCACAGTCCCTCCAACATTAACAGTTTCCATCTTTTATCATCTTTGCCATTTTATTGCCACTTAATAATTTCTGATATGTTTGGGGGATGAAAGTGCCATGACCTAGAGAAATAAATTTGGAAAAGAACTGCCTCCAGAATACTCACTGTCTCTTCCTTTGGCATCTACTCTGAATATCACCATTCCTTTTCTATAAAACAATGATAATGATTATATTATCTATCTCACAGGACTGTTGTAAGAATCAAATGAAATAATATGTTAAAAAAAAAGACAGTGAACCATAAACCACTATGTAAATGATTCCAAAACAAATGTGACGAAAATCTTTTAGAGGCAGTTAGGTTGCACTATGGCTAGCAACCTTGATAATGGAGCCAGGAAGACTTGAGTTCAAATTCAGACTCAGACACTTACATACTAGTTCTAGTTAGACCCTAGACAAATCCCTTTAATTCCTGCCTGCCTTAGTTTCTGCCTTAGTTTTCCCAAATTTAAAATGGAGATAATAATAGCACATACCTCCCAGAGTTGTTCTGAGGATCAAATCAGGTATTTGTAAATACCTTAACACATTGCCTTGCACTCAATAAATAATTGTTTCCTTCCTTCCGGTGTGACCCTGAGCAAGTCATTTAAACTCTTTGTGCCTCAGTTTACTCATCTTTTAAAAAATGTTGAGCTAGATGACCTCTAATTGCCCTTCAGATTCTGAATCTATGACCTATGTCTTTATGTTTTCACAAGCAATTTTGAGTTTTGAATATAGAATCAAAAATTCACCAATATATAGACAACAAGCCAATTATAGTATCTATAGTAAGGGTTCTTAACCTGGAGTCCATGATTTAAAAAAATAGTTTTGCTAACTATATTTCAACATAATTTGTTTTCTTTACAATTCTATAATTTTACTAAACTTATTGTTCTGAACAGAGGTCCTTAGGCTTCTCCAAACTACCAAAAAGGGTGCTTCTTAAACACACACACACACACACACACACACACACACACACTCACAAAGGTTAAAACCTCTATCTTACCCAGATAGAGTAAAAATAACAGAAGACCTTGTGCATTTGCTATACCATAAATTTCTATAAGAGAACCCAGTTAAAATACAATATTGAACAATAAAGGACTTTCAGGAGAAATCTGAGTTCAAACCTTATTGCTTGGGCATGTCACCAAAGAATCTCTCTAAATCTCAGTTTCCTCATCTATAAAATTCAAGTAATAACATCTCCGCTATCTACCTCACTGCTCTGAGATTCAAAAAGAAAACTAACAAAAATACATTGCAAACTTGAAAGCACCTTTTAAATAACTGATGATGGTAAGTAAGAATAAGAGAGTGTCCCTTATAGAGCCTAACCCTTCAGCATAGCAGTTCTCAAGTTTCTAGTCTTTAGAATCCCTTAATACTGTCCAAAATTACTGAGGACTCCAAAGGGCTTCTGCTTATGTGGATTATATTTACTATGTAGGAAAATAAAACTGGTCACATTTTAAAACATTCATTCATTTCAAAACAACAATAATAAACTCATTACATGCTAATATTTTTAGGAAAAATATATTTTCAAAAATAGAAAGGGGGTATTGTTCTACATATGGTTGCCAATTTCTTTAATGTCTGGCTTAATAGAAGAGAGCTGGCTTCCCATATCGGCTTCTGGAGTCAATCTGTTGTGACATGTTGTTTTAATTGAAGTATTTGAAGAAAATCCAGCCTCACACCAATATGTGCTTAGAAAAGGGAAGCATATTTTAAAAGCATTTTCAGATAATGTTACTCTTTTTGATACTACACCAAAACTCAATAAATAGTAATTTGTTAAAGCTAAGTTGCAATATGAATTCTACAACCCTATCTGTTAACTTTTCATAGTATGTTATATTAAATTCCACCGATCCAGGTTACACTCTGAATGGATCTTTTATACAAACATGATTTTGTAACATCATACATTGAGGAAAATGTTGGTTCCTGAAATATACAAATCTTCCAAATGATTAGAATCAAGCACATTTAGGGTAACCAAAAAAAACCCAAATTCATTAATATCACCACTGATCTCATCAGAAAAGTCTTTTAGTATTGGGAAATTGTCAAGCTCAAAGAATTTTCCATATTTTCCAAAATTCTAATTTTCTCTATCAGCACAGATCATGTAGCCTCTGGAAAACTCCACTTTAGAGTCCTTGGAGAGTGAGTGTGAAAAAGGCAAATGACAACTTAGTATTATTGTGAAAATAGTTTCAACCTCAAAGATCTGAAAGGTTCTCTAACACACACACACACACACCACACACACACACACACACACACTTACACCAGGGGTCTGAGAATCACTAGTCTAATAGAACAGACAGGACATAAAGGTAAACTATAAAAGAAGGTATAATAACAGACGGTAAAAAGATCTATTCAGAGGAGGGAGAGATGACTTCTACGAATATATTCAATAGGAGTAATAAATCACAAATTGTAAGGGGCCATATGGGCAAGAGGTAATGTGGCAAAACATAATGCTTGATGATATGAGCAGGTGCCCTGGCTGATGCAAAATGACCACCAGTAGCAAATGGCAGAAAACAGGTCCAGAAGATGACTCTTTCACAAACCCTTTTTTTATGTGTCCCTGCCTTGAGCTACATTGTGTCATCCAAGGTCAAGATCTGAAAAAAAAAACTGCCTTTTCCATTAAAAAAGGATAACTTCAGAGGTACTTTCCTACACTAAACCTATGATTATTTGATCTTAGAGGTAAGAAAGAAGCAAAAAAGAGTAACAGTTGTTAAATTGATTGAAGTGGGAAGTCAGCCAGACTATTCAAGAATTATTTTTAGCCTCTGTGCTGACAGGTGCTATACCCTCTTTTAAAGGCTCCTGAAGAAAGCATGCCTGTAGTAGATACTACTTACAAAACCACTTCCAGCAAAAGAAACAGAAACCAGTTTAAATTTAGCAGTAGGAAACAGAGGTATCAGAATAGAAGTCCTCAAAACACCTTCATCAGCTGACTGTTAGTGAGGAAGGTTACTTGTCTCTAGTTTGTAAACAGATTGTAATACTACTTCCATTGCTTTGGAGAGTTGGGGGGGAAGGTGGGAATTATGAGGAGGGAGGAACACAGGGAAAGAGGGGCTTTCTAAGTTTGAGGAAAGTCAAGTGGCAGTTGCATCAGAAGAAACCTGCTCTGTTCTTCTAGATTAAAAAAAACTTTTGACATCTTTAACTTCAGAGATGTTCTTTAAAGGGAATAAAGTATAATAGAAATAAATATTATGATATTCTAATTAATTGATTTGATTGACAAACCTGAATGTAAGGTAACTCTGACTTTACATTTCTTTAGAAATGATACCTAAGCCTGTATCTCAAGCCACCTTCATTATCATGAACTCAAGAAAACAACCAGTTAGGTATTTCTATTGATTTCCATTTTCCAGTCTTTTCTTGGTCTCTTTCTGTTTCTGTCTTTCTTGGCTCTCATCCATCTTTGATTCTCTCTTTATGTCTCTCTCTGTCTCTGCCTATGTATCTTTCTCCATCTCCCTAACCTTTCCCTCATTCAATGCGATCTTCCCTGTTCTCCTTTCTCTCTCTGTCATTAGTTCATTTTCTACTAGTTGTTCCAATAGTCCAGAACAGGCTTCATTATTTTGCTTTTTTAAATTCTTCCTTCTTCATTTAAGGATGAGTTCTCATCTCACTTTATACTAAATTACTCTTATTCCCACAAATAATAGTTACTTTTCCTATATCCTTTATTATTTTCTAAATTATGATATATTTACTGAATGCAAATATTATATATATATATTTGTTTACATCTCTCATCTCCCTATTCAATTATAAGCATAGAGACTGTGCTATTCTCCATGTTTGAATCCCTAGTGTGTTACATATGATTAATAACTGTTGTTGAATTGAATTCCTTATAAAAATTATTGTTATGATATCAGTAGTAATTTATACAAGGGCAACTAGAAAGCTTGGCTTGAAGTCAAGAAGACTCATCTTGAGTTCAAATCTGGTTTCAGACACTTACTAGCTGTATAACCCTGGGCTAGTCACTTAACCCTCTTTGCCTCAGTTTCCTTATATTAAAATGAGCTGGAAAAGGAAATGGAAAAATCACTCTTTGCCAAGAAAATCCCGAATGAGGTCACAAAGATTTAGACATGACTAAAATGACTGAACAAGTGATTTCTGTAGCTCTTTGCTATTTACAAACATTTTCCTCATCTCTGCTGTGCAGGTTAGGTAGTATTACTGTTATCATCCTAATTTTACATATGAGGACACTGAGGCTCAAATTATTGACTCGCCCCTGGTTCCATATCTATGTAGTGGTAGAGTCAGTGTTTGAACCAAGATCCTTCTTGAGTCCAGGACCATTTAGTGCTTTTTCAACTACTAATACTGATCTATGGGTAATGCCCAAATAAATATGTAACAGAATATTCTAAAAGGATTAAACACAAACAAAATTATGAAGTATACATCTAGGTCCAAGTCCTGTCTCTGACACTGTGTGACCATGGACAAATCACTTATAACTTAAATAAACCTCAGTTGCCTCATCTGCAAAATGAGGAATCATACCTAGACTACCTACCTCCCAGCATTGTTGGGAAGAAAGTGTTTCTGAAAATTTTACTTAAGTTGTCTATAAATCTGATTTTTTAATCTGTTATTAAAAATCACTCACTGCTTCCATCAAAAGTCTATGGACAAACCTGACCAAATAGGAATAGTCATTAAAGTACTAATTATGTATCCAAAACCTTAAAGTTACATTAAATTTTCCCCTGGAAAGTGCAACCATTGCTTTTAAGAAAATGTGCAATAGCAGTAAAACTTCATTCATTTGAATTCAGCCAGTTCAGAATTTTTATCAGTTGACTTGACTGAAGTTTACTTTTATGAAGAAAAGGTCTACTAAGCAAGATTGCAGGGCACAAATCCCCTACTTAAGAGAATGAGTTCTATTTAAAGATAATGTTACATGAAATGATAAAAAGCAATGCTAATTACAAGGGTGTCATCAGAATTCATTGAAGGAGGGATGACCTTTCACATTTCATTAGGAGATTGTTTCATTTAAGTAAGCCTTTCCCCAAGTGCCTGCCTTCTTAACCTGTCAGAATTAGTAAGGGTTATTTTTTGTACTAAAGCAACTATGTGGTGTAGGGGGTGGGGTGCTGGATTTGGAATCAAGAAAACTCATCTTTCTGAGTTCAAATCTGGACTCAGACACTTACTAACTGTATGACCCTGAGCGAGACACTTAACCCTGTTTACTTCTATTTCCTCATCTGTCAAATGAGCTGGAGAAGGAAGTGGCAAACCACTCCATTATCTTTACCAAGAAAACCCCAAATGGGGTCTCAAAAAGTCGGACACAACTGAAACAACTCAACAGCAAGATTATCATTTTGAGCTATACTATTAACATTGTTATCAGTAGTGGCGGTACATGACATTATATGTTACGTAACGATAAATTGGATTTTCAAAATCAATATTAAATATGTACTATAGTTTAGGAACTCAAACCATAATTGTATTATTGATATATATTAGTAGTGTCAAAGTCAAATGGAAATGGAGGCCACTAATTCGCACAGTTTAATGCAGGTCACATGTTGACTTAATTTTAAAATGTAATGTTATTTCTGCTTTATTGTACTTTTAGTTATTTTATTAAATGTTTCTCAAATATATTTTAAGTTCAGGCTCACCTCAGGAGTGTTGTAGACCAAGCTGTGTATTTAATACCACTGATAGACTCCCAGATGAGACAACTCTCTAATCATGGCAGATTACCGGACTTGAACCTAAGTCTATACAGCCCTTGGAGTAGAGGTCTAATTACTTAGTAGCCCACACAGCCTCAGTATATTTCATTCCTTTGAACAAATTAATTTCTAGTACATGTAGATTATTTTGGAGGGGAAAGGAGTTTAAGTGACTTGCCCAGGATCACACAACTAGTAAGTGTCTGAGGTCAAATTTCAATTCAGGTCCTCCTGACTCAAGGGTTGGTTCTTTATCCACTGTGCCACCCCATGCATGTAGATCTTTAAATGCCCCCTTTTAGATCTAACACAAATAGTATATTTAACTAGTATCTCATAAAGAATTATAGCTAGGTTCTGAAGCTATAACCAAGTAAAGTACATTCTGACATGAGTTATTGCAAATAGCTTGCTTATGCATATGTACATATATAGGTTAGATGTGGATATGTAGATATAAACCAAGGGTAACTGAAACAATCTGAATTTCTGTGAAAAAACTGAACCATATTATATACTGGCCTATAAAGTAATGAATATTCCTGTCTCTTAATCCATAATTTCTGGTCAGTATGATTAAACTCCTAATTTGATCAAATAAGATGAATATTAAGGAATCTCACACAGAGTCTCCGCTATGTTTTAACATATTACCAATGCCATTGTGTATAATATAAAGATAATATTATCTTTTAAAGCCAGACTAGCAATAGAAATCATTCAGTCAATGCAGAAAAGCAGCATGTGACTGATGAAAGCCGTTCACATAGCTCTAAATAGTCATGACTTTTCATAAGAATGATTTGATTTGTGCAGCTTAATATGGGTGAATTTCATTTTAAACTCTTCAGGGTCTACTGTCTATACTTTGGTGATGGTGCCAAGGAAGAGAAATTGAAAGGCTAGCAAAGCAAAGAGAAACAATGGGCCCATTCATTCACAAAATGAATAATTTATCCATTGATAATTGAAAGTATAAATTATAAGTTTCATCTTTTATAAATCTGTATACTGATCTAAGGGATGTCCAAGGAAAAGCTGAATCTCATTGTCCCTCCTTATTATTTGAAAAAAGCTTTTTATTGATGAAGAACTTTTAAATTAATGAATAAATGGGAAAATCATTTCAATCTAGCAAACATTTGTTAGATGCCTGCTACATGCAAGGCATAGTGTGAGGCACTAGGGTATTAAAGGTAAAACAATGCCTATCTTCAAGGAGGTTATCTTCTAGCTAGAATGTGTGTGTGTGTGTGTAACAGATATAATTTGAGGAGGAAAAAACAATAAAAATATGGGTATATGTTTTGAAGGAGGGAAAGAACACCAAAAATGGGGAGAGGGAGGCAGATAAAGAAAAACTTCCTCTAGAATCTGAGATGAGTCTTGAAGGGAGCTAAAGAATCTAACAGGCAGAGGCTGAGAGGGCAGGCGAGGTATTCTATGAAAAGTCCCAGAAGATAAAGAGATGGAATGCCAGTTTTGGAGAATAGCAGTTAGGCCTATTGAGTCATTTAAGTAGTTTTTGTGCTCATAAATTCAAAAAAATATTATTCAGATATGTTTTTAAATAATAAGGCAGCTTGATGATGTGCTTTCTCTGGATATATGAAAGATGACCCATTATAATTTATGAAAATATCCTAAGTGGCTATTTGTCAATCTAGAGTGCATGGAGAGGAGTAATGGAGAGTTTTTCTGGGGCCGAAAGTACCAAAATGATAACTTTATATTTCATCCTAGAAACAATAGTCACTGAATCTTCTTGACTGGGAGACTTGCATGACCCAGACCCATTCTTTAGGAAGAGTATTTCAGTAGCAGTGTGGACATGGATTGGAAAGAGAACAGGATGGAATCAAGGATTCCAATTAGTAGATGGAATAGACCAGGGAAAAGGTGGTAAGAACTTGAATTAGGATTTGTGACTATGTGAACAGAAAACGGGACAATGGGGAAAGCACGGTGAAGGTAGAATGGATAAGACTTGCAATTTATTGGATAAAAGGGATGAAGGGAAAGTGAAGGGGAAGAAGAGATAGGAAAATCAATAGAAACTTTGTCTAAAATGGCCAAATGAAATCTAAATGACCACCATAATAAGAGGCAGGTCAAGGGAAGTCTTTGAAGTCAAGTGGACCTAGTAGGTTCAAGATCTCCCGCTGAAAATTTCCTCAACCTCCAGCACCTCTAACAACTCTCTAAGATCATAAATTACAGGGGGGGTGTTGATTATGAGTGAAGAAAGTTTCTATGAAATGATGGATTCAGGCCAAAAAAATGGCTATCATACAATGGTTTATACAGTACGTAATTCATTGTGGTTGCTGTATAGATAAATTGGACTTGATATTTAAAATATTTTATTTAAATAAAACATTTTCTGGACTCACAATTTATTTCATTATCATATATTAATCTGTTTTCTAGACTATCAATAGTGAACTTGAAAAATCACATAATATATATGTAATCACTTCAATGAATAACCTATTATAGTCATATCATTTGAGTAATTTAAACTTGAATGTTTCCTAACTTGTTTAGAGTATCTGACTGAAATACTAAGCATGTACTAACAGTCTTTTTTTTATATTTTTCAAATAACCAAAATAATAAAATCGATACTGTATACTACTGTGTAAAGACTGATTTGCCCCCTGAAATGGGTTTATGCTTACACTTGGTCACTATAATGCCCCTTTCATGCTTACCTTCCCCTCTAACATTATTTTATTTTTCCTTACGTTTTCATATCACAAAAACTTTATGCTGTTAAATTAGCATATATGGTAAGTACTTAGTTAAACCTCAACTGTGCAGTATGAACATAGGATCATAGTTCTAGAGAAGAGAATGAACATTTTATTTATTAAGCACCCATGCGCTAAGCATTATATTGTGCTTTACAAATATCTCATTTGATAATGACCCTTTGTGATATCATCATACACATTTTACCCTTGAGGAAACTGAGGAATAAACTAAGTAACTTGCCCAGGGTCACAACTATAAAGCATCTGAAACCAGATTTAAACTCAAATCTTCTTGACTCCAGGTCATACACTCTATCCACTCTTCTACCTAGCTGCCTAAGATTTTGAAGGGGTCTTTGAAATCATCTTTGTTGTTTTTCCTGGGTTGTTTCAGTTATGTCCAACTCTTCATGATCCCATTTTAGGTTTTTCTTGGCAAAGATACTGGAGTGACTTGCCATTTCCTCCTCCAACTCATTTTACAGATGAGGAAACTGAGGCTAACAGGCATATGCTACTTGTCTGGGCTAGTAAGTGTCTGATGCTGGATTTGAACTCCTGAAGATGAGTTCCTGATTCCAACCCCAGTGCTCTATGTGGCTACTCTTTCAGGTCATCTACCACATAATTGCTCTACTGAGGTCATCTATGATAGTCTAGCCTTTCTATTTTCAGATGAGAAAATTGGAGAATAGAAAGGTAAAGGAAGTTGTTGAGAGTCACACAGAAATTAAGTGAGAGACCCTGGATCCCAAGTCAGGTCTTCGGATGTCAGATCCATTATCTTTCCACTATACCACAATGCCTTCTCTGTTATTAACAATGAAAAATAGATAGTGTCAGAGATTAAGTTCCAGAAGGAACGTTGAAGGTCATCGAGTTCAAACCCTTTATTTCACAGGTGACATGACCTGACTAGACAAAATAATAAATGTAAGATATGGAATTTGAACATGATTCTTCTGATTCCAAATTCAATACTCCTTTCAAAGAATTACTGTTCTCTCCATCTGAAAACCAAATATAACAGAAACTTCTTTTATTTCTCTTTTAATCACTTCATTTTTATGGTAAACATAAGAAGCATCAATACATATGAGTATCTCAATATTCAAAAAATTACAAAAGAAAATGTGTATAACATTATGAAATTACTTCATATATAGTCTGGTTTTTTTAAGTGTGTTACATTTTACATGGTAGTAATAAAATTGCCCAGTTTGTTTCCCCTTCTCAACTTCTTTGATTTATTTTGTATGTTTTTTCATGTTTTACTGATGCTTCTTTCTTTTCCTGTTTTTTTCTTTTGCATCTCTATCATGACTCACTAATAGAGTTCCTCTAATAGACCTCCTCCACTAATAGACTCCACCAATAGACTTCCTCACTCCCCCCTAACAGAGGATATATGGTATAATGGAGAGAAAGCTGATCTCAAAGTCACCAAATCTGGGTTCAAGTCTTATTTCTGAAACACACTGGCCTTGTTTTTGTTCTTGTTCAGTCAGTGTTCAGTCTTGATCAACTCTTCATGACTCCATTTGGGATTTTCTTGGCAAGGATATTGAAATAGCTGGCCATTTCCTTTTCCAGCTCATCTTACTGATGAAGAAACTCAGACAAACAGGATTAAGTGACAGAGTCCCACAACTAGTAAGTGTCTGCAGCCAGATTTGAACTCAGGAAGATGAATCTTCTTGACTCCAGGCCCAATACTCCATCCATTGCACAACCTAGCTGCCCCCACTGGCTATGTGAGCCCCTCTTTTTACCATGCTCCAAGCATCTTGCTAATAAGATAAATTAGACAGAAGGTGTCAAGATACTTTGGTGGAGAATATTTCCTCAACTAAGTGTTCCCTTGGGGACTTCTAGAAGATACAGTGGATAGAGGCAGCCTTGGAGTCAGGAAGATTCACATTCCTGTATTTATATCTGGTCTCAGATACTAGCTGTGTGATCCTAAGCAAGTTACTTGACCTTCTTTGACTCAGTTTCCTCACCAGTAAAATGAGCTGGAAAAACACTCCAATATCTTTGCCAAGAAAACCCCAAATAGAGTCATGAAGAGTCAAACACTACTGGAAAATGATTTAAAAACAGCAACGAGTGCCTTTACTAATGAAATCACAGGTCTTGTTGCTATCCCAGTCTCTCCCCAAGCAAAACAAATCAATACATTAGCCATGTCTAAAAATGAATGTCTCATTCATCAACTCTCCGTCTTCTCCACTAGCTTCAGTGTTTTTCCAGGGACTGAACTGGTAAGTGCAATTTCTACTTCTATTGATTTCAGCATGTTAAGCATGAGTTTCTCAAAGATAATTTGAGTCAAATATCATAAATAGAAATATTATGTAGAATAGCCATGCAATGGAGAAAAAGAAATATTATTTTTAATAATAAAGCACTTCCTTGTAATCTTTAAAAAGTAGACTTTTTTGCCTTTTTATGGCACAGAAATAGTCCTAACTCAAATGACCAAGTGACAGTTTGTAATGTCTAGCAGGCCCTACTTGGTGTTCCTACCAAGGCTGAAAAGGTTTGAATTATAGATCTGGCAGCAGATTGTCATCTGAGAACTAGCCTGGCTACATTTAGATGGACTTTTTTGTTAAAAAAAAAAAAACACTACAAGAGGAATGTCAAGTTGTTTATAATAGATTTGCAGTTTCATGTGCAATCTCTTTTTTAGTTACTATGTTATGGAAATGATTGTTTATCCCATAAATTAAATGTTTTTAAAGAAATCAGTAGGTAGCTGAAAATTATCTGCATATTCCTTAAATTCTTTATAAAATCTATAAAAATTCATGTTTATACATGTATGTATAAGATTCCTTATGTCTAGAAAAATCAATGTATCAGTGTTAAAATTGTAAAGATAATTAACTTGAGGGCCATAGTCCAAATAAAGCTCAATAGTAATTTTCTAAGTTTAAAAAAAAATTAACCCACTAGCGATGACTTTTTTTGCTCACATCAAATCATGTAGACTCTTTCTTAAGTTAAAGAGAGATTGCAGAAAGCATTGGTACACAGAGCCCCCTACACTCTTGAAATCATTTATCTAGAAAGTGTTTTAAGTAATTCTGGGATTTAACAAATATTGATTCTATTGTATTTTTCAATAAACCCATGCTGGTTAGTTTGATAGATCTGGTAGAATGTAGGTTCCTAGAGGATACAGTTAATTTTGGTTTTGTCTTCATATCCCTAGTTCCTTGTACAGGACATGGGAGCTAGGAAGAACATACCTGTGGGGAGCTGAGGTTGAAGGATCTCAGGAGTTCTGAACTTTGGTGTATTATGCCAACTGAGTGCCCTTACTAAGTTAAACATGAATATAGTAAACCACCGGGAGCAGAGGACCACCAGGTTTCTTAAGGAGGAGTGAACTGTCCCAGGCTGGATAGGAAACAGGTCAAATGTCCCATGCTAATCAAAAGTGAGATTGGACAAATGATTAGACCCTGCACATCAAGCCTGCAGAGTCCTCATGTATTCTCATACATTGTGTATATGTATGTGTACACTTGTCTATAAAAATAAGGCATTACGATAGACCTTTTGACCTTGCTAGCAGACATTGGTAAGGCAGCTATAGCCATCAAAGATTAAATGCCACATGTATCCTCAGAATCAGTAAAACTAGTTGGCCCAAACAGAAAATTCTTTGTATTTTTGTCAAAATCCATGTAGTTACAGGCAAAATCTCAATGTGTATCTCTCTGAAGAGATTCGTACCTTAAATAACTATCCCCCCAAAACTAGCATGGTGTAGTGATACATAACGAATTGTCCATAGAGTCTGGAGTATGTGGTTTTTTTGCAGTTTCTTAAATTTTTAATTCATGGAATTCCATAATACAGTACAATAAAAAGAGATGATTGCCATGAAGCAGCAAATACACCATGAATAACTTTCTATTCCCTCCAAATACGTAACAAAGTTATTGTACAAATTTATTTTCCCGCTTCCCCTCCTAACCTAGAAAAGGCTACCATTAGACACAAATAGAAATATATGTGAAATTATTCTATGCATACTTTTATTTATCAGTTCTTTCTCTGGATGTAGAGAGAATCTTTCTTCATAAGTCCTTCATTTTATGTGTGTATTTATAATAGTCAAAATTAATTAGTTGCTCAAAGTCATCCTTAAAACAATATCACTACTACAAGATTATAATCCTTACTTCTTACACACACTGACTGTATAAGCATGGAGAGGGTTTTTGAACTCTTAGAGCCCCTGGCAACTCTCCAGGACTATGAACTAAAAAGGATGACTGCATCAACATACGTTAGTGGAGGGAGTTCCTAGGAACTCCCTAACCTAAGGAAGGCACAGGTTTGAATTGCGGCATCAAAAAAGAATCAGATCTTAAATTAAATATGGCATCTTTATTTTATTAGGGTTAGGTAAGAATAGGGGAGAAGGAAAGGAAGCAAGTATTTGTTTAGTACCTACTATATGCCAGTCATTATGTTAAGCATTTTACACACTTATATCATTTGTTCCTCACCATAACTCTGTGAGGTAGGTCTATTTATTATCCCTATTTTACAGTTGAAGAAACTGAGTCAGGCAAAAGTTAAGTGACTTGCCCAAGGTCACACAGTTAGGAAATGTCCAAGGCTTTATATGAACTGAATCCAGTTCCAGCACTACATATTTATAAATCACTCTGCCTGATCATTTTATTTGTTTCTCGAAACAATATTACAAGAAAGGTGCTAATGTTATCCTCATTTTACCCATGAATCACTGCAAAATTAAATGATTTGCTCCACGTTACATAGCTAAAAAGTATCTTGACTCAAGTCCAGTGCTCTATCAACATTAACATAGTCAGCTGAGTCTTTTGGTGGATAGAGCTCTGAACCTGGATCAGAAAGACCCAAATTCAAATCTGACCTCAGGCGTTAGTTGTAGGACCTTGGGAAAGTCACTTAACCTTTCTCTACTTCAGTTTTGTCGTCCAGAAAATAAGGGTAATAATAGTACCTACTTCCCCAAGATTGTTGTAAAGATCAAATGAGATATTATTTGTAAAGTGCTTTACGAACCTGTAAAGCTATACAAACATTAGCTATTGAAAGAATATGAATGATTCCTAGCTGTTAAGGATACTTCTAACATTCAATTTTGCCATTTTAACCTTTTTCTGAATAGTTTTCCGTTAATAGACCTGAAACTTGAATAACCATGCCTCTTACCTTCTGTGCAAATAAGGTTGATTGTCTACCTAAAGTCATTTTATTAGATTAAGTCCCACATTGTTTTACCAGGTTCTTTTAGAATCTGTCACCCATGTTGTTTGTTATTGCTTTAATAAATGTATAATCTATGCCTTTGTCCAAAGTCATTAATGGTATAGAGGCCAGGACGGATCCTTGAGGGACTCCCTCAAAGACCTTCTTGAAAGTTACCATTGAACCATTAGACTTGGAGATCACCATTCAACCCAGTTATTATCTAATTTTACAGTCTTCTAGACTTACCTCCCCATCTTTGATACATGGATAGTATGAACAATGCATTAGTATGCCCGCTTTGTATGTACTAAAGAAAACTTTTAAATCAGTGTTATTCAGGGTAATAAACAGCAAAGTAAGATACCTAAAATATGTTGAAATAAAGTACTGCAGAACTGTATGTTGTTAGCTTGAAGGATTCAGCCCACAGCTCCCTTCCCCCACCTCTGATAACAGAAAGCTTTATGTAGTACAGACAAGTATCCTAGGTATATACTTCCAGATAAAGATATTAGGGGGAGGGGAGAGCAGAGAATATCATACCATTTTTCATGAAAAGAAAATTGTCACAAGATCAGCCTTGTCAAGTACTACAGCAGCTTGCTGTAAGATGTGAATAAACAGCTGGAGGTAAAAGGACATTTTCCTTTCCTGAGTTCTGATGCCTGGCCTTATTTTCAGTTTCTTCTTCGTTGACTTTGGTTTTTCTGGACTGGTTCTTCATTTTTTTAGCTATAAGGAAAAGAGAGGAATTTGACTGTGACGAGCCCGCTGACAACCGTGAGCTAGCTAGAAAGGCCTATGTGAGCGCACTGAAGAGCCCCCAGAGTCCTGGAAAAAAAAGTATTTGTAATGAAAAGTCCAAGTGGATTTTTGACAGAAGACTCTGATGATAGCAAGGTCTATTAACTCTGAAAAAAAAATTGCAATCTCAGGTTTAGATTTTTGTTGCTATAAGAGTCTGGGTGTTTTTCACATTGCAGGCACTTAATAAAGATTGATTGGTTGACTGCTTAATCTACTCTGTCTTTATATGCTGGCAATGATAGAGTTGGCCCTATTAATTACAGAATAGTATTGCATAAAACAAGAATACTTATTTGATCTTCATGAAGACCAATTATTTTCATTACATTTAATTATAATCTATGCCATCCTAACCCTAGGTTTCAAAGTGGAGAGTGGATTTGTGCCCATGACCAATACAAGCAAGTTTCACATAAAGAAAACTGATTATCTTTCTATACCTGTAAGCACCCAGAAAAACTACCCTCAGATTGATTCTGTGAGTCTGCATAAACTAAAAAATATAATTTATGAGACTTCACCCATGTCAGATAGAAGATGCCATTGTTTCAAAGCAAAGGTATTTAATAAAACAGCATAGAAAGAAAAAAGAACATTACTCCCCAAAACCTGGGATGTTTTCCCCTTTTATTCCTAATAGGAATGGTAGGCAATCATACACAAAAGAAAAAATGTGGCTCTGATACACAGGAAAACTCAATTATCCATGGCACATTTAATAAGGTTATGTATACTTGAAAAATGTGACAAAACTATCTGTAGCGGTATACACATTTTAGATGCTGAAAGACCCTCAATGTCTTTTGGTCGGTAGCCATGCTACTCGGTCTGAGTGTGCTCCCCAATGGATTTGCCCAGTGCTCCATGCTTCCTCACTGTGTTTAATAGCTTCTCTGTTGCTTCCTGATGGGTATGATGTAGCTCTACTGGTTTCATGGTTCCTGAACTTCTCTCTCCTATCCATTTCGGGTCTTTTTACTCTTCAGCTGGCCGTCTGGACTTCCATTTGCCATACATAATGTAGTGACTAAAAATCTCCTCCCAGAAAAAGGCTTGTTGTCATGTCTTTAATCAAAGACAAATCTTCAAGTCACAACATGCAGGAAAGGACTAAAGAACAACCCCTAAGCAGGTTGACCACAGTTTAAGTCTGTTCTTTGAATTCACTTCCTCTTCCTGGTAGAGTCATGACCTTATCGCAAGCCTCTACGTAAAGGTTTCCTTTAACTCTTCTGATTGCTGTCCATCTACCTCCCCTACTTCCAAATAATTTCAGAGAACTTTCTCCCCCAGCCCACTAATGTGAAAGATCTAAAGTGCTTTTTCCTCAGTCCCTTAGATCTTCAAGGTCCTTCTGTGCAAGTAAATAGGCAAAAAAGGGCATGAACAATAAATCTAAGTGTCACTATGAGGCTTTCACAGTGCAAATATCCTGAACAATCAATTGTTTCAGATCCCTGTCTTTCATGTGCAAGTGTGGCCAGCAACAATCCTTCCGAGCTTTGAGTTGCTCTACATATTGAAGAAGTCCACTTAAAAATGAAATATCTTGCTTTCTGAAGTTGTGTCCTCAGTATCTAGCACAGTGCCTAGTCCATTCTTATGGACATGGTCTTATGTGGTTATTTCCTCCACTTCAGATTATAACATGCCATCTTATCCTGCATGATTCTTGTCTTTTTTCTAGATTCTAAGAAGATTCATCCAGTGTATTTGAAACTTTCCTCTGAGGTTTTCTTTTTCTTTTTCTTTTCTTATTTCTGTGGGTGTTGATGCCCTAGATGTTCTTCTGGTATGCCTTGCCATCAACTCATGAGCAACCTACTTCCTATTTCCTATATACATTTTCTCAATGAAATCCTATTCTTGCATATAGGGCATGTTTGTAAATACACCAGAGCCAACTTGTATCCATCATGTGTATTTTCATTTCTCTCTATATTAACCAAAACTTCTATTCTTTTGAGACTATTTTTGCAACATTTTCATCCACATAGCATCACTAGGAGAATGTTCTTGTTTAAAGATGAGAGGGAGAAAGGGAATAGGGTTATTATAGAATGGTTGTTTTTTTAGGGAGGAAAATTAAAAGAAAGAAGAAAAGGTTATTGAAACTATTTTTAATTCACAGAAAATAATAGTACAGAAAGAATCATAGCCAAGCAAGACAGCTTTGAAAGCTACATGCTGTCTATCTATACATCACATATATACATACATATGCTATATATGTGTGTGGACAAATATACATGTATTTTTAAAAGCAAAGCAAATAGTAGATAAACTAGAAGTTTCATGTACAGTCTTCTTTTTCTATTCTACTATGTGTATCAAAATTCTCATTTTATTTTTCAAGGTTTTTTTAAAATTCAGAATAAAAATATAGTTAAAAAATGAAATAAAAAGATTCAACTTCATTACTTGTACATGGTCAACACTTAATGTTTATTGAATACAATTAAAATTAATTTACAAAGCAGAAAAACAACCTTTGCCTTAAAAAAGGATCATTCCTGTATATAGCTATAAACAAGTAAATGCACTTCTATTGTATGCAATGAGTCCCTTAATGCATTTAAAATTATTCAATTTACAAAATTCATTTTAAACAGTTTTTTCTATGAGTATAGTATAAAATCTAATAGGCCTGTAGTATAGATACAGCCAATGTTAATCTTCTGCTGATGGTAGGTTAATAGTATCATTTTTATTGCATAATGCTTGTAATTGAGAGATAGCAGAGAATATTGACTAGATCATGAAGACCTGACTTCAAATCCTACCTATAGTACATACGAGCTGTTTAACTATGGGCAAACCACAATCTCTCAATGCCCCAGGCAGTTCTCTTAAATTGCACATTACTTATAGATCACTGACCTGAATTAGTGGAGATAGTTTCCACAATCTGAATACCCACACACTAATGAAATTAGGACCCCATCTGCATATGCTTACAACCAGAGGTATGCTTCAACCAGCTTGAAGTGGGTCATGAGCAGATTATTAAATTTTCAGAATAAACATTTACACCTCTGAAATCAGCAAAAGCTTCAGATTAGGACTTTATGTATCATTTTGTTAATTGTCAAGATTTAAGAAAGTGTTACTGATGCAGAATACATTTAAAAGTATGTCATGCATACATTTACCACTCCCTAGAAATAAGGTCGTTGTTAAACATTTACCAGGACACCCTTGCTTATAATCATTGAAAAGGAGCAGGACTTAAGGACCAAATGATCCATACTATTTATAAATAAAATAATCTTAGGAATTTATATGATGTATACTTGTTTTTCCCAACAAGTTTACCATTTTCCAAGTTCAAATCCATATTTCTCTTTTTCATATTCAAATAAATGATGAGTACATGTACCACTGTTGCAGTTATAGAATTTCAGAGTTGGGAGACTTGGAGAAACTATGGCTGAACTAAGCTTTTTCATTGCTTCTTTCTTTTTCTTCCCTCTTACCAGTACTTCCCATAACTCTAGACCCTGGCCAGCCAACACCAGACCAATGGCAGGGTGAGGGAAAGATCCATAAGTCCTCAGTTTTGGTAAGGACTGAATTAGTGAGGAAAATTAAAAGGATAGGAGAATGAATCCTCAGTGGCTTCAGAATCCTTTGGACCTGTTTGTCTGTAAGTTGCATGTATGTGTCACAGAGTATTTGAACTTACAAAAAAAGTTAATGGATTTCCTTAAAAAGCTATGTGGATGATAGTTGTCATTATTAATGGTCAGTCCCTAAAGTCTTCTATTTTTCAAAGTTCTTATCTAAATTTTAAAATATAAGATGTGAAATAATCCTATGAACTTAAATCCTGTAAACTTTCCAGTGTAATACTAGATTATTTCCTTAATAGACATATGAAATGAAGTTAGTTATTTTAAAGAAATTATGCTTTTCTGCTATCAAAATATAGGGTTCTTTTTTCATCTCTGAGTTTCTATCATTTGGACTCATTTCCTACATTTAAAATACTAGGGGCATTAAAAAAAATGCATTCCTTTGATATTTTTGGTCCCTAAACAGAAATAGCATTTTAGAGCTGCAAAGGAACTTAGGAGTCATGTAGTCTAATCCTCTTAGTTTTCAGATGAGGAAACTGAGGCATAAAATATTTATTTTTGGACATACAGTTAATGGCCAACCCATGACTAGAACTGACATCTATTGGCTGTCTGGAACTCTCTCCATTTTTGCCATCTCTCTCCATAATATTATGCTAACTCTTTGACTTTCAAATCTGTGCTTTCCCCACAATCCAGACTTAAATTTCCAACAAACTTTTCCACAGAGATGTTCTTCTAGCACCACAAGCCCAATATGTCCAAAGCCAACTTCTTCACCATTTCCCTAAAGCCTGCTGTAAATTTCCTAAAATCTGTCAATGCCATCATGATTCTTCCAGTCAACCAAGCTTAAAACTTCACTCATGCTTGACTCTTCTCTTTCTCCCTCAGGCCCTGTAGCCAATTAGGTGTGAAAGACTGTCAGTTCTACCTCCACAATATCTCTCATGTGTTTTCCATTCCTTCTTTTCCCACTGCTGGTAATATATGGTTCAGGTGTTTGTTACTTCTCCCCTAGAATATTGCTAGAGCCACCTAATGAGTCCCCTTTGTTGGGATCTCCTACTTCAAGCTGTCCTACAGAGTAACAATATTTCTAATACACAGTTCTGATTTTGTCACTTTTCTTCTCAGAAACCTTCAATTACTTCCCGGTGCCTATGTACTAAAGTCTTCTCCTTAGCTTGGCACAGTCTGACTCTAATTGACTTTTCCAGCTTTAATCTCCTTTCAGGTTAAGGTTCTAATGCTTCAACTCAACTTGACTATTCAACGTTCCCAAAACTTTTTGACCCCAACATCCATAACTTGGCTTATATTGTTACCTATATGGCAAAACTCTTATGGGCATGTACTCTCTCCTCAAACTCTTCCTGTTCAATCTTGCCCATGCATCAAGGCCAACCACAAGTACCACATCCTTCATGACTTTATAGATTTAGAGCTAAAAGGGATCTTAGAGATCGTCTAGTCTAATGCTTTTTCTTTACACTTTTAAAATGCTTAGCACTGCGCTTGCACATAGTAGGTGCTTAGTAAACATTCTCCCTTCCCCTTCTCTCTTACAAATGAGGAAACAAAGGCCTAGCAAGCTTACATAATGTGATTCAGGTCATACAGTTACTGAGTCATAGAGCCATGACTTAAACCCACAAACCCATTAATGATTCCTGGCAGAGCTTAAATAAGATCATTCATTTGAACTTCATGGCTTAAGGCTTCTGTGTGTGCACAATTCTTCACTTGGTCTTGTTTTCTTTTTTTGAAGGGTCAATGTGGAGAAGAGACAAAAATTCTGGAACTCTCCAGAGGGACAATTTCACTATTCCATTACTATTGATATCAACTTTCATTTTTAAATCCCTAGTATTAAGATTGGAAAAGGTTGGGATTCCAAGTACTGCCAACCCCTAAAGAAGTGACCAGCCTAATAAAAGTGGATTTGATTGGCTTAGATATAGGCAAGGAAAAAGTCTAGCACTTCAATAACTTCTGGATTTTCTCCCCATTTTTGTGGGAATCATACTCATAGACACCAAAACAGATTTTTCTTCTTCTTACTTTTTCAAATGAGAAAAGTTTTTAAGTTGATTTATAAAATTTAAACTTAAATGTTTAAGGTTTAAAGAATCACTTTTTAAATGAGGATCTTTTAAATCAAAACAGAAGCACTCTTTTCATAGGTAGGATTTAGAAGAAACTTTAGAATGAAAACAAATCCAACTTGGAGAACAGAAGGATCATCGATTTAAAACTTCGAGTGACCACAGAAGTGCTCTGGACTCTCTTGATACCCTCAGAAGGTTTTCTCTCTCTTGTCAAAACTGTAATAGTATCCATATTTGTACCTCCCTTCAATACCTATCATACTTAATTTTTATTTTAGTTATTTATGGATTTTTCTTTTTTGTCATTATTTATATTTATTACCTTTTTTGTGTTTTGACTCGCCTCCTATATTTTGTTGTTCCTCATGTCATGGTACATGTTTTATTCATTTTTATATCCCTAGTTCTTAATTCTGTTCCACTCATGTTGTCGTTGTCTAATAAAAGTCTATTTAATTGAACTGAAGCTGTAGATTATTAGGTCTCCAGGGTGATGAAAAGCATCTTAAAATGAGAAATCTGCTTATTAATGCCAATGAGAATGATTAATACAGTAAGAAAATTAATAGCAAAAAAATTAGATCATATGTTTTCAATTAGTTCATTAACAAAATTTACTGTATCTGGAAAGTAATGTATGTGTCAGGGGAGAGGTACATCAAAGGACAAACCTGTAAAAATTGCAGGATATCGAGTACTTAAATGTGTCTGAGGAAACCTAGTAAGATTTCATAAGCATTTTCCCCATGATAGATGTAGGGTTTTGTTTTATGAAGGCTGGATAGATAGAACATTTTGGGGGGGAAAGCAGTGAACAGAATGTACTTGTATTTCACAAAGGGACATTTTATAATGAACTTGGATGGGACCCAGCACACCAGAAGAGATGAATAGTATTGGGATGAGGGCATCCCTGCAGTGTTCAAATAAAATTCAAAACTAGAATGAACTTGTTGGGATTCGTTTTTTCTTGATCATTTCCAAATCTTTCCTAAATTCATAAGAAGGCTGGTTTAAATATAAGCAAATCCTTGATTCCTAAAAACACAGTTGCTTATCTATGTCACTGTAGGAAGTTTTGACAGTATTAGTTACCCACAGAGTTAAAAACACATGTCCAAGAGGTGACTGACTTAAAATGCTTACATTTTTGGATATGGCTTATATGGGAAGTTGTTTTAATGGATTATGTATATATGCTACAAGGGTTTTGCTTTTATTTTTTTTTAAATTAGTATTAATTAACTAGGGAGGAGGCAATGAAAGAGGGAGAGATATTAAAAGCTTGTAAAAGTGAAGTGATAAATAAATGCAAAAGAAATAATTAAGGTGAAGGATATGGGAAGAATAGTAATGTAGGACAAAAACCAAGCCAAAGAAAAGTAGTCTTCAAATGTGGGGTCATAAAATCAGAACTCATGTGAGCAATCTAGCTTATTTTACTGGTTTTTGAAGCTTAGATCTATATCGTATATACAATATTTATTATATATTTATATATAATATATGTAATTAAATATGTATATAAATATTTCCCCAGTGAAGCTTAGATCTATATATCGTCATCCTCATCACCATATCATTTCCCCAGTGTCTAGATTTTTATTGTCAGGTTTGTTTATTATCAGTGTTAATTGTGTTTCAGACAACTTAGATAAGATGCTAACAAGTTCAAGAATTAATTTAATTGAACAGTTTGACATGGTTGTAAACAACTGATTAAATGTAAAAAGGTAATGTGTTTGAATGTCTTCTTTCATGTAAATTACATATATATGATGACTGAAAGAATTCTTAAAACATGAAAGGTTGACAAAAAGTCCGTTGTTTTCCATACACATCAGCCATCATTAACCTAAAAAAAAAAAAAATGAACATTATACAGATAGGTGATGAAGTTGTCAGCCTCTAAGAAATACTTTCTGTAGAAATTAGCATAAGCAGACTTACTTCTCTAGGTTGTTATGAGCAATGAGCTTAGTAAACCTAAAAGAGCAAGTCAAATATGAGTTCAGATCTACTTGTTACGTATAAAGAAGATTTCGAGACAAGGTTTATGCCTCAGGCAGGATGGACATCAGGAAAGTGTGCCATGACTACAAAGTCAATGAGGTAAAGTTTCTCATTAAGTTTAGGGGCTAGACTGAGTTTCTAGAGATTACAACCCCATATTATTCTTTTTCCCTTTCCCCCCTCAACCCGGAAATCCTCCCTTCCTATTTCCTTTCTCCTCCAACCCCCTGAACACACAACCCTCCTACCCACAAACTAGGAAAGTGTGAAAAGTACTGGTGCCTGGGAAATTTTACCCAAGGTTACCTTTCTCTAGCTTCTAGTGTCTTATCAAATAACTCTTGGCTAGGTTTCTTGATGGATACTGTTTCTGGAGATGGAGACATTTAAAGCATAGCAGAACCACCGGAAGGGTGATGTCTTCATACAGGAGGAGAATGGATATAATGAACTGCACAAATTGAAATTCTCAAAAAAAAAAAAAAAAAAACTTTACAACTCTAAAAATGTATAATTTGGGATTTTTTAGTTTAATACATAGGAAATTCTATAATTACACTCTAAGGTGGTTGTGGGTTCTATTTCTGGAATTCTTTTGTCTTTTAGGCTCTTTGCATTTTCCTACTTTTTTTCCTTAGATTCTCTCTATTTCTTGCTCAAGATATTTTTTCAAACTCTTATTTTTCTTCCAAGCTCATTATCTGTTAATTGTTTTCAGGGACAATTTGTCTTATGATCCTTCGCTTTTTTAAAAATGGTAAAAAAAAAAAATACTGAAGTCATCCTGCTATATACAGGGTTCTGGAACCAGCCAAATGTCTTTTGGGTTTCCTACAGTGAAATCAACTTCTGAATGAAGTGGATTTTAAAATAAACACTACTCTAAAATGGTTATGCTTTGTTGTCAGTGATTGTGCTGTTGATAACTGTAACTGTTCAATAGTTTGTGTAGACTTTTCATCTTAATTTAAAGATAGATCAACTAGTCTCTCAATTGACTTTGAGGGTGCTGTTATAACTCAACCTGCCCAGATTGTTCTGTGTGCTTTGACACTTGTTGCTGCCCTATAATAACTGGGAGAGCATAACTGCAGGGTTCCAATTACTCTGGCAAAGGAGCCTTATTACATTGTCTCTGACTAAGCATGTAATTAATGTCTCTATTTCAAGGCCATTTCAGCAAATTCAAAACTAAAAGATTATCTGTATGTATTTAGGAAATATGTGATAGTGGGCAGTAAAGTCAGAAGGTTAAAGAATAATTCTACATAAGTCATGGGTGAATTATTGTGGCTATAGATTCAAGTTTAAGTACTGAAAAATTCTATTGCAGTGTTGAGAAGAAGGTATACACATACATACCTATATTTCAATATTTATGAAAGAAATAGCATTTTATCATATAAGAGGTCCAAAGTTGAAAATAGGGACAGTATTGTGTACAAAGCTTTCCAGGTTAGGTTTTGGTATCCAAAAGATGCATTCCATGTCTGGTGAGTGGCACACAATGAGACTAGAGGAAATTAATGAAAGACTATTAATGTGGTTTAGATGTTCGGAATTGTCAAAATTCTACTTAGTAGATGTCAGTAAGTGACACCCATACCTATAGAGTATTTAATGCAAGTTATGGCAAGAGGAGTCACGTAGGTAGAGATGTGTACAAATATTCACTTTCTACTTATATCTGTAGATAGGAATACTAACGTGGAAACAAGATTAAGACTCTTGCATCTGTGTTTATAGTCTCACTTAGATTATTTCATGTTGTATTTCAAATGAGCAAAATTCTAGGCACTTTCACAGTGAAGTAATTTTTTACCCCATGGGTCTATTATTTTACTGAATAGGCATTCTCTCTAACAATGTCAATCACCAGTCATACCTGCCTGCCTATCTGGTGAAACTTTTTTCAGTAGTTTCAAATAGATTTGCCACAAAAGGTCCATCCAATTTCTGGGGGCTTGATTTGCATTATTTTTAGATTGAATGGATATCAATCATATGTGGGATGCCCACTGACTTACTCTCTCTCATTATATGACCAGCACAGTGATGGGATGCTGGTAAATTTTTAACAACTGACTTTGGAGGAGGGAGGTGGGGAACATATGCACGAGATACTTTTCAGTTTTATTTTCATCATTTAAATTTTCTCCATCCCTTTCTTGAGTCTAGATATTCAATGACACAATAAATCAAACCTCCTTTGTAGGGTTTGCCAGTTTCTGAAGTGTAGATGCTCACCCTGAAAATGTAACAGTCTGTTTTCCCAAGGTGTTATGCGCTTGCTCCATCATACTTCTGGAATGACCCATGATTTTTTCCACTTCTACATTTCTCCAGTATAATTTCTCACTTGTAATGTGTTTCAGCCTGTTGACACCCACCATGGACGCTCTTTGAGTGTTTCTCAACTTTAGCTCTTTGGAGGTTGTAGTGCCCAAGATTTGCGTCCATGCAACAGTAGAAAAATAGAATGCTATTGTTAAAAAATAAAAAAGATAGCTTTGTTTTAGGGAGAAGTTTAGGGTTATTAAAAGAAATAAAGTCTCAGTAATAATCTAGTCTGTTATTTTTCTTCTATTTAAATCTGGACCCAGATCCTTGTGTGTTTGCAGCGTCTGTTCAAGATATATGTAATAATGGATGATCTTAATAAGTTGCACATTCAACTATGAACCGTAGTCTAGATAATAGGTATTTTTCCACTCTGCAGAATAAGTGAATTTTTCCAAGTGGTTACAGACCTGATAG
The DNA here is from genome assembly GCA_023548195.1 of Bettongia penicillata ogilbyi. Lineage (NCBI taxonomy): Eukaryota > Metazoa > Chordata > Mammalia > Diprotodontia > Potoroidae > Bettongia > Bettongia penicillata. The sequence continues at coordinate 3,137,095 of JAJHZJ010000032.1, read as the reverse complement.
AGAAGGCTTTGAAATGTTTCTGGAGTTGATGCATTTGGTACATTGTCTTCTACAAATCAAAACATCTGAAAGCCCTCACCATCTACATAGAATGTTTCTATACTTGTTTTGCACTAGAACTTCTTCATGCTAGTGAAGAAAGTAAAGGACACTTTTCCTGATTATATCTCTGTTTTGTACCTCATTTGGTATTAATAATCTGAAACTCATTTAATAAAATTAGCTTTGTTTCATCTTTGAGGACATCTCATACAAATTTGACATTTCATAACAATAGCAGCTAACATTTATAGAGCACCATAAGGTTTGAAAAGCACTTTCACATGAGCTATCTCATTTGATTCATACATTGCTGAGAGATAGGTTTTCATTATTATCCTCATTTTATGGATAAGGAAACTGAGTCTGAGAGACATTCAAATGAAGCGCCTAAGTTCACACAGCTTGTAAGTATGTGAACCAATATTGAAATTCAGGTCCTCCTGACTCCATGTCTAACATTCCATCTCCACTATGCTACCTGGTTACATGCAAGACACCTGGTTGGAAGAGAGCCTTCAGGGCAACAAGGCAAATGCCTTTTTATAGTCAGCAAACTATAAACAAAGTGAGGTTATTGTGATCTCTATCATTCAGTCAATCAAAGGATAGTAGACGTAATCTTCTATGGAATACTCCTTGCAAAAGTTTACCTCCTCATTTACTTCTGAGACCCTCATCAATGCTTCAATGTCTGTATAGATTTTTCTTTAAAAAATGATGAAAATGGAAAAATAAGCCCATGGATTTGTGGGTATTAATGTAATCTGTGGCCCAGGGCCCCACCGAACACTCTGGGATCCTACAAATTTGGTATGATTTTAAAGCCTAAGCCAGAAGGTGTGTATTCTCTTTGGCTCCTTTTGCTACCACCCAGAGTTTACTCTGGGACATCTCCAAATGCAGCTAATGTCTAGGTTCCACGGATGGGGAATAGGTTCCCTAGTTCTCATACAAGGACTCAAGGTAGCAAATATATTTTAGTACAAAATAGTCTTTATTTCATGCTGCAAAAAAAAAAAGATCCTAAAGACTTAAAGAGATCTATAAATAAATACAGAAAGTACATAAGGTACTTAAAAGCTATCCATCTCCTAAGGAACTAGAATTTGCCAAAGGGGCAATGCTCTGACATTTCAGAGAATCCCAAGCTCTACCATCTGGTTTTACCCAATCTCTCCAAACTCATGGTGTCCTCTCTGATTCTAATACCCCCTGAAAGAATACACATGTTAGGGTCTACTAAACAAACGATTGTCTTCTGCTAGACCCACTCTGCCCTAAAAATTAATTGCAATGAGAGTTGGCAAGTTCCATAGCTCTCCCCTTCCTCCCAACCTAGCAAGTTAGTCAAGAAACATTTAATATGCTCCAGACACTCTTCTGTGCACTGGTGATGTAGAGAAAAGCAAAAAAGACAATCTGTTTCTTAGAGAAAGACTGCTCAGGAAGTTCCTTATCTCTCTCTCTCTCTCTCTCTCTCTCTCTCTCTCTCTCTCTCTCTCTCTCTCTGTCTCTGTCTCTGTCTCTCTGTCTCTCTGTCTCTCTCTCTCTCTCTCTCTCTCTCTCTCTCTCTCTCTCTCTCTCTCTCTCTCTCCTTTGCCTCTCTCTCCATACCATTTCTTTCTTCTCTCCCTCTCTCCCTGTGTCTGTCTCTGTGTCTCTACCTCTCTGTGTTTGTCTCTGTCTCTGTATCTTTGTCTCTGTCTCTCTGTTTCTCTCTTTGTCTCTGTCTCTATCTCTCTGTCTCTCTATCCCTCTCTGTCTCTCTGTCTTTTCTGTCTCTTGATCTGTCTGTGTGCATGTGTGAGTGTGTATGGCTAGGTGTGTTTCTCTCTCCCTCTTGCCCTCCCTCCCTCAGTTCTGGGGGCAGCTTTTGAGGCTTTCCCTGTTTAAATCTCCCTTTTTGGTTTAGGAGGCTAGATTCTAGAAGTAGGCTACATAGAAAATAAAAACCCAACACAGGAGTTTGCAATTCAGGAACACCGTCCATGATTCCCATTTGAACCGTTTAGGCAAGCTTATGTCTGTTTCTACCACATGCTGCTGTAAGTACTATGTTTTTGTCCTGGTTTTTGTCTTGAGCTGAAAAAATGTGATCTCAAGAACTCTAATCTCCAGTCATAAAGCAAGAAAGCTCTGGGCTAACACATATAACTCCTATGGGTTTCTGCTTAAGGCAGTCCTAAGGGGAGTAGATTACTCATGCTCAGAGTTCTCCCCATCTCCCCAATTTAGAATCTACACTGCTAAATTCTAGGAAGGATTCTAAATAGTAAATAAGTAAAATATTCTGAGGGGCATAACTCATAAAAATAATGATAGCTAACATTTATACAGCAATTAATATGTGCCAAAAGTCTGACTTTCCCAGAGTTTCAAATATCTGGATATCCTGGGAGCAGCCATCATCATTCAAAACCAGTTTCCTTATCCTCTCGAAGAAGTCCCAATAAGCATGGCTATACTTCCCATGTCTATCAGGTGCCCTCCGAAAATGTTCACATTCTGTAAACTCAACAAATTGATCAGGGAGCTCTTTTGGTCAATTCCCTTAGATTGATACTATCTTGGGGTCTCTTTAGAGGTAAATGATAAAATCGCATGTTTCTCCATCCTTTGGTATCCTTCTCTTTTTCATCTACCATGTGCATTGAGCCTTCAGTGCTCTCAAAATTGTTGGCTTCAACAGATGCTTTTTTCTGTATGTGCTTGGTTTAATCTATTGCTTTTTCCATCCTTGTTGTCTGTGGTACCATTTCTACTTCTTCTATCTAGGACTTGGACTTTGGGTGTCCAAATGTGTCTTTAATGGTTGGATTTCTTACTAAGACAAATTTTACAAATATTCCCCCCCTTTGGCATGTTTATTGTTTTTCTCTCAGTTACATCTTTAAATATTCTGAGAATGACTTTACTTAGTTGGGCCTTCATCTAACTTTTCTTTAAATTTGTTTTCTTGCTATTATAGGAGGCAATATTGTTCTTAATACTCTATCATCTATCTCTATGAAATTTGCAAACAGTTTTATATTCGTAACTGGTGTTGGCTTTGTCTGCCTGGCAAGGAGATTAAACCATTACTGGTTCCAGTGATATCTAGGGTTTTTTCGTTTGTTTGTTTTAACAGTCACTGATAATGTCCTTTCCTCTATCTATTTCCTACTTTAATTCTCTTTCATTTGATTTCATCAGTGTATGGAGCTCTGCCAATGCATACCCACACCTTCTCTTCACTTTATAGTCTTAGAGAATTGCCTAGGGTACTGCAATATTAAACAGATTGCCCAGTGTTATGTATCAGAGAAAGGACTTGAACCTGGGTCTTCCAGAATATGATGACAGCTCTCTCTCCACTCTCTCAAATTTGTTTAAACAGGTTAAGGTGGAAGTCCTTTTCATTGCATGCTGTATTGCTTTTCCATTTTGCAACAGTTTTTAAAAATCAGTTTTGCTCTGTGCTTTAACAACTGGGACTGTTTACCCATTTATTCAGGAAAGACTCATGTCAGTAATGAATTTATAGGATCATACATTTAGAGATAGGACCTTAGCCTCAAATTCAACATCTTTTATTTCCAGATGAATAGCCTGAGGCACTTCCAGGGTCACATGAGTAGTAAGGGTCTACAAGGATATCTAAGCTCATGTCTTCTTAATCATTCGTTTCATTTTTTGTTGTTAATGTTGAATTTATTTGGTGCTACCTAAGTCCTATGCCTTCCTCTTTTCTCAAAGAAGGCATTCAGGAAGTAATTGCCATGAGATTTCTGGGAATCTCCAACTATGCATTGAAGAGTGAAATATATGATGATTCATTATTGTAGGCCCTCCATATAATTCCTCTATCCCTTTACCTCTTGCAATATATTTTGGCACATAAGCTATACTTGTGATGCTAAATTTTTTAAAAATATTTTTCAAGGGAACACCTGAGCAGCACACAAGTCATGGAGTCAGGAGGACCTGAATTCAAATCCAGTCTCAGACACTTGACATTAACTATCTGTGTGACTCTAGTCAAATTACTTAACCCTAATTGCCTCCCCCCTCAAAAAAAATTGTTCATCAAGAACACCGCCACATCAAATATCCCATTAAGTACCATTTTTATTGCCTTTGGTTCCATGATATTGCTAGTTCCTAATGAGCGCAAATAAAGAAGTGATTGCATGTCTTCAGATTGGCACTATTTGAAATTTTAATTATGTAAATTATAGATCCCTAATTGGGATCTAACCAACTGTAGAAAGTCCTTTATTTGGTTCTCCAAGAGAATCTATGGTTTATCCTTTCATTCAGTAGAAATTTGCATCAGTCATTTTGTTTCATGTATAAAGAAAATGTTAAAGTTGATTTTGTGCTCCAGTACAGTAGTATAGAGTCATAGGAGCATAGATTTAGAGTTGGAAGGAACTTCCAAGGTCATACAGTCTGCCGCCTCACTTTTCAGATAAGGATACTGAGTTAGACAAAGAATTTTATATCTAGAATACTAAGATCCAACTTAATATTTATAGGTATTATAAAAAAGGATTCTTAGAATCTTCTGTCTCCCTTTCTGCCATTCCACCATTGTCATTGAAGAAGTGGAAGGGAATCGCATATGATCAAGGGTTATTATGTATTTTATTTTGTTTCATTGATTTCTTTGGCCAAAGATTTCATCACCAAATCACCAACTTCCTGCTGATGAGTCTATCCATGTGTATCAAAACCATCCTTCAGAAAGCAGACATAGTTTGTTACTGGCACCATACCTGAAGGATTTCCTACTTTTCCAGAGCTTGTGTTCTTCTGACATGGACTGTGACAATTCACAGTAACCTCCGTGACGCATTGAGTCTGTCAAAAGATGAAGACTGACAGAAAGTGATGGACATATTCTCTCTAAAGAATTACAGAATTATTAGTAGGAAAGAAATATGATTTAATCCCATGTGCTTTATTGAACTAGTCAAGAAAGTGTAGCTTTAAATTTAACAATGGAAAACTTTCCTGATATTCACAGTGGTTTAGCCTTTTAAAATATTTTATTGATGAAATAAATGTGATGGTCACTATGGGATACAAGGTAAATAACATATATCTATTTCTTCCCCTCCCCCCCACCATGATGCTTAGAATCTACTAGATTATATGCCATTTTGGAATGAAGTGTCAGTTTAAATCAGCTCATATCTTTGATGAGTGGCAGTAGAATCATCAAAAGTAAGGTGTTTGCATTCTTTTTTTTATTTTTTGAGTGATGACAGAAGTGTTTGTAATACAGAGAATTCTTTTTATTACCTCAGTGTATCTACAGTATTTATACCAAAGTCATCTCTTTAGCAAAAAGCAAACCCATGGAGGTTAGCCAGGGTGCTGCCCTCTGAGGGAATAAAGCCAAGCAAGAGATGCTGAGTTTAGGAGAGATACAGGATTTAGGATGGCTAATGAGGAAGAGATTAATATAGTCTTTGCAGAACAAGAATGAGACAGCATGAACAAAAGGGACCTGGAGAGTTCCAGGCTAGGTCTCTGTGTGACAAACTCTAACTACACCCCCTCAGTCATCTCATGACCAACCAGGAGACACAAACAACCTCTAAACTGAGAACTGTGTTACATCTCTCATAACAAAAATGAGGAAAAGCCTTCAGAGAATGTTAGAGTTCGAAAACATCTTAGGTAACATATACTTCAACACTCCCATTTTATAGGAAATTGAGGCCCAGAGAAGTTGGGACTATCCCCTTTTCATCTTTAAATATGGTCTCAGATGCAAAAACTATTTAGATCATGAAATATGAATGAAAAAAGCATGATGTCAGTCAGAATTTGAAATTAATTTATTCATACTTCAATCCCTCAACCAACAATAATTTATTAAAGGTCAAGCATTGTATCTCAGTTTCCTTCACACATTACTCCTAAACTTGGATTCAAAGAGTTAATGCAAAAAGTTCTCACAAAATGAGAAAAGCTCTTTTTTTCTTTTTCTTTTCCCAGTTATGTTAGCCTTTCCAAGTAATTACTGTAGATGCTTAGTTCTTAGCTCAAGATGCTTATTTAAAAGTAGTTCTGATTTTTTTTCTTTATACCCTGGGTCCCACTGATCTAGATGCCCCCCAATTATGGTGGATAAGCATCATTTGGATGGAATCTTTGCCAGCAGAAAATAATCATACTACAAATGTATTTGTCCTTACTTCAGAAAATGAACACCTTCAAATGGAATTCAAAATGAATCCTGAATGGGCAGGCAGCTTTTCCTAACAGAGACTTAAAACTTTCAAATTATCAGAAATAGATATAATTAAAGGAAGAATCTTTTTTGCTTCTGGTCTTCATCTTCTACATAGATATTGATATTTACTTATTATGAGTAGGTTTTTTTAAGGCATTCCAAAAGTATTCAGGGTTTTTTTAAGTATACACACATATACACACACATTTATATATATATATATATATATATATATATATATATATATATATATAGGGGGGGAGGAGGGGGAAGAGAAGGGGAAAAGCATTTGTTGTGACTCCTATGTTCCAGGCAACATACGAATAAGCCCTTTAAAATTTCATCTCATTTCACAACAAATATCCACTGTAATGTTTGTTGGCTGTCTTGAGGTAGGGAGAAAGATTAACAATTGCTTAATAGTTACTTAATAGCAATTAACAATCCCTTGCCATAACAGGTTTTATCATCCATCAATTGTGACTGACCAAGATTGAGAATTGTAACACAATTACTTCCAGTCTAATGATCGTGTGAACCAAGTGTTGTAGAGATGCAAAGTTAGACGAGAGTCTTATGATCTCACAGCATCCCAGGAATTTGGAATACCTTGTTTGTGTGTAATTAGTTCCATTAGTAAGAGTTTTAGTTAATAAAGTGCTATGGTCATGGTACTGTAGGCCCATGTGAGCTACTTAGCATATGACTCTAAATTAGACCCTAATCTGATTTCTCCAACCAACTAATCTGAAAAATGTAGATAGAACATTGTGCCCATGTCACTGCCACCTTTCCCTTAAAAAAATGACCATTGAAAGCACATACCTTGCTATTCTTGTATGAGCCTCTTCAAAGAAAAGAAGGGCAAGTTGCATTATTAATGGAAATAGAACATGGATGAACAAAATGTTGACCTGATATTTTTGCCAACCTAAAGTAAATAATCTGTGATATCCACATAATTAGAACTTTATCATAGATAAATATAGGGACAGATCTCATTTGTTAAGTGTTTGTTATGAGTCCCTTTACTAAACACTGGTTAGAGAAAATATCATCTACCCTCAAACAGTTTATATTCTAATGGTGGAGAACAACACGAAAGGAGACCTCAGTAGCAGATTACCCATGAGGACAGCAAAGTGACTATTGAGGAGAAGAAATTCAAAGAGTCAAATGAGGAATCACAAATTCTGAGAATTGGAAGGAACTTCAGGGAACATCTCATCCAACCCAAATGCAAAAGGAATCCCCATTTTACCATGCCAAGCAAATTGATTTATTAACAACAGTTACTCAGTTGTTTTAGTTGTGTCCGACTTTTTGTGACCCCATTTAAAGATTTTCTTGGCAAAGATTTGTCATGATTTGCCATTTCCTTTTCTATTTTTTTTACAAATGAAGAAACTGAAGCAAACAGGATGTAGTGAGCTGCAGAGGGTCACATAGCTAGTAAATATTATGAGGTCATGGGTTTTGAACCCATGAAGATGTCTTCCTAATTCCAAGCCCAACGCTCTGACCACTGTATTACCTACCTGCCCCATTAACAACAGTACACTGATCTAACCTCATTACTTAAAAGGATCTGTAATTTCAGCAGTATTGCCGAATCTCCACTGAGGCAGATGGGAGCTTTTCCTTACATCCATAAACTCATTTAATGAGCTACTTTGGCTAAAAATTTCATCACTAGGAAGCCATATCTCTGGAACTGAGGCTTTAAAAACTCAATTAGCCTGGTCCTTGAGAAAACACACACACACACACACACACACCTGTCATTAATCCTTGGGTATTTACTTAGAGCCATCAAAGCTTGATAGGATCTGCCAAAGCTTGTATGTCACATTCTGCAAGAACCCAAGGTTAGCTCCACACCATTATAAGCCCCCAGAGGAGGAAAAAGTTATTGGAGGAATATACTTAATATTATACAATGAAATTACTAAAATACAGATAAATAGGTCAGAGGTTTAAAAAAGTCGAAGCATACTGCTGTTATAATAGAGTTAAAGTGTAAGAAAAGCTGATGGTGATTCTGTTTGGCCTCTAATTAAAAAATTTTCAGGCAGATGAGATTTTAGTTTCAAGAAACTGGATTATAATAAGTATGTGTCTAGTATTGAATTCTTTCTGTTCACTGGCTCATTTCAGTTATTCTCTAAAGAATTATAAAATTTGATTGCTGCATACTCTTAAGCAAACTTTTGTGGAAAAATTTATATTTCTTTCTAATCTTGAATGTATAAAACTTTTCATCTACATAAATATTCCAGATTTCCAAAACACCGTATTAAAGAGATTGAGTACTTTTTCACAATGAATGTCATCTTCGTCAGCCTTTGCTTCATCTAAATCTTAAAGCATAGGTGGTCTTTATTTTGGTTACATTGAAACCCCAATGATTTTAAGACTTTGTCAGAATGCCCACAGCTACCATAAGGGAAAAACTAATCAACTGTTATGTGAGGCTGCATGGCTAAGGCTGATTTACTAATATAAAAAATGTTTCCAAAGTAGATTATTAGAATCATTAATACGACTATTTTCAGAATAGCAGCTTACAATTACCTGGAACACATTTTTTAATAAATAAATGGGTATATAAAATATAGAACGGATTCCAGCTGATGTCTCTAGGATTAGTAACTCGTTGAATCAGAAAACAATGTTTATGTAACATTTTAAAGTTTATAATATGCTTTCGTTCTCTCATTGAACAAGTTTTTAAGTGTCTTTTATAGATCTTATTCTAGGAATTAGGAACACAAAAGTAAAAATGGAAGTCTCTGCTTTCAAGTTTCTCTGTATATACACAATATACCTGTGTAAAAGGTATACACTGCAGATAATTAAAAAGACGTCAAATAATTGAGGCCTAGAATGCTAGCTTAGGAAGCAGCATATGAGGTTATCTAGGGCAGTCCTCTGACATGACAGTGGAGGAGAAACAAGAAAATTTAAGTGATTTGCAAAGCAATTTAGCTCAACTATTGCATATTAGTCATAATATAGTGTATTGGTATACATCCTAACCATTTCTTAATTTAGATTTTAAAAGTCTATGAATATTTATATCTACATCTATATCAATAGATATATCTATGTTTATGTGTTTATTTCCTAGAATCATAGATCTCAGTATTGGAAAGGAGCTCAGGGGTTATCTAGTCCAGCCCATAGCTCTGGAAATGTATTCTGTTGTTCATACAAGACACATTCCCTCTTTCTAGACTTATTTTGATTGGCTGATTGGTTGGTTGTCTTTCATTCTTCAAGAGGAACAAAATGACATAACTATGTTAGAATCAAGTTACAGTGCACCCATCTGATTAATCAGACCAATAGGAACTTGGAATGCTCTTCAACAGGTTGAGTACAAACAGTCCATGCGAACATTTGGGGTGGATTCTCTAAACTTGTACATTTCATATCTCTGTTGAGCTACTTCAGTTCAACTTTGCTGGGCAGAACTATGTCAGTGTCTCCCATGTCACCACCTCTGAGACTCCTTGGGTTAGCTTCTGGGGCAGTGGAGTTGTGCATGTGCATGTGATCTCCCCTTAATAGATATGTAGGCTTTATCAGGGCAGGGTATATTCGGTTTTCATTGTATTGCTAGCAGAAGTATTTTTAAAAATTACGTATTGTGTTAAAACCTTTATAAGAATCTTTTCTACAACTCCCAACAAATGCCCATTCAGTCTTTGTTAAGACCTCTAATGAAGGGGAACCCTAGTACTACTGGAGGCAGTACGTCACTCTTCTCTATAACTCTGAATGCTAGGGAGGTGGTTAGCATCTTCGTCATTGTTGGTGGTGGTATTTATTTCAAACCCAAATTTGTTTCTCCAAACTCTCACCCTTTTTGTCAGTTTCTGCCCTGTGAGAGTCAAGTTCATTTTCACCATGACAGGCCTTCAAACGAGTTACCATGAATGCTAAGTCTTCTCTTTTTCAGGCTAAATGTCCTCAGTTCCTTCAACCATTTCTTCTATAGTTCCATTGTGGGTGCCCTACCATCTTGGTTAGCTTTCGTTGGCTGTTCTTCAGCTTGTCAAAGCCCTTCCTAAAACTGGGCACCCAGAATCAAACACAGTTTTCCAGATCTATAGGGCAAGGCTCATATCTCCTGTCTTCTCGACATTATGACTCTCCTACTAGGGCCTAACATTGCATTAGCATATTTGGTTGCCATCCTTCCATTGAGTGTATAGTTCTTTAAACTCCAGGGCCTGGAGTCAGGAAAACCTGAGTTCAAATCCAGCCTCAGACACTTACTGGCTATGTGACCCTGGGCAAGTCCCTTAATCCCTCTTGCCTCAGTTTCCTCATCTGGAAAATGAGCTAGAAAAGGAAATGGCAAACCACTTCCATATCTTTGCCAAGAAAACTCCAAATGGCATCAGAAGAGTCAGATACAAATGAAATGACTCAACAACATATCTAATAATACAGCAGTTCCTTGGTGGAAAATTCTAGTTTTATTAAATATAAAACATTGACTATGAAGGGATGATAATTCTATAGGTAAAATATATAGCAACATAGTACTCAGTACATTTATATATATATATATATATATATATAAATGTTACCAGAATAACCCTGCCTGATATTTTTCCTTTCTTGTCTTCTCTATTGATAATGCTAAATGATATCCAGAATCATTTGAAAATATGTAAATGAAAAGAAGTAGTGTAGCTTATGTAGCCAAAGAGACACAGATTGGGTATCAGAGGACCTAGGCTACTACTTCAGGTCTATAAATGAGAAATGTTCTGTACAGCAGGAGACTGACATTCCTTCAGATATTCCAACAACTATCATTGAGTTGTTGATTTTTTAGCTTCCAATATTTCCATGGGGGAAAAAAAGACATTCTTATTGGAGACTATTCTGTTAAAATGGAGCTGGTATCAACCTGAGTATGGTGGCCCGTGATGCCTGTAATCCCTGCTACCAGAGTTGCTGAGACCTTTAGATTGCTTGAGCCTGTGAGTTCTGAGCTGCAGAGTGCTGTGGAGATCCAGTGACTGCAGTATTTTTATGTTAATATGTTGAGTCCTAGGTTGAGCATTGGATAGATCACCATGCCTGCGGTCAGGAAGACTCATTTTCCTGAGTTCAAATCTGACCTAAGACACTTACTAGTTCTTTGACCCTGGGCAAGTCACTTAACCCTGTTTGCCTTAGTTCTCATGGCAAAATGAGCTGGAAAAGGAAATGACATCATTCCAATATCTTTGCCAAGAAAATCCCAAATGGGGTCACAAAGAATCAAAAACGACCGAACAGCAAGAAAAATAATTGTAAACCAATAGGAGTGGGGGGGGGAAGCTAATGAGTTGTTTAAGGTTGTCCTAAGACTGGAAATGAAGTAGTTCAAATCGGTTATGATGTCAATGATACAAGACTTGTAAGTTGCCCTTGCACTTCCATCCTGGGCAATAACATAGAGCAGGTAGTGAAAGAAGTGGTCATTGCCAAACTCATTCACACCCTAATACCCAAGCACAGTTTAAGATCTCTACATTGCACCTCTAAGCTAATTTAGGCTGCTTTGTTTGAACCAAATTTTTCATTAGCATGAACAAAAATAGAAGTGATTATGAGAAAAATTTTGCTTCCAGAGTTCAAAAGATTTATGACAGAAATTAAGGAGCACTTTATGTCTTGCCATGAGGATAGATAAAGCTAACCACATAGTTCAAAAAGTTGTTCCTCTCGAGGTAAGATATTTTCATTAAAGAATAGAAGTTAATGTGAAAGTTCTTGGACTTGAGGTCCTGCCAGGTAAGATACTTGAGCAATTAAATTCTTGTATTTCCTCTGTTCTAGGCTGCAACAAGCTCGTGGCATAGATAGATGTGATAGATAGAGAGAGAGAGAGAGAGAGAGAGAGAGAGAGAGAGAGAGAGAGAGAGAGAGATGGATGGATGGATGGATAGTTGAATAGATAAATAGATGGATAGATGGATGGTAGATGGATGGGTGGGTGGGTGGATGGATGGATGGATGGATAGATGGGTAGATAGATGATAGATAGATAGATAGATAGATAGATAGATAGATAGATAGATAGATAGATAGATAGACAGATAGATAGATAGATTTTTTTAAATTGCAGTTGGAGTGTTGAGGAGAGTGGTAAGTTGTCCCAGACCTAGAATGATAGCTTTAAAGCTAGAAGAAACCTAAGAGGTCATAAATTTAATCCCTACCCTACCTCCCATATTTTATAGATGAGAAAATTAATGACAAGATATTAATTACAATTTGTAATTGTCTGAATCAAAATATGAATTCAGGTCTTTCTGACTCCAAGCCCTGCATGTTATTTTCTATGTCACCTAGATACTTGTGATTTCATCCTTAGAGGGAGTTGTCTGCTATGGTAAATGGTAGTATGGTAAATGAGTACCTTCTTTATAATTTATAAACCCAGAGATTTGCATAAGCATACTGAGAGGTTAAAGCAATTTTCTGGAGTCATATAGCCAGTATATATCATAAGTAAGTCTTGAACCCAGTACCTCCTGGTTAAGGCCATCTTTCTATCCATTAAAATATCTTTAAGAATGGACCAAACTTTAAGGCATACAAAGCCCTTTTTGTCCACAACAAATCTATGCATCAGCTCATGTAAATATTTTTTGCCTCCTTTACAGATGAGGAAACAAGTTTCAGAGGTCACATAGCTAGAAAATATTAGAGTGAATATTTGAACCCAGTTCTTCTAACCCCACGTCTAATAAGTACTCTTTCAACTATACCCAGTTAATGATTTTGTGATACTAATACAACCTTTGTATTTCTAAAAATATAAATTGTTAAAAAAATTTCCAGAAAATGACAGGTAATTGCAACAGAATCTTGTTGGATATCTGTTATACTGAACACAACTGTTACAATCATATGATTTATTATAGTGTTATTATAAATTGATTGTAACAATATTCAAATTTTTATGTTTTTATGGTGCAGGGAGTGATGCTAATACAATTTTGTGATTTTGTTGAAGTTCAATGTAAATAAATTCTCACATCTTTACACAAGAATTCTTACATTGATGCCTATTTAAAGATATGAATTTTTAAAAAGTGTGACAAAATAGATATAATTTCTATTCTAATGATCTCCTTGAGATGAGTTCATTCCGGACTTATATTCCCAATTGAATTATATCTATTTTGTCATACTTTTAAAAATATCCTTATGTTCTTAAATCATATCTTACTAAGCATATTGAACCCTTGCTAACCAATGAGACAAGGTTAAACTCTCTAAAAACCATAGATGGGGAAACATACTTAAATATTTTTTGAGATTATTATAGAACCGTAGAAGTTAGAAGTAGAAGTGACCTTAGTACTCATCTGCACTAATCCCTCCATTTTATAGAAGAAAAAAATGAAATCAAGGTTAATAGACATATCTAAAATAGTGAGTAGAAAATTTAAATCCAGTGAATACAAATTCACTGTTCTTTCTAAGGTACCACACTGATATTTTTTAAAAGAGAGTAAATTTGTCTTCTCACTGTTGGAAATGAACATTATAACAAGAGATCATTTTTGTTTATTAACAAATTTTCAGAGGACAAGAAAAGTTATCATTGGCCACTATGACTGTGAAATTTCTCTTTTTAATGAAAATGAAATGTCCAGAAGCTTGCCAAGACATGTTCAAAAAAAAAAATCTCATGAGTAGGTTGAATTGACAATTAAACATGGAAGAAGAATATGGCATCAATTCTAGCTATAAAGTGGTGAAAATAAAACATCATGTTTATTTGTTTTGGAGGTTTTCTTGTTTTTTTAAATTTAATTAATTTATTCATTTTCAGTTTTCAACATTCACTTCCATAAGTCTTAAATTTTCTCCCCTTCTCTCTTCCCTCCCTCCCTGAGGTGGCATGCAATCTTATATGGATTCTACATATACATTCTTATTAAACGCATTTTCACATTAGCCCTGTTGCATAGAAGAATTAAAATGAATGTGAGAAATCATAAGAAAAACCAAGACAAAATAAAACATAAAAGCAAGAGAAAATAGTCTGCTTCATTCAGAATTCCAATTCCATAGTTCTTTCTCTAGATGTGGATGGCATTTTGCCTCAAGAGTCCTTTGGGAATATTTAAATCCTTGAATTGATGTGAAGAGCTTAGTCTATCAGAAACAGTCCTCACACACTGTGGCTGTTACAGTGTATAATGTTCTCCTGGTTCTGCTCATTTCACTCAACATCAATTCATATAAGTCTTTCCAAGTTTTTCTGGTCAGACTGTTGTGGTCAGAATCATTTCTTATGGGACAGTAGTATTCCATTACATTCATATACCATGACTTGTTCAGTCATTCCCCAATTGATAAGCATTCCCTTGTTTTTCCAGTTCTTGGCTACCACAAAAAAAAAAAAGAGCTACTATAAATATTTTTGTACATGTGAGGCCTTTTCCCATTTTTGTGATCTTTTTGGGATACAGCCCAAGAAGAAGTATTGCTAGGATAAGAACATTTTTGTAGCCCTTTGGGTATAGTTCCAAATTGCTCTCCAGAATGGTTGAATCACCTCACAACTCCACCAACAATGAATGTGTTCCAATTCTCCCCCATCTTCTCCAACATTTATCATCTTCCTGTTTTGTCATGTTAGCCAGTCTGATAGGTGTGATGTGGTACCTCAGAGTTATTTTGATTTGTATCTTTCTAATAAATAGTAATTTTAGAGCATTTTTTCATGTGACCATGGATAGCCTCAATTTCTTCCTCTGAAAACTGCCTATTCATATCCCTTGACCATTTATCAATTGATAAATGACTTGTATTTTTGTAAATTCAACTCAGTTCTCTATATATTTTAGAAATGAGGACTTTATCATACTGGTTGTAAAAATTCTTTCCCAATTTTCTGCTTCCCTCCTAATCTGGGTTGCATTGAGTTTGTGCAAAAACTTTTCAATTTAATGTTATCAAAATGATCCATTTTGCATTTCATAATGTTCTCTATCTCTTGTTTGGTCATAAATTTCTCCATTCTCCATAAATCTGACAAATACACTATCCCTTGCTCCCCTAATTTGTTTATAGTATCAACCTTTATATCTAGATCATGTACCCATTTGGACTTTATTCTTGTGTATGGTGTCAGGCATTGGTTTATGCCCAGTTTCCACCACACTATTTTCCAGTTTTCCCATCAGGTTTTGTCAAACAGTGAGTTCTTATCCAAGAAGCTGAGATCTTTGGGTTTATCAAACAGTAGATTGTTATATTCATTGATTACTGTATCTATTATCAGTATTCCACTGATCTACTCTTTTTTTAACCAGTACCAAGAGGTTTTGATGATTGCTTCTTTATAATACAATTTGAGATCTGGTATGACTAGGTCATCATATTTATTTTTAATAATTTTCTATTTATTTTCTGAAATTGTATTCATTTCAGAAAAGTAAATTGCTAAATTTGATTTAATTGTATACCTTTGAAAGAATTTTCAATATTAAAACATTTAGAAATAAGACAAAAAATTCTTTGTCAAATCATTTTTATAGATTTGTTTGTTCAGAAAATAATCACCATGGGCATATGTTTGTTACATATCTTAGGTCTAACCTTTCATTTTTTAAAAAATAGGCTTTTTGTTGCTTAAAAGTGCACCTATGCTGGACAATTTTTGGTTCCAAAAGCATAACTTGCTAAACCAGCTTGGTCTGTGTAGTGTGTCTGGACCCAAATATCCCCCAAAGGCAGGATGAGTAAGTCCTAAACGTTAGTCACCTGCTGGACTCTCCTCAGAAACACTGTGCAATTTTTTTTTCTGAGTACCTGAAATATTTTCTATACTTGCTAGAATAAACAAGATAATCCTGGCCCTTTCTCAGGCTCTAGGGAACTTTAGATCCAAGTGTGATTTCAGACACTTCTCAGCAAAATTGTTGATCTGTGCTAAATGTTAATTCCCATGTACATTCACTTCGTATTTCCTTTCCTGAAGATGCTCTTCAAATGTCCGGAAAAATAAATGTTCCTTTGTCCCAGCAAATGGTGTTTTCACCTGGAAGAGATGTAATACCGGTAATCTTTTTCTCTTATATCACAAAAATCATTGGCAAGTTTAAGTTCAAGATGAGAAATTATCTAGGTCATCTGCTTAGTACTAAACTGCTACCAACTGTAAAACTAATGTTGGAAGGTGATTGGTGATCAGGTGCAAATAATTGTAATCAGTCATGGAAGTTTTAGCTAAGGAAATTACTGGCCCATATGTTCAAGGCCCAATGGAAATTGGCAGGCTAGTGAAAATTAAACAGTGGACAAAATTTAGAACTTCCTGTCTAGCCTTTCTCTTCCATTTTTGTCATGTTTAAAGTGGGCCCTCCATGCCATTTTGCAATTTTTTGTGCTTGTATACTTTAAAAGAGATGACATGGATTTATACCTGGTTTTAAATCTAATCTCTTACATTTAGCAATTGTATATTTATGGGCAAGGCAATTTAACCCTTGTATGATTCAGAAAGCTCTTCAGGAATTATGTACTCTGTCATAGAAAGGTGCAGTCTGTTTCAATGGAGTAAATTTTCATATCAGGAGTTCTTAAGCTGAAGAATCCTCAGCTGCTTTGAATGTTCCTTATCTTCCACTAGAAGATCTTTGAGTATAGAATCCATGTCTTCTTTACCTTTCTCTTGCCTCTCTACCTCATAATTGATCTTTTTTCAACATATAACAATGACCCAATAAACTCTTACTATTGATTACTCACTTCAGAATATTTTGCTCATAATCTAGTAATATGGAGAGTAAAGAGAAGAAAAGGAAAGGAAAAATAGAGATGGTTAGAAAAGAGAAGTAATGACAAGTACAATGCAAAATTATTGAGTCAAAATGAATTTGTGGAGAATATTGTACAAACATTTTATTTTCCCCTAGTGGCATTCACTAAGCTATTTGGAGCCTGAATTTTCAGCCAAAGTTTTATTTCTCACACATTGCTAATTTCAAGATAACCTCTTGAGGCTTTTTCTAGTCCTATTATTGCACTTTTTTTTCACTTTCTGTGATACTCAATTTTTTGTTCAGTTTTATCCTTTAGTTCTAGTCTTTATTTATCTTTATTTCTCTGCTAGAGATCATGAGTAAATCATTTGTTTTCTTTTTTGAGTTTAGTATAATTTTTTTTCTGTTTTCCTCTTGTTACGTGAACCAAATCTGGTTATGGACTTTCCATAATAAATAACTTTTACCTTTCCAATTCATGATAAGGGCACCAATATCTGTTCTCTGGTTTAATTATCATTTCTTCCTCTCTTAATATATATGGCCTGTGAGTTTTATTATAACTATTCATTTTTATATTGATGACAAGTGTTTAGTAAAATTCAATTTCAACTTTCCCCACAGAGAATGATATAGTTTTTTATTATTTAAATCAATTAATAAATATCTGTCAACTATCTACTTTTTTATCTAATGCCATGCATGATGCTTCTGAAAGACACAAAAACAATCCTATTAGATGTAGAGTTTATCCTCTGTTTGCTCCATTATTATATGTCAATCAATAATTAAGTTTTTTTAGATATCTTATCAGCAAATAGTTTTGTTGTACTTTGAAATTGTTCTTTTTTGTGTGTATATTATATACATATGTGATATATGTTTCTGTGTGTGTATATATATATTTGTGTTTTTGTGTATGTATATATGTATATATGCTAATTTTGAGATAAATTTCTTTTATTCCACATCTGACAATCCCATATTAACTAAAAGGGAGAAGTTTCCAAATCTCCAATGATATTATGGATAATTTTGATGAGGACTCTTGGGTAACTGTTAACAATTTGTCTACCATTTACAGATAGTTCAAGTGCTAACCCAAGGTATAACAAAGTACCCTTTGGAGTAACAGCAGTCATGATCAAGGATCAACCCATTTCCACTAAAATTTAGTTGTATGTTGTGACAATGGAAGAGCAACTTGTTTTAAGTGCTTTGGCTCAAGAGACCCATCCCCCATTCAAAATATGGGTTGCTATAATACAAGAGCTATTGTATTTAACAGTAGTGTACCTGGATTTTTGGAGGAGGAATAGGGAATCACAGGAACATAGTTTTAAGGCTGGAAGAGACCTTAGAGGCCATCAAATCCCACCTTCATTCTACAGATAAGGAAACTGTGGCACAAGAGAGGTTAAGTGACTTGCCCAGGGTCACATAGCTAGTAAGAGTTTTGGGATTCGAACTCAGATCTGAAGACAGTGGTCTAAGTCAAGAACCAATGCTCTTCTCACTGTATATTATCTGTGAGCCAGACTCACTTCCTCCTTCTTCTCTTCCTTTTTCTTCTCCTCCTTCTCTTTCTTCTCCTCCTTCTTCTCTTTCTTCTCCTCTTTCTCCTTCTATTTCTCTTCTTTCTTCTCCTTTCTCTCCTCCCCTCCATAACCATCTCCTTCAGATTAACTGTATTCCTGACCCATTAGTTAAGGCAATGAGAAGAAGGTGGAGTAGAACCAGGAGGAGACCATGTAGGCTTAAAATTTTGACCCAGATACACAAATTGAATGATCTCAAAGTCAGCTTTGAACCAGAGTGCAGAGCCGTGGTTGAAAATATAGGAAAATATCCAAGAACTGATGCAGATCAATGCATACTTTTTTTTTCTTTCTTGGTTGTTTTTTTGTAGGGGAGAGGGGATTCTGTGGTTTTTTTGCAACATGTCTAATAGGAAATGTTTTACATGACTTCATATAATATGATGGATATTGTATTGTTTGCCTTCTCAGTGGGTGGTGGAGAGGCTGGAAGGAGTGAGAGATTTGGGAACTCAGAATTTTAAAAAACAATGTTTAAAAAATTACATGAAACTGAGAAAAAAAGAAAATGAGAGAAAGAAAAAAAAGAAAGGATAGGGAAAAATACAAGCTGTTGGAATTCTCCTAGCTTAATGCTAAGCCCTTTCTTTTAAAGGAGCTTGTGGCTCATAAGTTTAATTGTATTGCCTAACAAAGTACCCTGAATTTGATATAGTTTCCCTTGAGCTGGGGCCTTCATCCGCTAGTGTGAGTTAGAAGGAGGAAGACCCACAGTGGACACTACAAATAAAAATATAAAATGGCCTCTTGCCACTTCAACAGCAAAAGTGATTACCAGAAGAAAAGTGGGGAGAGAGAGAAGAAAAGAATCCTACTAAGAATACCATATTTCCTAGACCCTCAGGGAGTCACTTATCTGCTTTCTTTTTTTTTTCCCTCAGATGCAATTGGGGTTAAGGGAGTCACCCAAGGTCACACAGCTAGTATGTGTCTGAGGTGGGATTTGAACGCAAGTCCTCCTGACTCTACAGCCAGTGCTCTATCCACTGTGCCACCTATCTTCCCCCATCTACCTACTTTCAGGATCTACTGAGCATCATTTAGAAGAATGAACTCTAGTCTTGCCTCCATGACTAACTTGCAGAATAAAACAATCCATGATCAAGAAAACTGGTTTCTGTTCCCCATTGTTCCACTGTGTAACTCAGTCAATCCACACAAGGTATCCTAGCTCTCTAGGTCTCAATTTCTTCAACTTTGAAGCCCCTTCCACATCTAAACTTCTGGGATATTGTGGGGCAAAAGCTCTTTGCGTACTAAGTCACACATTTTGTAAAATTAGTGACGTAGACTAGATAATCCATAAAGTCTTTATTATAAGTGCATCCTAAGTGCCAGTCACTGTGTTAAACACTGAGGATACAAATAAAGGCAAAAATAGCCCCTGCTTTCAGGGAGCTATGCTATGTACAAAGAAGACATATAAAGGATAAACTGGAAATGACTTACAGAGGAAAGACACTAGCACAAAGGGGGATTGGAAAAGGCTTACTGTAGATAATGGGATTTTTACTTGAAGCAAGCCAGGAATTTTCCAAGTCATTTCTTATCACTGTCTCCAACATACAAAGACTGGGCCCTGTAGTAGCAACTACATTATTACAGCCTGATTTAGAAAAAAACAGGAAGTTTAAATTGAAATATATTGCAGGCCCTAGAATGGCCATGTCTCTGAGGTTAATTTCAACTGAGCAAACTGAATTACTTGGGACAAATCATCTACTCTGCCATCTACATTGATCAGATTAAGCAACTAATAGCATATTTCCGCTTTACCCTGTGTTTCTACATACATCAGAGACTAAATGCAAATTAGATGCAAGTAATCAAATTTCATGAATTAAATACATCAGAATGGAAATCTGTACCTTCCACATTTTAGTTTGAACCTTCTTGAATATGTTTCTGAATGGGTTATTTGATCATATTAATGCTTTGGTTTTATTATGTGGGTTATAGACACAACCTCAAAGACTGATGTTATTTTTAACTCTGCCAAATCATAATTCATGTTGTTTACTTTTTGATCCCAATGACTTATGGTAGCTACTTAGAATAAAGCTTAACTAATAGTAAGAAAAATAATAGTAGTTTTTTTTCACTTGTCAAGTCCTTTGGAACTAGGCAGTAAAGCATAGTGGTAACAGAAGTAGGTTTTTTGAATCCTTTACTAATTTAACAATTGACTTCAATCAACATGATTTAAGGACTTACTAAATACAAGGCATGTTACTAAGTGCTGAGTATGCAAAAAAAACAAAAACAAAACACGTCCAAACTTCAAGGAATTTATGTTCCACTGGAGGGGTTATGATACGTATAAAGTAAATAAATCAAATATATACACATTCATACTAAGTTATTTCAAGAAGACTACAAATAATTGTGGGGCAGGGGATGATAGAGTTCGGGGTTGAGTATGAAAGACCTTGATTAGGATGTGGTATCTAAACTCTGTTTTTAAGAAACTTAGAAGGGAGTCAGATTGGGAAAGACTTTAAATTGCAACCCAAGGAGCTCATCTGTTATTTTCAAGAAACTAAAATGCCAGGGCAACTAGATGTCTCAGTGAATGGAGCACTGGCCTGAAGTTAGGAGGATCTGAGTTCAAATCCAACCCTAGACACTTACTAGCTCTGTTAACCCTGGGCAAGTCACCTATCACTATATAAAGAAAGAAACTATGGCATCATTGCAGATCTTTTCTTTAGAGAATACCAATTTCATATTGATAGGACAGATATGACAGCCAGCAGAGACTAGACTCTTTCAGCCTGATATCTAGGACAGGCTGGACTACTTCAGAGAGACTAGAGTTAAAGAGACAAATTAGTCCGCAATAGTCTGAACAAGATGACTAAGATAAAGGCTGCATGCATGGAGTAAGGAGGACAACTTTAAGAGATGTTGTAAAAGTAGGCTCCAGAAAACTTGGAAATTGATCAGGATTGGCTCTAGTTGGATGCCCGCCAATGTTTCAGTAAGCTACACATTATGGGACCATACAAAGCAAGATGCAGAACAGCGTACCATTGAGGCAATGGCCCAGAAAAGCAAGAAAAAGTCCGTATACTGCAGCTCAATGGGAAATACTTGTCTGGGTTATTTTCTGTGCATTTTGACAAGCAAGAGATCACTTTTGAAAGCATTGCCAGCAAATCAAACTTTGGTTATAGTAGCAGAACCAGATGCATGGAGACATCAGGAATATGAAGCCCCAGCTTTTACTCTCTAGCACATCAAATCCTGACTCCCTCACTTCAGCACCATGCCTAAGAGACAGCTTGTTTGTGCTTGTTGATTAACTGAAAGATATGGTGCCAGATTTTGTTCTTCTACTGTTCAATATTTTCAATTATCATCCAGCTGAGCAAAAGTATGAAACTGCAGAAAAAGGTCCCATTAACGTACAAATAATAACTCATTCAGTTGACAAGACATTAAGCAACTAGGTGGCTTGGTGGATATAGTGCCAGTCCTGTAGTCAGGAAGATTCATCTTCCTGAGTTCAAATCCAGCCTCAGACACTTCCTAACTGGGACCCTAAACAAGTCATTTAACCCTGTTTATCTCAGGTTTCCTCATCTGCAAAATAAGCTGGAGAAGGAAGTGGCAACCCACTCTAGTATCTATGCCAAGAAAACCCCAAATGAGGTCATGAAAAGTTGGACATGACAGAAAATGACTGACCAAAAATTGCAGAATACAACAACAGACATCAGAAACTTAGAATCACAACTATATGCCAATATACCAATCTATCAAGACAAAACTGGTTTCAGGGTCAGTAGACTAAATCAACCTAGAGAGCACACAGTCATACTCCTTTGTAATACTTCTTGTTATGTTTATTTTTTTCTAAAAGTTCATAAATGTGCCCTTTATGTGATCCAGGTCTGTATTTTTGTAGACAGCTGGAAAATTTCACTCACATACTAATGTTTCCAATGAACACAAAATACCTCTTCCATGGAGCAGCTGCCAATAAGCAGTATTTTTAGAGGCGCTTGTCACAGTTTCTGTTTGGCTCTGTTGTGAATGTTAATGATCTCCAAATGACTTAAGAAACTTACCAATAAAAGCTTATATAGAACTGCTTCATTAGAGGCTATGGGTAATAATAAGTGTTTACCACTTATTTATCTAAAGCACATATATCATTATAATACATTCTAGTTAAGTGACTTAACACATACTGGCAACTCACACAGGTTAATTTCCATAAAAATCTGGAATGGCAGTAATTTCTCATTCTGTATTTCCTCTGCTAAAGAAGAAGCTAGTGTGAATAGATACTGGGAGTGAGGGTAGGAATGGTATTCTTATCTGTGTTTTTTTTTAAAGAAATAGCATAGTTCCAAGGCAGCAAATATAGCTGGAAGGAACCATAGAGATTATCTAATCTGACCCGGCATTTCACATATGAAGAAATTGAGGCCTCAAGAAATTAAGTGTTTTGACCAAGGTTGCAGAATTGGTCTGGGGCTGAGCCAACACTTTAACCTCTGCTTCAGATTCAGTGTTCTTTCTTTTTTTCTTTACTCCAACTGCCTCTGAATTGTTTGGTTAGCTTGCTTACAAAAGTTTACCATTCATAAGTATTGGTTTATCCCTCAATTAACCATAGGTGATAAATGATGAGTTGCAGTGTACCTTAAAGTAACATGTTCATAGCCTCACAGATCAAGAGCTAGAAGTGACCTTAGTCTAGAGTAACTCTAGTATTATCCTTTCATTGTACAGAGAAAAAAAATTGAATCCCAGAAAAGATAAATGACAAGGCCAAAGTCACACAGGGAGTTAGGTATAAATGCTGGATTTGAACAGAATGCTCCAACTCCAGTATGACGCTTCTTCTAGACACAGTAAATAGTATGGTAAATCAAAGATTAAATGATAGGTACAGGATATATGGAGGCAGCTTAAGTGGCTCAATGGATAGAACACTGAGCCTGGAGTCAGTCAAGACCTGAGTTCAAATCCAGCTTCAGATACTTAACTAGCTGTGTGACCCTGGGCAAGGAGTCCACTGGGAAACTTTTTCCGCTGAAGAAGGAAATGGCAAGCCATTCTACCATCCTTGCCAAGAAAACCTCATAGACAATATTGGTGTAATATGGTCCATGGGGTTCCAAAAAGTCAGATAAAACTGAACAACACAGTACACATGTAACATGCATAAAAACACTAGAACTAGGCTAATATTATATATATATATATTTTATATATTCTGCATATGACCATAAAGTCCCCAAATGATTGCTAACTGTAACATTGTGTGCAGCTTTCCTTTGTAAATTTGAGAGCTGGAAAATCATATAGTTTCTCAGAGTAAAAATCTATTTTTCCTCTTATTCTAAGAAGTAGAAGGATAGAACAGAATTTTCACCATCTTGCCACTTCAGTATTCTCTAGAAATGAATAAAAGACTGTAGAGTTGTTAAGAATGCTTCAAACTACTAAAATATAAAATGCTAGAAATGATGGTTATTGCCCAGCTGAAGAATTGGGACAGTCATTTAGTTGCTATTTTGGTATTACCTAAGAGAAGTTTTAGAACTAAAACACACTATCAGTCATGCCTAAGCATTCATTATCTTAGAGTAAAAAAATAAGTCAGGGTTAAATACTATCAAAATTACCATAGTTCTCATCTTGACACATTGGTTTTTACAGCTATGAAAGATATCATCTTCAAGTTTGTTCTTGACCCCAACCCCCCTAGTAACATTTTTACACTGGAGAATTTTTAAGTGCTAACAAAATCTTGTGCCTGCCTTTTCTCCCTTAGAGGAAACTGAGCTCTCATAAACACCATTTCCTTGTACCCATATACAAAGTGACAAATAACTCTTTCCAGCAATGAGTATGGTCCTAATGTGATACAGCATAACTCAAAGATTCAGACAGGTAACAATGATGTGAGAGATGACCAGAGCCAAAAGCACACAAACTCTGCAACAGTTTCTATGCTGTTTTTCAAGTGATCTTGGAAAACTGCTAACTTTCCTGTTTAGAAAAATAAAATCCTTGTTGGAAGAAAGGGTGAGCCTGGCACAGTGCAAAGAGCATAGTCGAGTCCTGCCTCTGATACTAACTGTGTGACCTTAGGCACTTCACGGAATCGCCCTGGGCCTCAGGGTCCCCATCTATAAAAAGGAATTGGACCAGGTCATCTTTGAATTTCCTTCATTTCTAGATCTATGCTAATTTTTTCTCCTACTAAGAAGGAACTTTATTTTGGTTTTCTAGTTTCCTAAAGCTCAGTTAATATAAAATGGTATATTAAAGCAATGAGGGGCAATCAAGTAATCGATCAATACTTATGAAGCAATGTGGTATGGCATTTACAGGGTTAGCCTTAGAATCTGGAAAGCATGGGTTCAAGTTCTGCATTTGAGCTATACTAATTGTGCAAGCCTGAGCAAATAACTTAATCTCTTAGTGCCACCAGGCAATGCTGTAAGAGTAAATTACGGATGAGTTGTTAACCCTCATAGTTAGAGTAGGTTACCATGATGCAAGATCTCTGCACTAATGAAATACCATGTCTGGACCAAATTGGATGGATGGAGGGATGGATGGATGGATGGATGGATGGATGGATGGATGGATGGATGGATGGGGAGATGGATGGGGAGATAGATGGGGAGATGGATAAATTGATAGACACACAGATAGATGATAGACAGATAGATGGATTGCTTGAGATAGATAGATAGATAGATAGATAGATAGATAGATAGATAGATAGATAGATAGCCAGCCTTCTAGATAACAAATATGAACCCTTGTTTCATTTCTCTGGAATGAGGGGGCTGTTCAAGGTGATATCTCAGATCCTTTTCCATCTCTAAATCCTATGATGATATAATCCTATGAATTTCATCAGCAATGTGTCATTTTTTAGGTGAAAAGCACAGCTTGTAAAGGCCATTTTTTATGGAACATCTATATGTTACTGTTCCTACATCAGCCAGGTGTTATAGTGGATAGAACGCCAGACCTGGAGTTAGAAAGACATCTTCCTGAGTTCAAATCTAGCCTCAGATACTTACTAGCTGTGTGAATCTGGACAAGTCACTTAATGCTGTTTGCCTCAGTTTCCTCATCTGTAAAATGGGCTAAAGAATGACATGGCAAACTACTCCAGTATCTTTGTCAAGAAAACCCCACATGGGGTCACAAACAGTCAGACACAACTGAAAACACCTGAACAATACTATAGAGAATATATGAAATCATTTCAGTGCTGAGGACATTACATGCCATTCAACCAATTCAGCCAAAATTGAGTACAGGACAGCCATTCTTGAGAGTATTGTGAAGGAATGGCTCAGGACCAGTACTTCTGTAAATGCAAAACAAATAAACATACAAAAAACCTTGTTTACATGTTAAAAGTAAGAGTTGTGGCCTCCTGCTGAAACTGTGTACACAGTGTAACTTTGAACAGGAGCAGTAAAAAAAAATGGACATAAAATGAGATAGAGTTGAAGAGCAACTCTCAATGAGAAATGTCCCTCCACCAGTAACAAAGATGACAGTTTTATTTGCTGTGCATGGGAATAACGAGGCTGATTGGTTGGTTTCAAAGCCAAGATGCACCAAGAGGCCACAGTTCCTGGCACAGGAGCACCAACAGCAGATGCAGGAAAATGTTTCAGAGATAATAGAAGTTAATGAAACTAAAAAAATAAAATCCATTACAACAGATCCCTCACCCCCTCAATGATCTGCCACGATTAGTCATTTGAATTATTAGAAAGCACAATTTTAAACAAGAAAAAGTGATTGATTATTGCTTGAGCATATTACAATGTAGATTCTCCACTGGAATGTCCATTTAGCGTTGCTTGAGAATACATTTATAGGGTAGTGTTACAATATTTCATGTAAAATCTTGAAAGAAACCCAAGTTCGCTTTCTGGACACACTTTAGAGAGACATTACTTTTAAGGCAGTCATCCTTACCTTTCTGGAGGTGTTGTTTATTCTCTTGTGGGAAAAACATGTAATTTGATGACTGTACCTTGTTGCATGTTGTGTTTTGTCAGAGGCCTGTGGTTAAAATGAATGTTTTTACTGGCACACAACACACACACACACACACACACAAGTAAACATTTCAATAACTTTGTTTTAAGGACTTTATGATCAGGATTCTCCCAGGGAGAAAGTTCAACCCTGGTTCATCACCAAGTTGCACAGAAATTATTTCCTCATCTACTGTAAAGAAATATTGCAGAAGTGATTCCAATTCAAAGACAGATTGGATCAGATGGCATCCTAGATACCCTGTCACTCTGAGTTTTAGTGACTCTATGATCCTGAGACCATTTGCTAAATTGTAAAGGAGTCATAATCTTCACCAGTCAAGGAAGTACCTATTCCACTGAAACTATAGATACTTGTAGTATTGAAGTTTCAGTAAATTTCTTTCATTATGAAGATTCTACACTATGAAGTATTCTAAGTACAGTAAGAAACAGTTATTCTTGTAGTATTCTAGTTTTTTTTTCTTGTACTACAAACTAAGGATGCTATACTTAGTAGTTTATAAGCTATCTAATGTGTGGGAAGGAGAGATAATTAGGGTTCCTGAATAGTATCCTCTCCCCAAATTATGTTCTTTCCTCTAAAGTATTCATAGCTTACTGAGTCTCATACAATGCCCAAATTTCATCCTCACTTATTGGATTGGAAAAGTGGGCTGGGGGAACTTAAGGGAACATGGCAATGGTTATTTTTGAGCAGGAAAAAAGATAATGTGATGGACTACCCTAGTATTGATTGTTGCAATGACTGTCATCCAGACCTACTCTGCTCTGTGTGTGTGTGTATGTTTCAGAAGATTATTTAGACTTTCTTCCCACCTCTATGAAAGGCCAAATCAAAATTTGGATGGTCAGACCAAACTCTTTTCCATTGTTGCAGATTTTACTGAAAAAGCTTTGCTGTATTCCAGGGCTGAAGGAAGGAAAAGGAAAAGAAGGAAAACAGGACAATAAGAAAAGACTAGGAAATAGTGACAGGATAAAGATAAGGGAAGCAAGATAAGATATTTGATCAATGAAGACTTGTTTAAAAGGCGACGAGTAATGTTCCAATAAAATATAACCCAGCCAATAAACTATGGTTCCAGTGGGGTAGGTCTAAGAATAATTGATGCTTCTAGACTTCTGTATTAGCTATTCTGCTGCTGCCCTCTACCCCTGGGCAATTTTCTATCTCACCTGTCTCAGTAATGGCATGTTCTAGAGGAACCTGAGCACTATAAGCATCTCATTGAGTATGTTCATAAGCTATGATCCTTTATGCACACTAATATTTGCTAGGGTAGTCTTTCTTTTTATTAATTGGTGATAATTTGTGAATTATTTCCATTTAAGAAACAGGACTAGTAGAAAAATAAAGTCCTTTTAATTCTCACAGATAAAAAGTGGTGGAAAAATAAGTTCATTGCAGAATCAGGATGAAAATGCTAAAACACTCTTTGTTCTTCCATGTGGCATTCATTGACAGAGGTGCCCCATGCTGTGTTAGCTATGCTCATTAAAGATGTTGTTCAGAAGTTCTCTCACTCTCACACTTTTCACACACATCAAAGAAAGACCTGAGAAGTGGAAAGTTGTTATGTATTTCAATAGTGCATTTATTCTCTAGCAGTAATGCATGTGAGGTTCAATGGGATCTCTTAAAACTACTTCATGCATACCACTAACTAGCCCTTTGTTGGCCCTTTTCTCTGTCAACTGCTAATAGATCTTTTTTCTGATTATACCTTGTTTTGTCATGTCTTCTTTTCATTTTGTTTTTTTTTTCAACTACATCTCTGGCTCAACCTAAATGTGCATTCCAACCACCTTTATGCATATGGGTCACAAAACACAAGTATTTGTTTTCTTGCTAGGTTGTCTTACCTTGGGTTTCCTGGAGGATAGTCTATTCTAAAATAGAAAAAAAAAGGGTGGCAATTTTTAAAATTTCTGCATGAAGTCAAGTCAAATCAACAATCATTTGTTGAGTAACCACTATGTGCCCAGCACTGTGTTAGGTGCTTGAAGATATCAGCCAAAAAAATTTAAGAAGACAAGACTGCTCTCCGCTCTCTGCTCTCCCTGCTCTCTGACCTTCTACATGGGAGAGATACTATGAAAATAACTATGTACAAATAAGATGTATATAAGATAAACCAGAATAAAAACATAAGGAATGTATTAAGGAGGATTGAGAAAGGTTTCTTAAAGAAAGGTGGGGGTGGGGAGTGGGGGTTTGGTTGAAACTTGAAGGAAGCCAGAATAGCCAGAAGGTAGAGATGAGGAGAGAAAATTTCAGGCATAGGGGCCAGCTCAGTGAAACTGCAGTTAGGAGATCATGAAGAGCCTGACATAACTGAAACAACTAAACATAAAATGAAGTATTTGAAAAGCTCCGTTATTAACAAATAATTTATTTTCTTTGACCCTTATGCAGAGCATCTTCCATGACACTGTGAGCACTTAATGAGCATCTATCTCTACATTTAACACTTTGCCTAAAATCTGTATTCATCTATCTATAGATAGACACATATTATAGGGTCTTAGAAGATATTGATGCATACATAAAAGACACCTTGTCCTAGGAGAGTCTTTAAGGTTACAAATTGTTCTGACTAGCAAAATCCTTTATTTAAATCAATGAACAAAAAAACCAGTTGCTAATGCCTTCCACAATACTTTTGATGAGAGCAGGGTAGGGAGGTAGCATAGTTTTTATTTGTGATCTTTTAATTCTTTTAAAAGCATCCTTAATTGTCTAAAATATTGTGTCTGTATACACACACACATATTCTTAGATATCTTTAGAATTGTATGCTTTGATTCTCATTTATATTGGTGCAGAAACGTACAAAAGGGAGTTTGGTGAAATTTTTTCTGGAAAATGATTCAGATAAAAAATGAAATTATGGGTTTATAAACTACTCAAAAATTTCATTATACAAGCCTTTTTAAAGAGAAGATTTGAAAGATTTTGAATGGGTCAAGCACTGAAGGAAATCATTTTTTAAAAAATGAACTTGCCTGTAGGATATTCCCTCAGAGACCTTTAGGATTTTACTCCTTTTAGATTCCCATAATTGCTGTATGAATTATCATTGAGAAAATTGTCATTTGAGTTTAGTGAAGAAGTAGAATTTAGAGACAGTAGAATTTTTTGAAAAGAACACAACCTCAAATCCTATATTCTAGTCTAAATCAGCCATTGATCCGGATAATCTACAAGAAATAACGAATATCTGATTTGCCTACTCAAGTGATTTTGATAGTTATAATAGCTAATATGGATCAGTAAAAATAAATGGTGTAGCTGTGAAATGGTATAGTTATTCTGCAAAGGAATTTGGAAGTAACTAAACTTTGCATGACCTCTTATTCAGCAATATTATTTACAAGACTTAAATCCAAAAAAAATTAATAGGAAAAGATCTTTATGTACAAAAATATTTAAAATTATACAAAGATCTAAAGTTTGCTTGTGGAAGTGGATGTTGGAAGGGTTGCTACTTAAGAGTTGTTGTAAAGAGGTATAGTTTTCTGTGTTCTCTACATTTTGCTACATGAAATTGTACATAAAAAAATACAAAATTTGGTTATGATCAAATTGTCCCCTAATACATTAATTGCAATAGAAAAAAATTGCATTTTCAAAAAAAAAGGAAACTATTTTCTGCGACTGTACGATTATATCATACACTATCTGTTCCCTCTGTACCTTAATTTGTAAAATGAAAATTATAAATTATTATAGTTATAAAGTAACAGCCTTCTTTGAATGGATGATTCTCAAGGTGTAACTAACTCTTGTAAACTAATGGAACGGGGCTGATCAAGGAAGTAAGGGAAATGGATCTTTCTGCATCTGCCTTGTCATTGCTAAGTGGCTCCAACACCATCTTTCAGAAGCAGATCTGAAAGCAGATACCAGTGCATCAATTTAACTAGGTAAAGATTTGCTCCAGAACTAAATAATCTTAAGAGACAAGGGGTGGGGATTTATTTTCCCCCTTTCATGAGTGGAAACAATAATATCCGAGAATCAGGCTTAGAAAGATTTCCATTATTTCCAATCTCACCAATTAGACTATCTTATTATGGATAAAGGAAGGAGTTTTTAAGGGTTTTTTTTAATCTTTTGTCATTAGGTATCTCATCAAGGAAAGGGTAGAGTAAAACTCTTTTTCACTAGCATAAACAAAATCAGCTTGTATTCAAATATATAATATAAGATTTGTGCAATGGAATAAACACTGGATTTAGGGTCAGGTAACGATTTCAAATCCTAGCTCTCTCAGATACTAACTGTGTGATACTGGGCTTTAGTCCCTTCATCTGTACAGTGAAGGAATTGGACTAAATGACCTACAAAGATTCCTTCCTACTATAAACCTACGATCTTAATTTTTTTAATACCTTAATTTGCCCACTACATCACATTCTCAAATTTCATTGCTGTAGATCCTCCCTCCATGTTATTAGAAAGTCATTGCAGGATACAAAAAATTTTTTTTTTTTTTATCACACTGCAGTCAATATGGGGATAAACTTTTGTGAGCTAAGCTTGGTTGGGCCTCAGGTGAAAGATTTAAAGTCTTTTCCAGCTTAGCATGACCATCCAGAACCTGCTTCCTATTGGCTGTGCTTTTGAGATCCCAGGGTTATTTCCATATGGTCTCATAATAAAATGTTAGTGGAAGAAAATATTTAAGACTTGGTTTTCTCAAATGTACAGGATATTAAAACCAGATTTTTTAAAATTATGCTTCAAAAATGTTACTATGGTACAAATAAAAAGGAAAATGATATATTATTTTACAATAAAGACAGGTCAAAGATGCTCAAAATTAGGGACATAATTTTTGTCATGATTATGGACATATAATTAAAAATGTAAATATATAATTATCTTTATAATTATATATTGTAGCTTGTATATCAATATACAATTGTTTCTATTTAATATATAATTATTTTATATATAATATAAATACATAATAAATACATTAAAATAATAATGTGAATAATAATGGACAATAATTATGGACATAATATAAGAAAATAGCTTCACTAGACAGTATACTGGATAGGGAAAAGACATTAAAGATTATCAGGCCCATCTTTCTTGCTCTCCAGATGATGCAACAAGGTGGTACAGTGGTTTGGATACTTGTGAACCTGAGCAACCTGGTTAAGAATCCTACTTCAGATGCTCCTCATCTGTGTGACCCTAGGAAAGTCACCTAGCCCCACTAAACCTCAGTTTCCTTATCTGTAAAATGGGGATGACAATAATAAAAGCGCCTCTGTCACAGGGTTGCTAGGTGAGTCACATAAGATAACATTTGTAAAACTGTTTTGCAAACCTTAAAGTGCTCTGAAAATATTAACTATTATTATTAATCAGAGGCAGCCATTGGCATAGTGGATAGAGCACTGGGGCTAGACTCAGGAACATCTGAGTTAAAAACCAATCTTAAATACTCGCTAGCTCTTTAACCATGGACAGGTCACCTAACCTCTGTCTGCGTCAGTTTCTAAAATTGAAAAATTGGAATAATAATAGCCCCTACCTCCCAGAGCTGTTGTGAGGATCAAATGATAAAATGTTTATAAAGTACTTAGCACAGTGTCGGGCATTTAATAAATGTCTATTCTCTTCTACCTCCTTATTGTTGAGGAAACTGAGGCACAGACTGGAGAAGGGACTTGTCCGAAGTCATTGTTATTTGATCAGTTATAACTTATTCAACAGTGGAACCTAAGTAAGTCAGTTGGCAAAATAAAACTGTAAATAACTTTGTGTATTGATCTCCCTCTGCTTGTTTAATTTAATATTAAAACTCAAACTGAATGGACGTAAGTGGTAAAAAGTAGAATCATCTATTATATCTTAAGAAAAGCAGTTAGATGTGGATCAATATTCAAATAGAATTCTCATTTACATTTGGATTAATTTAGTGTGAGCAAATACTGATTAAATAAAGAAAAAATCCTTTAAGATACTATCTATTCATGTTAGCACGCCTTAAAATATTAACTTGTTCCTTCGGTTGATTAAAACCATAACATTACTATAGCCAATATTTTCATATGTACAGTTATTAATATGAATTACATTGTGGTGAGGAGTACCATTAAGAAACTCACAATGTAATGAATTCATATTATTTCAGAAAGTAAGCAAATGGTAGCAATAGAACAGCTGAGATGGATGATTTTGTGTATTATATATTATTCCTATGGTGTATTGTGTGTATGTGTATGTGTGTGTAATTATTTTAATTATTGATTTTTTTTGTTTTTCTATTTTTAATTTATTTATTTATTTTAAGTTTTCAACATTAATTTCCACAAAAATTTTAAGTTCCAGATTTTCTCCCCATCTTTCCCCTCCTCCCACCCCAAAATTAATTATTGATTTCATGAAGGCTAAGCTAATCACATATGAAATGCAACTCTGTATGACCATTCATATTTAACTAAAATGTTTACACTGCTGTTAAAGGAATTTTTTAAGTGACTAGCATTTTATAGACACATACATATTTTTATCAAGCCATATGAGACTCAATCTCTTTGTTTATATATTTAAGAAATGATCTAGAAGTTTTTAATATTATTCTCTTCCACTTCTTCCCCTCCTATACTGTTGTTTCCTTGGCATATTTAAGATAGTATTCACGTGCTTTGTCAAGTGTGGCATGCATGCTTAAAACAAAATCCATTGGGGGGGTGAATTTCATAGAATCATAGAATTTACATTCAAAAGATATTTTAGAGATCATCTAATTCAATCCCCTTCTTTTTACACACAAGGAAAACAAGGACCTGAGAAGTCAAGTTTACAAAGGTAGAAAGTAGTAGAGGGTTCAAGTCTGGTTGCCTATCTCTAACCCTGTTGGAATATAATTTAAAGGTTGAGTGATTAGCTAAAGACCAAAGGAATTACTAGCTATCCAACAATGAAAGAAAAGAGGAGGAAAAGGAGGAGGAAGAAGAAGAAAAATAGAAATAGGAGGGTGAAAGACAGAAGGAGGAGGAGAAGAAAAAGAGAAAAGGAAGAAAAATAGAAGAAAAACAGAAAGAAGGAAAAATAGGAAGAGGAGGAAGAAAATAAGAAGGAGAAGAAGAGGAGGAAAAAGAAAGAGAAGACAAAGAAGGAAGAGGAGATGAGGAAGACAAAAAGAAAGAGAAGGAAAGAGTAAGACCTGATGCTTTTATTTAAAGTATTTTTAAAATCTTATTGCTATTAATACTAGAATTAAGTACCATTGTGTCATCTTCCACCTTTTCATTTCTTCATAGCAGAGGCTTTTTTTTAAATTTTAGAATTATGACTGTACTACTCTAGAATTCATTTCCAAAATAAGGAATATCTGGGTGGAATGATCAAGAAGAGAATTTCTTTTCCAGAGTGGCTAACGTACTTAACATGCCTCTTTAACGTTTATAAATGTCCTCATAAAACATTCCAGTGATCACAAGATTAGCTATATGGGGCTTCATTTGGAAAAACATCACTCTTACAATGCTCATCTAAATTACCATATTTATAATAGTGAATATGTAATAGGCATTTTTTTCTGTATCACTGAATTGTAAGTCAATGATTCTGAGGTCTAAGAAAACTGAATGTCCTCTTAGAGAGCTAGGTGATAGAATTTTATTGCTATCTGCAATCATGTTTAGGTCTGTTTCTATGCTCCAGTATCACTAACAATGACAAGGAAGTAAAAGAAACTATGGCTGTTTTCCTTGATTTTTTTCCTTTGGAATTCTCTCTTTTCTTGTCATAGTCACTCCATCCCTACTGCTTGACGCCTCACCTTGCTTTAGATAAGGTAGCACTCTAATGCACCATATGGTCTTAAGCATGGATGATTTAGAGCTGAAAGGGACCTTGAAGATTATCTAGACAACTCTTACATTTATCTTCTATTTGTCAAATGAGAAAATACAAGTCTGATATGTTAAATGATTTGTTGAAGGTCATGTTCAGGTAATAAAGTGGACCATAAATTTTTATAGTACACCAAAATTTATAATGCATTTTCTTCAAAACCGCCTAGATTATTGGTACAGGGGTTATTTTCATTTTACAGATTAGGAAACTGAGGCTAATGGATACTAAAAGATTTTGCCAAAACTTCAAAAATAATAATAATCATCAGTCAGAATTCAATTCAGAATTCCTGAAGCACAACCTAGCATTCTTCCACTAGAACATAGTTTCCGTACTAGAGAAAACACAGCATTCTTCAAAAACTATCCATTAATAAATTAATTAGTAACTATAATGTCCTACAAGAAACAAGGACTCTGCATAAATGCTTTATTCATGGCTTGAATATGGAGAATCCTAGATAGACGGTACCTCAAAAGACATCCAGTTCAATTCACTCATTTCACTCACAGGTGAGAAAAGTGAGGTGCAGAGAATGTAAGTACCTTAACGCATTCCTGACATATAGTAGGTACTTAATAAATGCTTACTGGCTGACCTACTAACTAAATGACTGATTTGCTTAGGGTCACATGGGTAATAAATATCAAAAGAAGGATTTATATCATTTGTTCTTCCTCCTTTCCTCCTCCCCGCCTACAAATCACATTATGCTAGCTTTCTCCTTCTTGAAAGGATGTTAATTTAAAGAACCTTTCTACTTGAAAACTAAAGACCACTCTGGGTCTCTCAAACTACCCTCCCTTGTACTCTCACATGTGTATTCACCTTCCATGTATATTCACAGGTGTGATTGCAGAATAATCAGTAATCACAAATCTTAATTGTGTGTGTGAGTGTCTCTTTATATGTTCATTCATTCCTGGGGAGTGATAGGAAATGGGGAGTAGGGTGGGAGAGAGAGATGCAACATGTAGGCAGTTGTTTCAATTTTGTGCCAAATTAGTGCCAATTTTCATAGAAAATAAGGAAGATTATACAATAAAAAAAATCTCCAAATTGCTTGATTTGTGTGTGGGTATCTTTGGGAGGGTTAAATTTTTAAATGGCAATGAAACTCCCCAAGTTAAACAGCTATAGTAGATTTTAGAGTCCACAGTTTGCTCTATAAAAAGAAACTCTTCACACTGATGCCAAACTTTCTGTTTCATGCTAATTTAGGGTTGTTTAAGGCAAAGGATTTTGGCAAACTCATCTTTCTCTCTTTTTTTAGTGGCAACTGCCCTTTTTGCTTAAGAATCTCTCGTTTCTATATAGCCCTCTAGGTTCTAAGTTAGCAAACTATTGTAACGAATCATCTAGGAAGAAGTTGGTTGATTTCAAGGAGGGGTTGGGTGTACAAAAATGTGTAATTTTTTAAATTTGCACATAGTTTAGCAATAATTTGTTCAGGATTTATTGAAAATTATTTTGTGGAGAAGACATCTTAGAGTTCGGAACATCCTGTGAGAGACAGGATGTCATAGAAATAGCACAGCATTGGGCGTCAGAATATTGGGGTTTGAGACTAGGCTCTCCTAGTTCAATACATACAGTTCTTCAGTTGTTTTTCAGTCATGCTGAGTCTTCATGACTCCTATTTGAGGTTGCCTTGGCAAAGATACTGGAATGGTTTGTCATTTCCTTCTCCAGCTTATTTCACTGATAAGGAAACTGAGGCAAGCAGGGTTAAGTGACTTGCCCAAGGTCACACAGCTAGTAAGTATTTAAAGCCAGATTTGAACTCAGAAAGATGTCTTCCTGATTCCAAGTCCAGTGCTCTATTCACTTTGCCACCTAACTACTTGAGTATCTTTACCAAGAAAACCCTAAATGGGATCACTAAGAGTAGACACAACTAAAGAACAAATCGTTACTTACAAGATCTTGAATAAATCATTTAACCTCTCTACACTTTAGTTTCGTCTTCCAAAAAATGACATTAGGCTAGAGAATAACTGTTAAGTTCTAAGTATCATAAGTTAATTTGGTGCCTGAATTGCTTAAAATGAAGTAGCATTATAAATGTGGAAGGAACCTTGGAGTACAGTATCTTCATTCTAAATATGAGGAAGCTAAATCTAATGCCCACAACAAGGGAATGCAAAGTCAAAACCAGAATTTACTTCTCCTAGTTGCATGTATCTTTTTCTGCTTTAACAATCTACTATTGCTTTGTGTTGAAAGCATTAGATTTATAAAGAAAGGATGAAGAAGCCCTTTTATTTCCACGATCATTTTGTTTTAACTCTTTTCTTAAAGCTGAGGTCACAAAAGTTAATCTGTGGAGTCACTGAGTACGCTTTACAAGTAGGAGTTTTAGTGCACCAGAGAATCTGTAAGGTTTAAAAATATCAGTGACATGGAGAATTATTTCCAACAGGTATCCACAAAATGAAACAAATAAGATAAGAAAGCTCTGATCTAAAATAAACCGAAGCCTGTTAATTTCCAACTGCATTGATGGAAGCCATCTTCAATGTGAGCTTGGCCATTGTTCCAAACTTCTGTTGACCCATATTTCAGCCAGTTTTTAAAGGTTCTGTTGCTATTGTGATATTCTCTAAGACCCGTGGAGGCAAGTTGGAACAATAAGAGATATTCATGGGAAATACAACATGGAAATTGTAACAAAATTACTTAAGGAGGAACAAAAAATGTTTTCTTTTCTTTCTTTTTTTTTAACATGCTATGCTTTTTCTTTTTAGATTAGGCCTAGCTGGAATAACAATGTGAGAAGAGCTAATCTGAACAGCAGAGGAATTTGTAAAATAAGAAATCAAATAAAGTATACAATTCAAAATCAGAGAATACACTAATAATGATAATAAATGCTAATTTTTTACATAAAATCATTGTGTTTCAGTAGTTTGTTTTAGCTTCAGAAAACAGGACTGACACCTATTTCCTATAAATAATGTTTTTATAGAAATAGATGCAATTGGCTTACTAATATAGGTAAGACTATCCAATGAATATCATGTTCCATGGCCTTCCCTCGCCCAATATTCCTCTTTTTAATCAAATCCCAAATGGGACAGATCAAAGAAACTTGAATTTCAATTAATACTTAGGTCTCCCACTGCATCCTGGGCCATCTCCAGTTGTCATGATCTATATCTGGCCACTGGACCCAGATGACTCTGGAGGAGAAAGTGAAGCTGGTAACTTTGTACAGCCCTGCCTCACTTAAATCAAATTGAATTACAAGTCATGGCATCATCTTTCTGATGGTATGGTCTTCTTCAAGAATGAAGGACAAACCACATACAACTATGCACAGTGTAATGAGTTCCCTCTATGGATCAAGTCTATCCAACATGTGCATCTCTTGTTTATATCACCATCCCCCTGACCCCCAAGAGAACCGTAGTGGGGTCTTTCCAGAATGAAGGAGATCTTTCTTGCTGTCTCCTAAGAGATATCATGGGAATATGAATGCAGCACTCCAGGTGTATATGTCATTCTTTGGGATTGCCAGGTGATCAGCCCATCTTCTCTTCCTGTCATCCAATTAATAACCATTTAAATACATATTATGTGCCGATCACCATGTTAAGTGCTGATGACACAAAGGAAAGCAAAAGACAGACCCTGCTCTCAGGGAGCTCAAAGTCCAATGGGGACAACAACATGTGAATTCCATGATATTCTTCACCCTTCTTCTTTGGAGTTCCTTGCTGGCTAGATGCTACAGTCTGCTGGCACTCACCATAAGCTTGTCTTTTATCCTCTGTGTCACGTTCATCTTTAGTTCTTTAGAAGTAGTGGTATTCCCCATTTTGCTGCTATACTGCAACATCAGTAAACCATTTATATTGAAGAGATGGACCGTTGCATTCATGGTAACCTTGAGGTTAGTAAAAAGAATTTTTTAGTTTCCCAATCCTCCTCCTCTTGAATTCTGGGCTCATCTCATTAGCCATCGGTTCTGTCTGTGCCAAATAAACATATTGCTGAACAAACCCTATAGAATATCCATCCAAATGCATGTTGAAAGCCAGGCAATTGAAGATATTCACTTAATAATCATGCAAAATATTAATCTTTTGATTTATCCATTTAGAGTCCCTCCATTTTACAATTATATTTTATGAATGATAACATTCTCAAATATCACTTCAATATTTCTAACTCAGGATAGTTCCTGACAAGAGAATGACTTTCTATTTCTATATCCTAGCTTCCCAGAAGTGATTCTGCTACTTACCTCCCTTTTCATTAACACACCCAGACATGGCATGTTCTTTTATGAGTTCAAATGTCAAGGTGAGAGAAAAAGAAGTCTTGAATCAATCTTTGTTGTTACTCCTTTCCAATCATGTCCAGATCTTCATTTGGGGCTTTCTTGCTAAAGATATTGGAGCAGTTTGCCATTTCTTTCTCCAGCTCATTTTACCGATGAGGAAACTGAGGCAGAGTTAAGTGACTTGCTAGGGTCACACAACTGGCAAGTATCTGAGGCCGGATTTGGATAGACTCCAAGCCCAGTGCTGTGTTCACCTTACCACCCAGTGGCCTTCATGACTACCTGCTCACTTTCAAAACTTTCCTTTTTCTTTGTCTCACATCTATCCTGGAGGCATTTCAATGTTGCTATTCCTTTTAAAGTCAATAGGTATCACAATGGATAGAGCACAGAGCCTGAAGTCAAGAGTTCAAATCTGGCCTCAGACACTTATGTTATATGACCCTGGGCATATCATTCAACCTTTGTCTGCTTCAGTTTCCTCACATGTGAAGCAGGGATCATAATAGCACTTACCTCCGAGTGTTGTCGTGTGGATCCAATGAGATTATATTTATGAGGCACTTAACAGAATGCCTGGCATATAGTAGGGACTCCCTGTTTTACCCAGGAAGGAAGTACAGCGGACATTCATGGGCTCCAACCTGCTACTGATAAACACAGGAGTTTTTACCTGATGTGTTTCCAATATAAACTAATTTTTCCCTCTTTAGGCAACATGGTGACTCACTCCCTCCACTCACAGGGGCTCACTATAGAGCTCATAAGTGTCTGAGGTCAGATTTGAACTCAGAAGATGAATCTTTCTGATTCCAAACTTAGTGCTCTATCCACTGCACCACCTAGCTGTCTCTTTTATAGTCTTATTGTATCACTTTGTTGTTTTTCAATCGTTCGGTCATATCTCGCTATTTTTAACCCCATATAAGGTTTTCTTGGCAAAGATACTGGAGTGTTTTACCATTTATTCCTCCAAAGGATTAAGGCAAAGAGGGTTAAATGACTTGCCCAGGGTCATACAACTTGTGAGTGTCTGAGGTCAGATTTGAACGCAGGTCTTCTTCACTCCAGGCTGAGAACTCTATCGATTGAGCCACTTAGCTTTCTGTAGGTATAGTCATACCTTTTGTATTATAGCTGTCTGCTTTGGTAGCTCCTCCTTCTTCTAGACTACACACTCTGGGAGGGAAGATACCATGTCTTGCATAAATTTTGTGTACCTTCACCAGGACCTGGTATATGTGTCATAGACTAAGTGTTCCTGGCTATGGTACACAAAAGTTTATGTATATGTATGTGTGTGCATACGTACATATATATGTATACATGCACACACATATGTGCATACATATATGTGTGTACAGTAGGCATATGTGTATACATAGTAGGCACATTATATATGTGTGTGTATACAGTAGGCATATATGTATACATAGTAGGCATATTATATATACATGTGTAAGCATTGTGTGTATATATATATTTGCAGTAGGTATATATGTATACACAGTAGCTATGTATATGTGTATATATGTATATATATACAGTAGGTATATATATACATAGTAGGCATATTATATATGTGTGCGTGTATGTATATATACAGTAGGCATATATGTATGCATAGGAGGCATATTACATATATGTGTATGCGTGTATATACACAGTAGGCATATATGTATGCACAGTAGGCATATTACATATATGTGTATGCATGTATATATACAGTAGGCACTTAAATGTTTGTTGCCATTGCTATTCCTAAATAATTGCTTGTTGATTAATTGAATAACACACTCATTGGAAGGAAACAATTTCCTCCTAATCATAAATTATATGGTCAACACCCTACACAGGCGCTTTATAATGACTTGAATCCCAGTAAGCAGTGAAAATATTTAAAGGCATAAAGCATGAGTGGAAGAATTTTCTAGCAGAAATTCTTTTATGACTTAAATAGTATATTCTATGTAGCTAGGATCCTTGGGAGCATTTATTTATTGTTTCTTTTTAACTGAATGTTGAAGAATTTATTGGGAATACATGTAATTAATTCATAACCTCTTCCTTTTTTGCAAATTTGGATTTATGCATGAAAGTTCCCCTGAGTTTAATTGGGAATTAAAACCTTAGTATTGAGCTGAAGAAATCCAAACTATTGTTTAGTGAAGAATGTCCACAAGATGATCCTTAATGACCAACAGAGAGCTGTACTAGGTGTTTTTATGTTTTTATGACAAGAATTTCAGTGTGTGCTCTTAAAGGCACTATGGTAAAAGTTTAACAAAACCTTGGTCTGGATTATAAGAGCCAGTGTTCAAGAAGCATAAAATTTCAAGTTTGCCACAGTCCCTGAATCAGACCTTAAAATTTGGGAGCACAAGAATTTGCAAAAGTTTTAAAGTAGTTCTTAGCCTAGAGTTCATGACATTGCTTTAAAAAAGCATGTGTTTTGCTAACTGCATTTCAATATAGTTTCCTTTGTAATCTTTTTAAAAATTTTATATATTTAAAGACATTATTCCCAGAAAGGTTCCATGTGCTTCTCCAGGTTTCCAAAGGACTCCATCACACACAAACATACACACACACACACACACACACACACACACACACACACCAATGCTCAGAACTCCTATTCTAAAGTAACCTTCCTGTAGACCTTCCTCACTATCTAGTTGGTTTAGTTTGGATTGGGTTGGGTTTATTTTTTTTTCCATTGAATCTGGGCACAAACTATTTTCCCAGTAGTAATTTGTATGTCAGTAACAGCTGCAAAATTAGGATCACACAAGTCATTGGCAAAACCTGTGGCTCACTCCAAGTTCCTGACCTCAGGCCGTTTCTGAGTCGGCAAGATGCTGCATAGTGTCTGCCTTTCGCTACTTCCAGCAGGGCATGTTGTACTTTGTAATGCAAACCTCATAAGCTGGCTGGACAGCTAGAGAAGAGAAGAAAATGATAGTGGAAAGAGTGAATGCTCTAAATAGTTTATGAGTCTAATAATCGTGGATCAGTCCTGTAGCCGTGTTAAAAGAAATGTGACATGGTGAGTTCTGTCTAAAAACCAAATCACTTTATCCTCATTATCCATGTTATTTTGTTTTGGTCTAAGAATACTCTTTCCTCAGAATCCTCAACATGTGAAACATTTAAATATGTTTTCATTGGATTCATTTAATTTTTTCCAAAATATTTCCATTAATAAATACAATTTCTAATATTTTCTCTTATAGTTCTTGTCTGTTGAGTGTCACTGTATCCCAGGGAGAAGTAAATTGAGCTTCAGAGATTCAATTCCCATATTATTTCTGAAAATTAATTCTGTTAAAAAATTCTCCTGCCGGTACATGACAAACCTTATCATCCTGACTACTGTTTGGGAAATGGATTGAGCAAGATGTGGTATTTGCGGTTTAGCAAATGCCTGTCTCTAAAGAATTGAAATGATTCCTTAAAATATTTCCTTGAAAACAAAAATTATTAATTTTTTTTGCAAAAAAATCGAACCATAACTGAATTAGAGCTGTCTGCTATCTTTCTTGAGTTTTTACATCCACTCATTATGATAGCTTTTTATATTTTGCAAAGTAAACATCTTTTATACTATTTTATCCTTTTCCATTTAGCAGATATTGATGTTTTTCTCTCTACTAAGCAAGTGAAATGGATGTAAAAATCAACCTGCTTTTTAATTTATGCATTTACTTGTCAAGGTCAAATCATCAATGCTGTTAAACCAGAAATGAAAGTCATTCTCTGTGGTCTGGTAATATTGTGCCAAGTATCACCTACTGAGTAAGCCCAAGCTGGGAAACAACATTGCTTTGGAAGGAGGAGAACCATCA
The DNA here is from genome assembly GCA_023548195.1 of Bettongia penicillata ogilbyi. Classification (NCBI taxonomy): domain Eukaryota; kingdom Metazoa; phylum Chordata; class Mammalia; order Diprotodontia; family Potoroidae; genus Bettongia; species Bettongia penicillata. Next base: position 3,094,355 of record JAJHZJ010000032.1, on the reverse strand, counting down.
AAAGACTTGCGTATCCTGAGTCAATAGCCTGAAGCTCTTAAGTTATAATTCAGTTCATGCAAATAAGCAGTAATCAATCATGAAGCTATGGGTGGCAGAAAGAAAAAAACAAGGAAATAGTCCGTGCCCTCAATGAGCTTACTACATACACAGGAAAAGACAACACCCAAGTCAATAGCCCAGAGGTACATAGAGAGTAAAAAGGGCAAAACTTCCGTGATTGGAGGGGTTAGGTCTTCTTCAGAGGCCCGGATTTGTGTTGAGTTTTAAAAGAAGTTAGGAATGTTAAGCGGAAGAAATTAGGAGAAAGACTATCCTAGTCTTGAGGGACAGTAGTGCAAAGGCACCAGCATGAGAGCAGTGTTATATAGAATGGCAAGTTGGCCAGTATCACTGGACCATGGAAGTATATGGAAGGGAGTAAAATGTGAAAAGAGTGGAAAGATTGGAAGCAGTCCAGTTGGGAAGAAACTTCAATGCCATCCTTTGGTTGTTCACTTTTTTCAGTCATGTCTGACTCTTTGTGACCCTATTTGGGGTTTTCTTGGCAAAGTGAAGTGGTTTGCCATTTACTTCTCCAGCTCATTTTATAGCTGAAGAAACTGAAGTAAACAGGGTTAAGTGACTTGCCCAGGGTCACAGCTAATAAGTGTCTGAGGTCAGATTTGAACTGAGGAAGATGAGTCTTTTTCACTTCAGACCTAGGGCTCTATGCACTGCACCCCCTAACTGTCCCTAAATGCCAAACAGAGAACTTTAGGTTAAATACTGAACCTTATAGGAAACCAATGGAGTTTACTGAGCAGGAGATGACATGGTCATAGCATCTACTATGTATGAAGCACTAAACTAGCCACCAGGGATAAAAAAAAAAAAAAGAAGAAAGAAAGAACAAAAGGAAGGAAGAAAGAGGGAGGGAAGGAAGAAATGGAAAAAGGAAGGAAGGAAGGAAGGAAGGAAGGAAGGAAGGAAGGAAGGAAGGAAGGAAGGAAGGAAGGAAGGAAGGAAGGAAGGAAGGAAGGAAGGAAGGAAGGAAAAAGGAAGAGAAGACCAGTCCCTGCCTTCTGGAAGATTACATTCTACTGGATGGATATGATATTTACATAGATATGTATAAGATAATTAGAGGAATATTAGTAATTATTAATAAGCAGTATTTTCAAAAAGAGTATCAGAAAAGGCCTCCCATGGGTAGCTGAATTGAGCCTTTTTAAGAAAGCAGAGGAATCAGAGGTAGGGTGAGGAGGGCGAAGGCTAAAGACATGTAGCACAAGCAATGTGGAAGCAAAGAGATGGGAAATTTAGTGCCAACTTCAGGGAATAATATGGACTCCAGTCTTATTGGAACTCATACAGTATGACAGGAAGTAAGATGAAATAACTCTGAAAAACTGGGCTAAAGCAACACTGTGAAGGGTTTTAAATGCCAAGCTAGTAGCTAATATTTCACACTAGAGGAAATAGGGATCTCCCTAACACACAGGTCTGACCATGTCACTCTCCCACTCAATAAATTCCAGTGACTGCCTATCACTTCCAGAATCAAATATAAAATTTTCTGTGTGGCATAAAATTTTCAAATATTACTCATCCCACCTCCATCTTTCCATTCTTCTCATACTTTTTTTTTGACCAGGCAATCAGGGTTAAATATTTTACCCAAAGCACACAGCTAGTGTCAAAGTGTCTGGGACCAGATTTGAACTCAGTTCTTCTGGCTACAGGGCTGGTGCTCTATCCACTGTGACATCTAGCTGGCCCCAGTCTTTTTATACTTTAAACCACACCCCTCTATTCTTGCAGTCCAATGACATTGACCTCCTTGTTCTTCCTCAAGTCTCAGAAAAGTCTCCTGGCTTCATGCATTTTCACTGGCTTTGCCCCCTGCCTGAAATGCTCTCCCTCCTTATCTGTACCTTCTGGCTTTCTTGGCTTCCCTACCTTACTTCAAGTTCTACCTCCTATAAGAAATTATTTCCAACACACTTTAATTCTAGTGCTTTCCCTCTGCTGATTATTTCCAATTTCTCCTGTATAAAGCTCCTTTGTACATAGTTATTTTCATATTGTCTCTTCCATTAGACTGTGAGCTCTTTGAGAGTAGAGGGTTTTTTTTGCCTTTTTCTTTATATCTCCCGTGATTAGCACAGTGTCTGGTACATAGTAGACATTAATAAAGGTTTATTAATTGACTGAAAATAGGAGGGACCACTCAAGAATCTGTGTGTGTGTGTTCGTCCTTCATTGCCAAAGACCATGCCATCAGAGAAATAATGACATGACTTGCACTTGACTTTGTTTTTGAGAGAGAGAGGGCTGTCTAGCAACAGATGGGATATGAGGAGTGAGAGTGAGGGAAGAGCTGTCGATGACCCTAAAGGATATAAAATCAGAAGGATGGTGTAGAATTTGCAGATATCAGGGGTTCAGAGGAAAAATATGAACTCAATTTGAGACATAATGAATTTGAGATACCTATGAGACATCAGAATGGAGATGTCCAGCAGACAAATCACATCGAGCTAGTGCTAGGCACTGTGTTAGGGTCTAGTAAAAATCCTTCTCCTTAAGGAACTTAAATTCTTATGAAGGAAGGCCACACACACACACACACACACACACACACACACATACAATGATGCTAAAAGGAGGAAGGTTGGGCAATGGTGAAGTCCTAAGAGTCAGGAATGTAAGCCAGAGAGGAGTTAAGGAGTGAGCATGGCTACTCTGGACACTTCCTCGAAATGGATTTTCCAGGAAGAACTCACCAACCAAAAGAGAAAGCCACAAGGGTGGAGCAATCTTCTAGGGTGAAAGGTAGCTGAGGATTGGTAGAAAAATATGGAGAGTAAATAAGTGAGCTGGGAGATGAGTGAAGGATTGAGGGTATTTGGTGATATGGCTCAGGAGAGAGATAAAAGCTACATAGATATATAAGATAACTAATTTATCTGTAAATATTTATTAAGTACCCACTATGTGCCAGGCAATGGGCATATAAAGGCAAAATAAGACATTCTCTGCCCTTGAGAAATATTTTCAGTTAGGGATTTACAGCGTATTAGGGCATAAGTAAATATAGGATATTTGAGGTTTTCTTGGCAATACTGGGTACTGGAGTGATTTGCCATTTCCTTCTTTAGCTCATTTTATAGATGAGGAAACTGAGGCAAACAGGGTTAAGTGACTTGCCCAAGGTCACTCAGCTAGTAAGTATCTGAGGCCACGCATTTGGACTCAGGTCTTCCTGACTCCAGGCCTGGTGCTCTATCCACCAAAGTACTTAGCTGTCCCTTAACAAGAAATACAGAATATATACAAAGTAAATACATAACATTTTAGGGAAGCACTAAAAATGGGAAAATCAGAAAAGACCTCTTGAAGGAAGTATGTATCTATAGATTGCTTCTATGACTATAATGAACTTTATTTATAAGATATTTAAACGGCATAACAACCCTGCCAAATTTTATAATTTCAGTTTTTGAGATAAGAAAAGTGAGATTCAAGCTGAATGGCAATTGATCAAACCAGTAAGCATCCATTAAGTGCCTATGATGTGAAAGGTATACAACTGGAAAGTGGCAAGATCATTTAATTCCAGATCCACTGCCGCTTTTCAGTCTACTCTACTGCCTCAAATATTTAATATCTAAAGAAATTTCTCTCTGTCAAGGATAACACCTTTTCAGTTTCTTGTGTTCATAACCGTAATAGAATTTCCATGACAGCTCTCAGATCTTATCTTTGATCTCAACTCAAACAGCTGCCACCTCAGTTCACCATAGTTCGCCTAAACTATGGCAGCAGCCTCCTAATCAGTCTCCCTGCCTCTACTTAATAGCAAGAGAGATGGTCCTTAAGTGTTGCTCTGGGCCTGCCACTCCCAACTCAATAAACTCCTGTGGCTCTCCCAATGGCCTGTAGAATAAAATAGGAGCTTCTCTGTTTGGTTTTTAAGACACTTTACACACTGGCCTCAATTTATCTTTCCAGCCAAATTATACGTTACTCATTTTCTCACCCTGTGTTCAGAGATTCTGAATTTTTATTGCATCATGGAGCTCTTGACAGTCTGGTGTTAACCCTTTCTCAGAGTAATGTTTTTAAATGATCAAAACAAAATATGGGGGGTGGCACAGGAAACCCCTTATTCATACTGAAATAAAGATGTAATTTTTTTTTCCCATCCAAGTTCACAGCTCTCTGAATTCTCCACGCTTGTCTTAAAAATCTCTTGTCTGGTACAAATGACTTCCTCTCTGTTTTTCAGACAAGGCACTCTCTTTGACATTGGACATTCTCTGTGACCGGATGTTATTAACTCCTTTTCTTCCTTCAACATGCAGCTCAGGCACCCCCTTCTACATGAAGCTTTTCTTGATCTCCCCTAAATGCTGGTATCATTCCTCCCTGGCTACTTTACATTTAGCTACTTTATATATTTTATTTTAATTAAATGTATTTATTTTAATTAATATGTTTATTATAAACCAATTTAATTATTTGTTTAAACACATTTATTTTAACAAATATATTTATTCTAATTAATACATTTAATATAAATTACTTTAGTTATTATTTAAATTAATATATTTGCTTTGCACTAATTCTGTATGTACTTACATATGTACATACTACCTGATGTGATGTTATAAGCAAAGATTACTTCACAATTTTTTTCATTGTAACCCCAAACTAGTACATTATCTGACACTTAGTAGAACCTTAATACATGCTTGTTGATGGATTATTGACCAGGTGATGCAATGACATTAAAGTGTTTTGTAAAATGCAAATTATTTTTCCAAGGTAAAGTAGTAGTATTATCACATACTGGACAACTAGATTGAGTGCCTTGGCTAGAGTCAGGAAGACATCTTCCTGAGTTCAAATCTGGCCTCTGATACTTACTAGCTATGTGACCCTGGGCAAATCACTTAACTCTATTTGCCTCAGTTTCCTCATCTGAAAAAGGAGTTGGAAAAGGAAATGGCAAACTATTCCAGTATCTTTTCAAAGAAAACCCCAACAGGGGTCACAAATAGTGAAACACAAATGAAAAAGACTGAAAACCAAAAATTGTCGCATAATATGTTTGCAAAACCACTTTGAAAATCTCTATACAGATGTTAGGCATTCTTCTGATTCATTACTTTTACATATTCCAAAGAAAGGGGCTCTTTGAGGAGTGGGCTATGCCCCAAACTAAAAACAAGCAAATAAAATTCCTTAATCTTGAAAGATAGCAAACAATTCATTTCAAGTGGGGCAAAGCATACGTGGTGAAAAAGAGCAGAGCGAGTGACCTCTAGAAACTTGGATATATCTGTAGATAGATAGATAGATAGATAGATAGATAGATAGATAGATAGATAGATAGATAGATAGATAGATAGATAGATACACACACACATACAGGTAATATGAGATGAAAAAAAGAATATAATATGTGAAAAGAGAAATCCACAGAGTTCTGTCTGGAAACTTTAAAAGTCTTTTAAAGAGTTCTAGAGCATGGGTTTATAACTTTAGGGTTGGGCACTTTTTGGTTGTTTAGTCATTTTTCAGTCTTGTCTGACTCTTCATTATCATCTTTGGGGTTTTCTTGGCATTCTGGAATGTTTTGCCATTTCCTTTTTCAGCCCATTTTACAGATGAAGAAACTGATGCAAGCTAGATTAAGTGACTTGCCTAGGGCTACATATCCAGTCTGATACTGCATTTGAACTCATGTCTTTCTGGCTCCAGGAATGGTGCTCTGTCCTCTACACCACCTAGTTTCTCCCGTATACTTTAAAATAAATTGATAATTGAATTTCAGTATGATTGCCCTTGTAGTCCTTTGTCTTTTATTTTATGTATTTAAAAAACATTATTCTGAGTAGTCAAGATGGTCCTAAGATGGTCAAAGGAGTTCATGATAGACAAAAAGAAAACTGTTAAGGACTCCATTCTGGGGGAAAATCAGAGGACCTGGGGTTGAATTCTAGCTCCACTCTTTACTGCTATTATAATATTTAGTGTGTAATCGGGCTTCTGAGTGCCTTGGTTATCTTATATAAAAAATGATGGCATAGTACAAGATGACTTCTAAAATTCTTTATTGTTCTAAATTATCTGATTCTATATATTCCATCATATAAACAATCAGCTACCAGAGGAGGTAATATTATTCATGTCCTTGATAAGGAGAGATGATTACCCTTTGACCTCAATCAACTAGAAAACTAGTCATTTCCATTAGGAATAGATTTTCTTGGTATTCTTATTTTCCACTTAATTGCATATCAAGGAAAGTTGGGGTTATAATTTAAATATAAGAGAATGTTAAATGGTCTCTTATATCTATCATTCTGGTATCATTTTAAAAGCTTCAGCAGATGAAATCCATAATTCATTAAGCCTTTTAAAAAGAACTTCACTCCCAACTCTAATTTTGAGAATCAAAAAAGGAAGAGTACTCCTAGCAAATCAGTATATAGTACCCGTATACTATTTAATTAGGGTATTGGCACTTTTACTTTAACTTCTAACCTACTTATCTCTCTATAAATCAATCAGCAAGTATTTATTAAGTACCTGTTATGTGCCAGGCACTTTGCTAGGCAATGGGGATAGAAATACATGTTGTTTTTTTCCATTGTGTCCAACTCCTCATGACCCCATTTGGGGTTTTCTTGGCAAAGATACTGGAGTGGTTGGCCATTTCCTCCTCCAGCTAATTTTACAGATGATCAACTGAGACAAACGGTTAAGTGACTTGCCGAGGGTTGCCCAGCTAGTAAGTTTCGAAGGCCAGATTTGAATTCAGGAGGTTACATCTTTCTGACTCCAGGACTGGCACTCTATCCACTGTGCTGCAATAAAGTAATTTCTACTCCTGAAGAACTTACAGAAATTGGTTAGAAAGCCAATAAGTGCATAGAAAAATACGTAGAGGTCATAAATATAAAGTTAATAAGTATAAATATATGCAAAGTTAAATACAAGGAAGTTGTGAAGAGAGGGTCTTAGCAGTTGTAAGGATAGGCTTCATACAGAAGATTAAAGATGTTGGAATTGCATTTCTAAGGTGGAGGAGGACTCTACAAAGAAGAGGGAAAGAGGGAGCACAGTTCAGCTATGTAGGGCAGCCAGTGCAAACAGCTACATGGAGATGGGATATGGAATTCCACATGTGAGGACCAGGGATGTCCAGTTTGACTTGATTGCAGAGTAAAGGAAAGAGAGTAATGTCCAGTGAGGCTGGAAAGATAGACTGAGCTGAAATTACATTGGGCTTTAAAAGCCAAACCGAAGAGCTTCTATATTAACCTAGAGGCAATAGGCAACCACTGGACTTAATTGAGTAATGGAGTCACATGGTCAGATGTGCAAATTACTTTGACAGTAAGTATATAGGGGGAGACTGGAAGCAAGGAGATTAATTAGGAGACCATGACACTCTCTCTAGTTTGTAGTACTAACGCCAACAACAGCTGAGACTTTATAGAACTAGTGTTGGACTTCTGACACCCTGAAAACAAACAAAAAACTTTAGCCTCCATTTCTCCCATACAGCTTTTTTTTATTAAGTTAGTTTGACAGAATTGTTGGGGTTAGCCCACAAGCAAGATAAATCCCATGGCCAGTGGAGCTACTGACTGATGTAGGGCTGGTTTAGAAAATTTCCTGACCTATCCTTTTTCAAAAAATCACAATGGAATGGGCACAGATGTTCTGTTCATAGACCAACCACCAGAGATTTCTATCCATTGCTTTCTTTTGGATGGAGGCAACATTACCTTCTAAACCCTGAACTTTTACACACATCTTAACACTAATTTTTAAAAGGGAACAAATTATTAGTGGGAATATAAGATTGCCAGGTAAAGATACCAGTTGAAGCTGCTTTAACCACAGAGTATTAGGAAAGAGTTCAGTCACCAGTCATGTCTTCCCCCGAGATTAGTTATTAGATCTCCTGATATGATTAGCCTTGTTAATGCCTTAGGAAAAACCAGATAATTATCCTATTCTAAATTTAGAAACATTCATCATTTTTCATAGATTAGAAATGGTGAGAGTAAGTATTTCTCTATCAGTCTTTTTATTTCAGAGGTTAAAAGTTAATACATGAGAAGAAACTGTGCTGAGGAAAAGTATCTAATGTGATTCTCATTTAATGAAAGTGTTTATGTAAATATGTACTTAAACATATATTGGCTCCATGTCCTAGTATTCTTCTGTGTCCTTGAAATATGTGACTAAAAGTGTTCCTTGCTTTAAGATGATACAAATTACCTGTAAAAAAAATGTTTAAAAAAAACACTAGTTAAACCATGGCCAGATCCAGTTTACTTATGAAGCAGATGTTCTATCATTTGCTCTGGCGCAGGACTGTCTTTCCCATCACACCTTCCTCATAAGAACCTTTCCAGTCTGAGTCCTAGTAATAATTTATATAACACTTTGAAGACTGTAAAGCACTTTACATACATTATATCACAAGAGCCTTGCAACAACCTTATGAGGTAGGTACTAAAGACATCATTCTCCCCAATTTACAGAGAAAACTAAGAGTCAGAGGAGTGAAATGATTTTGCCCATGTAGCTAGTAAGTCTGAGAGGCAAATTTCAGGGCTCAGTCTTACCATGCCCAGTGTTAGCACTTTGCCCATGTACAACCATTTCTGAAGGACCGTAGGAACTGATAACAAAATATTTTGATGGAAGCTTGGAGAATGAAAAATCTTTATGAACCAGAAAAAGAAACTGTAATGGTAGAATTTCAGGTAGCATTTGGGTAGTGTTGGGGGAACATATTGGCCAGGAAGGTCTAGAAGGTCACAGTTCTTCATGGGTACTAATCAGGCCCTCATTACATATCTGATTCTTCTTTCTAAAATAGTAAATGAAACTATATGCTTCTAATAGTCATTCATCCATCCATAGACTGATAGTTTTATAGAAAAGAAAATGAAATCAAAGGTTTTCTAGCCCCCAGCCCAAGACTCTACACATTCTCATCCTTGTACATTTTACTCATTCTGTTCCTTATGCCTGGAACACCTTTACTTTCTCAATTGACTATTGAATTTCTAGCCAACATTTAAGTCACAGTGTAAATGCCACCCTTTCTATGAAGCACTTACTGGTACCCTCTAATGTTAACTACCCTACCTTAGAATATTATGTATCACTTTTACTCACAATGCTCTGATATATTATGTATGAAATAACATATAAAAATATGATAACATATTTGTATGACTGGAGTTGTGCATATAAGTTTGTGTATTATATATAAATATATACATACATATGAAAGTGATATAAAATTTACCCAAAACATTGTTAACTGATGTATCCATGGACCTTAAAATTTATTAGAGTAATAAGATATAAAAAATTATAATAATATATGTGCATATATCTTATATATCTTTATATGTGTATATATTACTATAATAATTTATCTATGTATTTATATGGCTGTGTACATGTATATACATATACATATATATGTCTATACATATATCATGTATATGTGTATACATCTATGTGTTTATATATACATATATATGTTATTATAGTTTTTATATATTATCCTTCCAATAAATTGTAAGTTCCATAGAGGCATTAAGCAACAACTTTTCTTCTGCAAATTTTTGATCATTTCCAGTTTCTAACATAGTATTCTGCATTTAGCAGCTACTTAATAATTATTTGTTCAATTAGATTGAATTGATCCAAATCATTGACATCAATTTTGAGCAGAACCAGAACATAGATAGATTGCTGGAAGCCGTTCCATCCAAGACCTTCTTCCTGGTTAATATAGATTTGTTCATCAATACTCAGACAACCAGTTCCAAACACACCTCATTTCACTTTAACCCAGGCTCTATCTCTCTGTCTTGTCAATAAATAGATAGAATTTAATCAGTGATACTTGTTCATTTGAAAATATTTCTCATAGAAATTGAATTTTAGATCCACCTTAGAGATCATCTTGTTCAAACCTTTTACTTTGTGGATAAGAAAAATGAGAGTTCAACAGATGACATGACTTTCCAATCACCAGATAATCAATAATAGTGCTATAACTACTAAATCCTAGTCTGGAACTCTTCCTTTTACATCATCTCATATTAGGTACCTCCCCAAGTGAGACATTACGCCAACTCTTTGAGAGATACAAAAATGTATTAAGTCTCATCTTCTCCCTGTCCTTCAAAGGCTTATTCCGTAACAAAGAATGTAAGATATCGATACAAATAACAACAGTAAAAGACAACATATAGTAATTCCACATGGATAGTCAGTCAGTAAACTTTTCTTAAGCTCTCGTTGGCAGTGCCAAGGACACTACTAAGTGCTAATTATACAAAGAGCCACCAAGGATCTCACCTGTTGTTACCTGATGCCTCTATGGAGCTTACAATATATTAGAGTAATAAGAGGTAAACAATTATAGTAACGTGTGCATATATCTTATATATGTGGTAAAGTATGGTAGACCTGAAAACTTAGATTGATCTTGGCATCTAGGTGGCTTCGATGTGAAAGACATTGAAATAACTATGTGTGCTAGTTGTATAAGCACAGGCAAGTTAACATGACTTTTCTGACTCTCAACTGTCTCATCTGTAAAATGGCAATAATAATACCTATAGCACCTACCTCACAGTGTTGTTATGAGAATCAAATAAAATAATGTGTATGATGTGCTTTGTTAGCCTCAAAGTACTATATAATTATATGAAATAACTAATATAATGTGGCAAAGTGGAGGAGCTGGAAAGGTCTTTGGCAGAAAGTGAGATTTGAACTGAATTTTGAATTCTGAAGCAGGCCAAGGAAGGCAGGAGGTAGAGGTAAGGATGGAGAAAATTCCAGATACAGGGGATAGGAGTGAAAATAAGTCATGTGGAAGGACTAACAAAGAAACCCCCTTAGCCTAGTCATAGAGTGTGTGGAGAACAAGAAGGTTTGAGAAGACAGGAAAGGTGAGGAGAGGTTAAGTTGTGAAGGGCTTTAAAAGCTAAAAGAGTATTTTACATTTCATCCTGAAGGCAATCGAGAGCCCCTGGAGATTACTGAGTATGTGGATGATTTCATACTTTAGTGAAATTATTTTGGCAACTGAGTGGAGGATACATTGCAGAGAGGAGAAACAGGAGGCAAAGAGACCAGCGTGAAGGTTATTACAATAGCCTAGGCATTAGGGAATTATGTCCCGTACACAGGTGGTGATAGTGTCACAAGAAAGAAGAGTGCATAGAAGAGAAATATACTACTGAGGTAGCAATGACGAGCCTTGACAACAGATTGAACATGTGAGGTGCGATTATGTGGTTCTGAGTATAACAGTCAACAGATGCTGAACATTCAGAGATTGCCCTCTGGGATCACTTCTGTCTGGGATGATTAGAGAAGACTTCAAGAGGAAGATACAACATTGAAGTTACAGATTAGATAATGGGAAAGATTTCAATAGGTAAAGGTATAAAAAGGGTATTCTAAGGAGAAGGGATATCATGAGGTTTAGAGTAGAAATTAACAAAGTAGTTAACGAACAGCAAATAAACCAGTGGATCCATTTTGTCAGGCAATTAGAGGTTAAGTGACTTGCCCAGGATCACACAGCTAAGAAGTGTTTGAGGTCAAATTTGAACTCAGGTCTTCCTGATTCCAGATCCAGTGCTCTATCCACTGAGGTAACAGCTGCCTCTTAACAAACACCAAGTAAATCAGTTTGGTTAGAGCACAGGATGCATATAAGGGAACAGAGGTAAATGTGGATAGAAGGTAGATTATAGAAGGTCTTGAATATCAGGCTAAACATGCATGGTTTGCACTATGGTTTTTGGAAGACTCATACAGCAATAGGACAGATCTAATGTAGGATAGATTAGAGAAGAAAAGATGTGAAGAAAGCACAGTTTACCTACTGAAATCTTTCCCATTATCTAATCTGTAACTTCAATGTTGTATCTTCCTCTTGAAGTCTTCCCTAATCATCCCAGACAGAAGTGATCCCAGAGGGAATATAGTAGTGAAGTATGGTAAGCCTGAAGACTTAGATTGATCTTGGCATCTAGGTGGCTCAACAGAGAGAGCCTGGAGTCAGAAATACCTGAATTCAAATCCAGCCCAAGACATTTACTAGCTGTGTACCACTGAGAAAGTCACTTAACCTTTCTTTGCCTTAATCCAACAGAGAAGAAAATGGAAAACCACTCCAGCATTTTTTTGCCAAGAAAATTCCAGGGACAGTATCATCCATGAGTTTACAAACACAACTACACAACTAAGCAACAACAATGGTAGACCTGAGCTAGGAAAATAGTGGAAAGTTCACTGGATTACAGAATCTTATCTCTATTACATACTAGTTGTATGAACATAGGCAAGTCATATGATCTTTTTAGGCCTCAATTTTTCTCATCTATAAAATGGGGATAATAATACCTATAGCACCTACCTCAGAGTGTTGTTATGAGAATCAAATAAAATAATGTATGTAATGTGCTTGGTAAACCTCAAAGCACTCTATACACATCAACTGTTATTATTACAAACCTCAAAGTGTTTTGTGCATAAAAGGTTTTGCAGAACTTTAAAGAACTATATAAATGAGAGCTGCTATTTTTTCATGTCCCTAAGAAAGAACTCCCAAGACTAAATGAGTGGTTGGATGTTGGAAATATGAGAGAGTAAAGGGAGTTAGAGAAGTCACCAGAGTTTTAAGTCCAAACAGGGAAAATAATGGTGTTATTAAAAAAAATAAGGGAGTCAAGAGAAAATCTTAATTTGAAGAGGAGTACAAAAAGTTTAGTTAATTAAGTAGAGTTTGAGATACAATTAAGACCTCCAGATGAAACTATCCATTGGGCATTTGAAAATGGAAGATTGTAGCCAAGGTCAAGAAATACAAAACTTGGAACTTCAATTTGGGGCTGAAGTTACGAATTTGAAAGTCATGTAAGTAGATGGGACAGTTGAAGACAAAGTCTTCAAAGAAGATAGTGTAGAGAATAGGAAACTAAGAAACAACAGTAGGAAATTCCTACATATAAATGATTGGAAAGGGGAAATGGACCAGTGAAGAAATCAGAGAGGTGGGAAAAGAAATTGCATAGTGCAGTATTAGGTAGCCAAGGGAAAAGAGAGTTCCTAAGGAGCTGTCCTCACTAGAGTCAAGTACTTCAGAAAAGTAAATGAAGACCAGAAATGCCTTTTGAATTTAGTCATTAGAAAATCATTGATGGTCTTGAAGAATAAAGTATCAGTAGAGTGGTAGGTAGTGGGATTCACATTGCAGAGTGTTAAGGAGATAGTGAGTGTAAAAGCTGCCAACTTATCAATGTAGACATGTTAAGGATGAAAAGGAGGAAAATAAAATAATTAGCCTGAGTGCTAACAGTCAAAAGAAGGTTTCTTTTCAGAATGGAGAGATCTGTACTGTTTGAAGGCAGAGGTGAAGGAACTAGATAATGAAGATATTGGAGAGAGCAAAAATGTTTGGGGGCCAAGGTCCTAGAAAAGAAAACCATCAGTAGATAATAATACAAAGAAGACAGGTAGAGGTGGTTGTTGTTCAGATCAGCTGCTCCTGGAGAGATATGCAGTATGCTCGGGTCACAGATCACTAAAGCTAAAGAAAGGAACTGAGTTGTTTGCTAGAGTCATGGGGCAAGAGAATGGGGCTGTACTTGAAGAAAGCCTTGAAGCATTAGTGATTTCCTATGACAGTCCTGTTAGAAAACACCTATATCAAGAAGTGCAGAAGGGCTCATTTGAGGTATCCTCTCCATGGTCTTTTATCACGAGGGATGCCTTATGTTGGCAACAAATATAATTATAGAGTGGTGGGCTGAATGAGAGGGCACACTGGAGGAGCAATCTTATCGGTGCTTCCTCCTCCTCCGTAGTCCATGCATGTGGCTAGGACCCACTGTCAACTAAAGGTCAAATACAAAAGATCACCAAGCATTTCTGAGGTTCTGTGACAGAAAGGGGATGTTTGAGCAGAATCACCTCTCACATCATCAGGGTCATATGGTGCTTGACTCACCTATCATTCAGAATAGCCTCATCTCCCTAAATAAGCCTTTATGCAGGACTTCAACTCAAACCTGCAGGCACCAAGAAGCCAACAAGAAAAGAATCCTATTCACCATCAGGTCCAACAATAATTGTAATAATTCAATTTGATTTAATAGGACTCTACCATGGTCTACATGGTGTGCTAGAGAATTAAAGCAACAGAGTCTGTGCTGTCAAGGGACTTAGAATGTGGGGAGAGGTGCTATGAGATGGAACATGACCTGGTAGAAAAAAAATATTGAATGTGTACTCTGAAGCCTGAGGTTTGAATCCCAGCTGTCCTCTTAATTTTATGATTTGGATCATTAAGGATTATTATCACACAACATGGTTAATATGAGGGCTTTGGCTCTCTAGGGTTCTTTACTCTTAAATTTGGTCATTTTAAAATGTGCCCTGTGTCCATATCTGCGGTAAAGCTTTGAAAGGAATGTTGAGTAAGTTTCAGTGCCTGCTCTGTAAGGAAACCCAAAGGGTAAAGCAGATAGTTAAACTAAACTTTGGGTAGAGTTATAGTTCTCCAGTTGCCCCTCCTTTAAAATGTAGACCCAGATCTGAGAACAGTCAAAGTCAAACCCAATGCAGAGCTCCCTGGAGCTTTTTGCCAGTTGCTCAATCTCTCTGTTTGAATGTTGGCAATGTTGGCCAGATCTAATTAAAGTATTAGAATTACATTATCAGAAGATTTTCATTTTTTCCTTTATATGAAATACTTTTCATAAGTTTGCTGAGGTCTTAAGGGTTATGTTTATGACATCTCAAGTCAAAGATTTTCCTTTGGGAGTATATTTCTGAAATTAAAATTCAAATTAATAAGACAAAAAAGGATTTATTTTTCTAAAAATCTAATTGATGTAATTCTCTAGGAATGTACCTATTATGAAAGACAAGGCACTTCTGTGGTTGTTGTAGCTGATTGTTCATATTAATATAAATGTAGCTAGATCTTGGTATAAAGGATGAAATACTCTATTTAGCGTGGCAGGATTTGATAAGGCATCCAGTAATTTTTCAAACTATTAGAACTATTATATTCAAGTTTTAAAAGTGCTTATTATATTCTAGAGCTAGAGGGAATATGGAGAAGAGTAAACATGAACTCAGCCTCGAAGGAGTTTATTATCTGGTGGGAAGATTAAAAAAATATATAGGCATAACTGTAGTCAAGTGGCCTCATGGATAGAACACTAGACTTAGAATCAGGAAGCCATCGTCATGAGTTCAAATCCAGCCTCAGACATTTACTAGCTGTGTGATCCTGGGTAAGTCACTTAACCCCATTTGTCTCAGTCAATCATCTGTAAAATTAGCTAACGAAGGAAATGGAAAGCCTCTCCAGTATCTCTGCCAAGAAAACCCCAGAAGAGGGGTTACAAGGAGTTGGCCATGACTGAAACAACTCAACAAGTATACTTCTTGGAATAATGTGGTATATAGTAGGTAGAGTGCTAGACTTGGAGTCAGAGAGAGCTGAGTTTGAATCTTGCCTCAAACATTTACTAGACTAATAATTTAACCTTTCACAGGCTCAGTTTCCTTATCTCAAAATGGGTAATTATTGTGCCTCCCTCAAAGGTTTGGGGTAGAAGCAAATCACATATGCAAAATTCATTGCAAACCTTCAACCTCTATGTAAATACTAGCTGCTATCATCATCAACATCATCATCATCATCACTATCATTGCTATTATTATTATAGAGACAAAGGGGATCACATTTGATTGTTGGAATACTAACAGAAAAATTTATAGGTGACCCGAGAAGAATCCTAAATGATGAGTTCTGCTCCCTTATTGAATAGGGAAGTGAACTTATCCAGACCTGAGTGCTGTAGGAAGATAACTTTGAAAATTATGTGGGGGTTGGATTGAATCGGAGAGAGACTGAAGGCAGGGAGATCAAGTAAGATACTATTGGAGTAGCCCAGATGAAAGGTTATGAGGTGTACTTGAGCAGTGGCTATGTGAGCAGAAATAAAGGATATACATGGGAAACATTTTACTGAGACAGAAACAACAATATGTGACAAACTGATTCTTCATGGAAGGTGAGTGAGAAAGAAGCGTGGAGGAGGACAGAGAAGTTACAAACCAGAGTGATTGGGAAGATGATGGTTTTCCACCAAAAGATGGCATCTGGGAAGACCTAACCTGTAATTTGAATCATTGACTATCTACATTGTTAGAAAAAGTCTCCTCTTTGAGAGTTTCCTATACTAATGAAATCATCTGCCCAGACTAAATGATTGGCAAGCTTGATAAAAACTCAACTATTTCATCCAAGTCAACTATTATGACTCCTTTTATTGGCTTTTGACAAAATATTTCATTTGACAATCAAAAGTGTATGCTTTTCCTTTAAAGGCTGTATAATCTCACCTCTCTACACACGTTTCACCACAGCTCTTGTTGATTTCTCATGCATGCTGAGCAGGCATTCCCTTTTCTAGGTTAGTGCTTCTCATATGTTTTGGTCCCTTGACTTCCCTTGTCTTTTTCATTTGTGTTCCTCCCACTACCAGCCCCTCTATAAAGGAAGATTAGGAGGAATTTATTGGTTCACCCTCTGACCCTCCAATAAGAGGGGAGAGGCAACTGAGGGAGTTGAGAAATTGTTGAGTGTCAAAAGCTGGGTCAATTTACATGATGATGAGATTTCAGGTGATCACTTTATCCTCAGGGAGGGATGATGTTTCATGGAGTCAAAACCAAGAAGCCACTGATGGAAAGTGGAGAAATTTCCAGTGAAACTAAGATCATATACAATACATTAAAATGACAGCTTTTTATCAACTTTTGATAAAATTTTGTTCATTTTACAAATTTTTAAGTTACTTTTTTTATATTTTTAATAAAGCCTCTTTTAAATTCATTCCATCCTAACTCAGACACAGTAAAGTGCCAACAAGGAGGCAACATCCCCATTGTGTCTTCTGCACATTTATGAACAAAAGGATTTCATCCATGTTTGAGCAGGTTTGATCCACCTCTCTGATGTACTTGTGCTCAAGGGTCAATAGGAATGTCTCCATAAACAAGTAATAACAAATATCCATTCTCCAATGCACCAGACTCCTGTTGTTTGTAAATTTGGAAATAAAAGTTTATCTGTGTAAAATTCTCTTACTGATTTCTTCCTTTAATAGATTTTTTTAAAAAATAGAAGAGATATGCCAATGTGAAAAGCATATTAACAATGTGACCTTGGGTAAGTCATTTAATCTTTTGGGGAGCTAGCTTCCTCCTCCATAAAGTGAAGGAGTTGGATGAGTTGATTTCTAAGGCCCTTTCCAACTATAACACTGATATGATTGTAGCTGAGTGGTATTTATAGTCATAAAACTCTAAGACTTTCCATATTCCCTAGCCCTTAATCCTGAAATAATTAGCTTCTTCTATCCCCTCCAATAGGTCTGAGATAATAAAAGGTGACACTATTTATCACTGTTCAGCATGCTTCCCTGTAAGCATTTTTTTCTTTTTTTCATTTGGACAAGAATATTCCACCCTACATGGACCTCAGTCTCTTGAAAGGCAGAGCTCTTCAACTGCAAAAGTGTTGTTGGGATTTTTTCACCTGATCTGGATTTGCAGTAGACTTTAACTGTGGGAAGTTCACTCAGTGCTGAAGATGGCAGAGGGGAGAACTCTATTTTGGCTGAACAGTTGTTAGTCACATCTGAGTCAGAGGTTTGTACTAAAGCAATAAAAAACATGACATTTGATTTTTTTTTAAATGATTATAAAGAGAATTCACTTTGTGAATGTCTAGGCAGCCCATGACCTGATTTTGAAAATGGTAGAAATAGGTTTTCCAGGTAATCTGACTGCTCACAGGACATCACAAAGCTAAGCACAGAATATAAAAACTGGAGAGCTCCCTTGTCATGCCACTTGGTAGGAAGACAGAGAAACAATTGATCTGAACCCAATTCACATGAGGGTGTCTTGGACTGGGGTATATGCTGGGCTCCCCAGTCACCTTTGTCTGCTTGTTCATGCAGTAACAGCATTGCTATATTACATGAAAAGCTAAACCAGGGCCTAGAATGTGTTCTTAACATTCACGTGAAACTTCCATTAAAATGATCCAAAAAGAATATTCCAACTCTGCTATTTTTGTATGATGGTTTTCAATTGGAATGTGGAAGAGAGGCCAGGAATGTGAGTGCTTTCATTTGATCCAAGGTCCCATTTGCTTTATATCATTTTCCAGCTACCATTTTTAAAAATCACATTATTAAAATTACTGCAGAATCGGGACATTTTGGGTTACCTGATTCTGCAGGGGGTGGGAAATAAGGCTTGATTTCTTCTTCATATGACTTGGAGTACAATTGTAGTCAATTTTCCCTAAACATTAATTATTATATTTCAGACAACCTAATATCCAAGTGCTTCCATGAGAGCCCCACTTCAGAAATATACTCATTTTACTATAATTTAGGGGTTTTTCTCTTTTCTACTTTCTTAAGCTTTTAAAAGGGTACTATTCTTTCACACAATCAGATTAGATATTCACCTTTTGAGTCAGAAAGACCTGTGTTCAGTTCCTGTCTCTGTCAAATAGTACAGGCACATCAACCTAACAGCACCCCAGGCAACTGTCTGAGACATTCTAAATTCAGAAGAGTTGTCCTTCTGCACCAGAGGAAGGAATTTTTACCCTGGGAGTGTCCCATACCAGTGAAGTCATAGGTTTAGACCCCCCACAAATATATACATACATGTGTGTTGTGTGTCTATATATGCTTATATGTATGTATATGTGTGTATATGTAGCTCAGAATGGATGGTAGATTGCTGGACCTAGAGTCAGGGAAACCTGAATCAAATTTGACTTATTGGATGCTTACTGGCTGTGTGAACCTGGACAAGTCACTTAATCTCTATCTGCCTCAAATGCCTCAAATGTAAAACAAGGATAATAATAATAATATCTACTTTGTAAGGTTATTGTGAGAATCAAATGAAAAAATGTTTGTAAAGTACTTAGCAGAGTAACTGGCACATAGTTGTAAGTAACCTTAATAAATGCTAATTCCATTTCATTGCATGTGTGTATATAAATAATATGCATCTAAACATTCTTAACCAGTGGTAGTAGTGCTTACTATCACTTTTTTCCAAATTATGCAATGAATCATAGACTTAGTTTCCTGCAAATGCGTGATGTGCTCACTGTACTGAGTCACTTCAAAGTCCAGCAGCATGGCATCACTAACTCATCCGCCACATTCTGACCAATATTTTCATCACTGGTTCTGGAGAAAAACATACTGTCCCTTCTGAAATCACAATATAAGTAATGTATCTTCTTACCACTAATCTTTTAATGGATTATCTATTATTATTTTCAACCAGGATAATATACTTCTGGCAGTAAAGATCTGTGGCCATGGGCACAAAGTGGATTCTTTTTTTTTCCTTTTGTCTCTTCTTTATTCAACACTATTATGATAATTTTTTTAGGATGAATTGAGTATACAGTGAAGGGTGATGACCGGAAAGAGCAAGGATAATGCTGATATTGCATGAAAAGGAACCTCATTAGACACTCTATAGGTCACTTATACAACAGAACTAAACTTTCAAAAAAAATTAGAAGAGCTGAAAAGGAAATAAGAAAAAGTTTTGCTATAAGCCTAAGATAAAAAGAGATGATGGTCATTTAATCTCTGAGTGATTGTCAGTTATCCACATTGGCAAAACAAAATTGAAACCTTGCCAATCTCTACCCAGTGAATCTGGCTATTAAGACAGAGGCATGATGCATTATTTTATTATTAACAATTATTCATGACAATAAGGACCATCAAAAACTATTACTCTAGTTGGAAAATATATTCCTGAAATGATTCCTGCTTCCACTTATCTTTCATACTCCATCCAGGCTGACTCCTTACACATATAAATGGTCTTTTCACTTCTGTTAAAAAAAAATCTTCAGTGGCTCTCTATTACCCATCTAGTAAAGATCAAACTTCTTTATTATACTTTATACCAACCCACCTTTGCAAATTTATGTCTTATTAGTGCTTTCATACACTCTATAGGTCAAGCAAACCAGTCTATCCTCTGTGCCTCAAACATACCTTGAACATTCCAACCTCTGTCCCTTGCCTCCATTCCCTTTCAGCTCTGTCTGTTTTTCTGTTAAATTCCTACTCACCCTTTAAAATCCAGTTAAAATGCCACCTGTTATATGAAACTTTCAATAATGGCCTATTGCCCTTTGGACCTCCAGTTTGCATTTTGTTTTGTAGCTCTCTGATGCATTAATCATATATTATTGTGTATCATATTTGCAAATCTTTGTGACCGATTTCCTAATTAGCTATAAACTACATGACAGAAAGGCAGCAATAGCATATGAAAAGGGCACTGGATCTGGGTTCAAGAACTGTTTCTAAAATTTGTTAGGATTAGATTCGTAATCCCCAGAAAATTATTTTACCTCCTTGAGTCTAGGTTTCCTCATATGTAAAATGGAGACTGCTATTTACACTACTTATCTCAGAGAGCTGTTGTGAAGAAATTAATTTGTAAATCTTAAAGTGCTATATAAACGTAAGCTACTTTTATAAAGGACATACATGTTGTATCTCCTCCTGACTACAACTTCTGTGCATAGTAAACTCTTATTGTCTGATGGAATAGAAGTTAGATAACATATTGTGAAGCTATAACAATATTGTCTTTTAGTATATTAAGCCACCCTCCCCTTTCCTAAATTTCCCAAATGCAAATTTTTATTGAAGTATTCTTTTGAATTCTATATATATGAATTCTATTGAAGTTTAATTGATGTAGAATGTATTTCATGCACAGTGTGGTACTAGGTCCTAAGACGTATCAGCCTTAAAGCTTACAGTGCTATTGGGGAGAAAAACCTGTCAAGTCAACAAGCATATAAGAAGTACTTGCAATGTACCAAGCACAGTGCTAAGCTCTGGGGATAAAAAAGAGGGTTAAAAACAGTTTCTGCCATCAAGGAATTTATATCAAAAAAACAACATGTAAATAAATTGTTATGTATTTTATAAGTGGCATTGATAAGCTAAATAGCTGTCCAGAGAAAAGTAGCCAGAATAATGAGCAGCATTAAAACCATGCCACAGTGGTTGGTTGTTGTCCTTTGTTTTCAGAGAGGACCAAAATGACATCACCATGATAAAGTGAAGTTTCAATGTGTCTGACTGTGGCTGATTAGACCAATATGAGCTCAGAATGTTCTACCACAGGTTGGGCACAGATAGTCCATATGTTGGGGTGGGTACTCCAAATTTGCACATCTTGCATTTACTTTGTGCTGTCTCAATTCTGCTTTGCTCATAGAGCCCAGCACCCCTTCTGATGTGGGCACACCATGCTGAGCGGTCCTGTGCCAGTATCTCCCATGTTGCACAGTCAAATCCAAAGTTTAGAGAGACCTTGAGAATGTCCTTCTGTCACTTCTTCTGATTACCATGTGATAGCCTGCCCCATGAGAGTTCTCCATAAAATAGTATTTTTGGCAAGCATACATTTTGCATTCAAATAATGTGGCCAGCCCATCAGAGTTGTGCTCTCTGATGTATAGTTTGAATGCTTGGCAGTTCCGCTTGAGGAAGAACTTGAGTGTCTGGTACCTTATCCTGCCCAGGGATCTTCAGAATCTTCCTAAGACAGTTCAAATGGAAGTGATTCTGTTTCCTGGCATGGCGCTGGTAGACTGTCCATGTTTCACAGGCATATAAACAATGAGGTCAACACAACAGCTCTGTAGACCTTCAGTTTGGTAGTCAGTCTAATACCTCTTCTCTCTCAAACTTTTCTTTGGAGCTTCCCAAACACTGAGCTAACTCTGACAATGCATACATCAACTTCATTGTCAATGTGTATATCCCTGGAAAGTATACTACCAAAGTAAGTGAATTTATCCACAGCATTCAAAACTTCTCCATTTGTTGTAATCTATGGTTCCATGTATAGATGGTGTGGTGGTTGTTGATGAAGCACCTATGTTTTCTTGTTAGGCCAAAATTAGCACAGGCAGCAGAGAATTGATCCACACTTTGTTGCACCTCAGCTTCAGAGGCTGCATTGAGTGCACAATCATCTGCAAACAGAAATCATGCACCAACACTCCCTCCACTTTGGTCTTGACTTGTAGCCTTTTCAAGTTGAAGAACTTAACATTAGTATGGTAGTTGACCTTGATGCCATGTTCATCCTCACTGAATGCATTTGACAACATGGTTGATAGCATCATGCCAAAAAACATGGGAGCAAGCACACAGTCCTCTTTCACTTCATTGGTGACTGGGAAGGCACGAGAGCATTATCCACTATCCAAAACCCAAGCAAACATACCATCATGAAATTGACATAGGGTGTAGGGTGTGTTCAGGGTGGACCAGTACCTTGGTGTGATGGCTGCTGAGCCTTTTTGGGACTCTTTCCTCCTTTGGTATTTGCCTGTTCCGTGCAACTCTCACCTGTGACTCCAAGAAGCTGCAGCATGCACAGTAGCCACACCCCAGCAAACCATTTCAGCAGATGGACCAAACCCAGGTTGAGGATAACCATGGGGTCTCAAACCCATTGGTGAGTTAGTAGGGTGACTACCCCAAGCATGTGAAAACTTCCTCTGGAAGAATAGGTGGATGAGAACAATTTGTTGCAACGGCCATGAAAACCATGCCAGATGGGGAACAACTGAAGGAACAAGAGAGGAAGGGACTGGTTGAGAGGGAGAAGGAGAAAGACAGTCATATGTAAGAGGAATTAAATTTGATCTCTTTGACCATACAAGCGGAATTAGGAAGCATCAGCAGGAGTGACATAGAGGTAGATTTTACATTGATGTAAAGGAAAACTCCCCTTCTATTTAGAGCTATCCAAAATTGGAAAGACTTTCTTTGAAGGGAATTAGGGTCCCCCCACTAGTATTCTTCAAGTGCAGGTTTGTACAAGAGGACCTTGGAGGTGCCTTTCAACTCTGAAACTTTAATTCTGTGACATTAAAAGATAGAAAGGGGCAGGGCTTATTAGTCATGATGTGAAACATTGTATTTCATTGGCTACTGCAGAAAAACATAAAGATGAGCTTTAATTTCAAAAACACTGAAGAATATTTCCTTTTTTATTCAGTCGTGACCATGGAAGAATACGCTGAGAAATTCAGCACAGTTCTAGGTTGCTGTCCTTGGTAGTTGAAGATTATCCCGAAGGTTGTTATCCATGCGGACTGAAGTAGTTGATAAAAACCATACTAGAAAAATATTATCTCAAAATTCACATGACTCTTCTGACACCAGATCCTTTGCCCTCTAATTTCATTATCTTCTAGCATGACTTTATATTGGTAGTATTCCAATATTAGCCTATTAATAAAGAATATCCTTAAGTATCTCACTGATTTCTTTCCCGTATACTCTATAACTGAGTAATCCCTCTGCTTGTTCTTAGCCCTTCAGGGACCTATAGACCCCACAGAATGGATTACTACTTGCAACATATAAGCAACAATTAAGGGGATAAATTACCTATGTTTCTAAAACAAATGGAATACTAATTTTTTTTCTAACAAGTCTTTCACCTTCAGTAAAAACCAAACGAGAGGATTATATTCAGACTACAATAAACAGAAACCAAAGTAAGGATGTGAAAATTATATCTGAGACTTTTTTCCTTTATTATTGAATATTTATCTCCTCTTAATTATCCGTGAGCAGCTTGGTGGCACAATGGATAGAATATAGGACTTGGAGTCAGGAAGCCTCATCTTCAAATCTGTTCAGATCTGACCTCAGAAACTTACTAGTTCTATGACCCTAAGCAAGTCACTTAACACTGTTTGACTCAGTTTCCTTATCTGTAAAATGAGCTGGAGAAGGAAATGGCAAACCACTCTAGTATGCTTGCCAAGGAAATCCCAAAAAAAGGCCACAAAGAGACAGATGCTACAGTAACAACAATTACCTATTAGCATTAGTTCAATATCCAAGTAATCTATTTTATGCTCATCAATGATAAAACATATTTTTCTTAATTTCTGTTTCTATATAAACTGTATTCCAAGAAAAACACATTATACTTGAATTAGTGATCAAAAATTAGGGGGAAATGGATTTAAAACCAGTTTCCAAGTTTTCATCTTTGGGTATTGGAAGTGAATTTCATAGGTAGTTTTTTTTTAATAACCTAATCAAGATAATATGTAGACAGTGTCCTCTCTGATTTATTTTGCTTTTCCTGGAAGTCTGTTAAATTATGGAATGAACTGTGGATTTTAAATGTTTCTCTGCTCACCCAGCATTGCCAAAGAGTGTTTCAGTTCATTTTTTATGTAGGACTGATTCCAAGAGCTTGAAAGGAATTTTTCCTCTACTTAATTATAACTATTTTATGGCATTCATTTCAAGCTTTCCAATTGTAATGTGTAATGCTGTTAGTGGCCTTTAGGTATTTCTGGGCAAACAAAAAAAGTATATTATGTGATTTTGCTTTTCCAAGTCCACCCAACACAAGTTGATGCCTTTCATTCTGTTCATTCTTCTAGATGTGTATGCTACATTCTGTACTAAATTCTTAGTCTATGGAGGAAAATGAATGGTCATCTACTCTGTTCCCCTGAATTTTACCCAGAAGTGTGCTTGAACCATCTCATCCTGGTATTAATCTATTCTATTTTTTAATGTATCAAGAGAAAAAAAAATTCTGCCCCTCTTCACTAACTTAAGAAATCTCACTGTTAGAAAATTATTCACATCTTCCCTAAATTCCTCCTGTTGCAATTACTGGAATGACCTTCTGTTGGCTTTCCCTTTCCTCAGGTTATCCCCTTCTCTGATCCTTCCTGTATTCCACTTCTCTATTTGTTTTTCAATGTACCTCACAAATCATGTCACTCCACTTCTATTGAAGAACTGCTAGTCGCTCCCAGTTTCATATGAAGTTGAACTGACTAATTTTCAAGACCTATATTCTCAGTTCCCACTTATATCTCCAACTTTATTTTCAGATTTATCCCCAAATGAACTCTTAATATCAAAATCATTTCTAGACTAGATCCACTCATAGATCTCCCTAAATTACAAATACATCTGTGTATCTTTTTATGGTACCTCCTTTTCCATGAATGCAGTGTTCTTATTTTCTAAACTTCTGAATGTCTTGCCTTCATGTATATTTCAGGTTATGTCACTAACAGAATTTCTTACTGTGATTATATATTGCTCTCTCCTCATCAGCTTTATTACAATGAACACAGGATCTTCCTCTTATTACTTCTGTTATTATTGTTGAGTCATAGTCACAAAAATTTCCCCTTTTATAAAAGTCATAGTGCAATTTTAAGCATTAGTAACTTAATACTGCAATAAATTTTTGAGATATCCTCTTTAAAGGAATTGAATTAAAATTTGAGTCCCTGTCATTCCTAAAAATATAAAGAAACAGTCAGTGTGTACTAATACACCCTCACTTTTACTTAGGGAAAATATGCCTCAGAAGTGATTTTTAAGTTATGGAATGATTTGTCTTGTTGCAGTAAATTTCTTTTTATTATAGATACACTCAAGTGTAGGCTGAAAAATCTGTGTGGCATATTTTAGAAATGATCTGTGCTTTCAGCAGGATTACCAGATGACCCTTTCAAAGTTAGTCAATAAGCATTTAAGCTCCTATGATGTGCCAGACATGGAGGATATGTTGTATGAGGCAAAATACAGTTCCTACTCACAATGGCACTCATCGTCTAATGCTGGAAATTACATAAAAACAACTATGTAAAAACAAGATATATGCAGATTATATGATTCAGTGGAAAATAGACTGAGGTATTTATGTTGCCTGAGTGCATAGACTGGGATTTGAGTCTACAAACTAATGGACTATGAAAATGAGAATGTCTTTGTCAAGATCATCAGTGAACATGACAAATCAAACCAGGAATTAATGAGTTTATCTGTCACCCCCAAATGACATCATACATGATTAAGTCTTCTTCAATCACCTCCTCTTTTCCTCCAGTCTTAAACTTACAAAAATATGAGAATAATAACTGTGTCCTTTGGCTTAACTTACATTTTTTTAAATTTATTTTTTAATTTATGGAATAAAACAAACATTTTCATGACATAGTATAATTTTTTTAAAAAGATGATTACATATGAAACTCACATTTATTATGTACAACTTGCTATTCTTTTTAAATAAATAATAAAGTTATCACATAAATTTTCCCCCTTTTTTCACTTTTCCCTTCCCCCACTGTAGAGATAGCTACCATTAGACACAAATAGGTATGAGTGTGTGTGTGTATAAAATTATTCTATACATACTGATATTTATCACTTCTTTCTCTAATTTATACTTAACTACCCAGAATTACTGATATATTTCTCATAATTAATAAATAAATGATAAATAAATGAACGATGAAATTTTGGCTTTTGTGAAATGGTAACACTTTCAATAAGATTAGTATTCAAAAAATCAGTTTTTAAGAATAGTCATCCCAGATATAGAAAAACACGGATTGCCTTCTTTCTCACATATTCTTTCTGTTTTCTTTCCTGCCTCCATTTCCTCCTCCCCCTCTCTACTCCTTCCTCTCATCAGACTCAGCAAATAGATGAGTCATCCTGGAAAATGTTAAAGGGAATGTAATTACCTTTAATTTATTCATCTGTAGGTCTCTCTATTCCATGATGAAATATGTTCCTTAAAAATTCAAGGAATAAGTTAACATGATCCAAATAAATCACTACTCATTACACTGGATACAGATTTTATCAATCTAATATTGAAAGCTTTATTTATTTATTGGCTTAATTTTCATAGCACTAGCATTTTAACCAAGTTAACACTATGCATGAATTCCTAGAAAAATTGACCCGGAATAATCTTACCAATGTAGGGGGCAAAATTATTCTTTAGACTCCAACCACTACTATGAAAATCTAGTCAATTATGTCATCTAAACAGTAAGATATATTACAAGGCAATTGACTCTATAGAACTGACATTCCTAACCTTTCCCTAAATTACATGAAGGTTGTACCATTGCATGACCAGCTAAATATAAACAGAAATAATTCTGTGCTTTGCTCCCTGTGCTTTTGCTGACTGACAGAACAATTAAAGAAACAAGTTTCCTTTACAAAATTACAGCCCCACGCAGCTTTGAGTAAGCAGAAAGTGTACATTAGAAATATTTTTAGCTTGACACAGAACTTTCTAAAGGCTCCCAATTAAGCACTTAAGCACAACAAACTATAATAACAACTGCCAAAATAACTAGGAAATCATACCTTTGGTGGGATCAAAGTACATATATATTTTAACCAAAACTATTGTTTGGAGGACATTATGAAAAGATTATGTATTATACTTCAACATTCTTTAATAGAATCACTATCCTGATGTAGCTCAGGGACATTTGGGGTTCATTTTTTTCTATATGCAGAGCAGATGGGATAAATCTCTAAGTGTAATCTACATGATAAGGCATTAGGTCTAAGATATGTAATCTAACAGGGAAATTTGAAGTGTCTATAACTGGCTATTTAATAAATGGTTGAATTAGAATCTTGCCATGAAGATCTGTTATAGTGACGGCCTCATTAGACATAGATCTGACCTGCACTTTTCCAAAGTGTAACTATGTACTAGAGGCAGCATGATGTATTTGACAAACTGGTGACCTTGTAGTTGGGAAGATTTGAGTTCAAGTCTTCCTGTAACACTTGAACTTATAGGATCATCTATCAATACCTGGATGGGACCTCATGTGGTAGTAGTGCTAAAGGCAGATATTTACTAGCTTTGTGAGATCATGGGCAAGTCACTTAAGTTCTATGTTGAATTTTTTTTTCTCATCTGTAAAATGAATCTTAATGGTCTACTGGGTGATACCAAAGTAGAGAAAGTAGGGAGCCAAAAGCATTTTACTCCAGTGCATATATATATATATATATATATAGTTTGTGTGTGCATATATGCATACATACATATATACACATATATGTATGTATATACATGCATATGTACATATGTAACAAAAATATTAGCTAAATTGAAAAACAATAATACCAACAAATAAAGAACCACCAGGTGCTGTGCTAGTTGCATAAGACAGAATTCTAGGAAACACAATTAAACTTAAATTTTCTAAATTAATGTAATCTACTACATGGTCATTTTATAAATTTTCATACTAAAATAAACCTACTGTGCTTGGAAAATTACAAATTATGTGTGAGCTGCATGATTTGTCACGTACTCAGTCTTAAGGCAGCAACTAAAAACAATGTCAACAGTAAAGTTCTTTATACCAAATCAATTTTGCTATGTTTTTTTTATTCTGGTGGAGTTGGAGAAACACTAGGAAGATTACCACTGGAGCTTGAGTCAAGAGAGAGCTGGGATTCATGTACCGTTTCTCAAGCTTACTAACTAGGAAGTCATCTGATCTTTTAGAAAGTCACTTTTCTTAGTTGTAAAAACGTGATTTCAAAAATACTTTGAGTACCTACTACACAACTGAGTTGAGTAGGGGAAAGGGTAAGATTTTGAAAGTCAAGGGAGAGAGGGATAAGAGTTAAGAATTCTTCTTTTTGGTCAGACTCTCTGTTGTGTTGCCAGTAACCACTTTGATAAAAGATATTTTGAAGGTGAATTAGAAAAATTATAACAAAATTCAATTGGAAAAACAAAAATTCAAGATACCTTAGTTACTCTTGAAGTTTTCCCATGCATAAACTCAGAGGAAGAGGGGAAAACAAGTTTCTTTGAAGTGATTGTCCACAGTTTTTTGGTTTATATGCATTAATGTGAAATAATAGTACCAAGTTTAACTAAAAAATGCTACTATCAAATTTAATCAGTGCTCCTGTGTAATTTGAAACTAAGTATGAAAGAGGAATTCTGCCTTAGTCTTCATAGTTCAAAAAGGTTTTGCTCCCACCCTTTACAATACTGCTAATCAAATACAGTACTAATGTAACCTGATAATTTACAGGAGAAAGGATCTGATCCCACTCTCTGGATTTCTGATAGAAGAAAGTATGCTTGAGAAGTTAAATATGTTCTACCATTAATTAGTTATATCTAGTAATTAATTAAGGGTGGAAGAGGGTGTAGGCAAGGGCTTAGCTATATAGACAACTGATATAATTTGGAATACAGAACATTATCTCTGAGTTTTTTTCTTAAATCAATCATTCAAAATACAGACTGATAGAGGAGGGCTAGGAAAAAAATCCAAGATCAATGCTGTTAACAATACAGAATAGGATCAGGAATAGAGAGTACTGAATCCTACAAAGGTATCTTTTTTTAATTTTTTTTTAATTTTTCATTTTTTACACAGTTCATATCACATAACACAATTCCAACTTTTGGTCAGGTGATATTTCTTTTCAAGCATTTACAATATGGACCACAAATGGCTTTTTTTTTTTAACATTAACCAACTGAGACACATATAAATAATAACTATGTATGCTAACTTCATAAGCCCTTGAACTAATTGTCTCCAAAGTATTACTAAGAATTAAAGGACTGTAACTTACTGTTGTTGGTCTAAAGTCCTAAGCCTAATAGCTTAATTTTAGACTTGACATCAGATGTTCCCCTACCAACAATCTATAATTTAATACATCTGGTATTAAGCTTACAAACTTTCTGACTATAGGAAATTGCCACTAAGAGTAGGGACATAGCAGGGAAAGAATATCTCCCCAATTTCATGTCAATTCCAGGCAGGAGAAGATTGTCAATTTGCATTCAATGAGGCTTAAAGTCTGCCAGGCATCAGGAGGGAAATTGAGTCAGGAGAATCCTACCTCAGCCCATGAACAGCCGCTCTCCCACCCTTCCCACGAGATCACCTTTTCAGTTCATACCAGCATCTCACAGGCTTACTAGCATCACGAATTAGAGGCTCAGATCGCCTTTGTTGCTATGCATACCTGGAGTTAGACTCAGAAGAACAGTCACTTAATAGCCACATAGCATCTTAAAATAGCAAGTTCCAATAACCAGGTTTCAGATATGACAATAATTTCACATTAGCGAAGGAACATCTTTTTAGGAAAGTCTTAAGTGGCTTGCATGTCTTCTATACTTGTTATAGTTCCTGCTTAAATAACAATCATAAAATCAAATGTATCATTAAAACCTTAACTTTTCCATCAATGCCAAATTGTACCCGAAATTACTTGCCTCTAGGAGACTGACTAAAATTCATTTCCCCAAACTAAAGATGTCTCTGATTTAGTCTCAGTAATTAATTCCGTCAATTGTTTTAATACTAATTGTTTTTACATCACTTTGTAACATGTCCAATTTTCTCCCCATCTCTCCCCTCCCCCACCCCTAAAACCTTGCATTCTGGTTACCCGTTTCCTCAATGTACCCTCCCTTCTATCACACCCCACTTTTCCCTTATTCCTACCTTCTCTCTTTTCTTGTAGGGCAAGATAAATTTCTATGCACCATTACCTGTGTTTCTTATTTACTGATTATATGCAATGATAATTCTCAACATTTGTTTCTAACACTTTGAATTCCACCTTCTTTCCCTCCCTCCCTCCCTCCCTACGCATTCCCACTGAGAAGGTAAGCAATTCAGGCTATATCTGTATCATTTTGCAAAAGACTTCCACATTAATCATGTTGTGTAATATTAACTATATTGCCCTCTATCCTACTCTATCCCCCCTTAGTTTTGCTGGGTAGGTGATTCTTGGTTTTAATCCCAGTTCCTTTGACTTCTGGAATATCTTATTCTAAGCCCTTAGATTCCTTAATGTTGAAGCTGCCAGATCCTGTGCTATCCTGATTGTATTTTCACAATTGTTTCTTTCCAGTTGCTTGCACTATTTTTTCTTTGACCTGAGAACTCTGAAATTTGACCACAATATTCCTAGGAGTTTTTCTTTCTGGGTCTTTTTCAGGAGGTGATTGGTGGATTCTTTCAATTTTATTTTGCCCTCTGGTTCTAGAATATCCACTTTTCCTCAATAATTTCATGGAAGATAATGTCTAGGCTCTTTTTTTGATCATGGCTTTCAGGTAGTCCCATAACTTTTAAATTGTCTCTCCTGGATCAATTTTCCAAGTCAGTTGTTTTTCCAATGAGATGCTTCACATTTTCTTCTATTTTTTCAAACTTTTGGTTTTGTTTTCTAACTTCTTGGTTTATCTCATAGTCATTAGCTTCCCTGAACTCAATTCGCTCTTTTAAAGAACTATTTTGTTCAGTGAGCTTTTGAACCTTCTTTTCCATTTGGCTAATTCTTCTCTTTAAACCCTCCTTCTTCTCATTGGCTTCTTGGACTTCTTTTTCCAATTGAATTAGCCTCTTTTTAAAGGTGTTATTTTCCTCAGCATTTTTTGGTTCTCCTTTATCAGGCTGCTGACATACTTTTCAAGCTCTTCTATTGCCTGAGCCCATTTCATATGCACTTTAGAGGTACTCGAGGCAGAGGCCTTGACTTCTTTTGACAGTATGCTTTTTCCTTCCTCATCCAAAAGGATGGAAGGAGACACCTGTTCACCAAGAAAGTAACCTTCTATGGTCTTATTTTTTTTCTCCCTTTTTTGGGCATTTTCCCAGCCAGTTACTTGACTTCTGAATCTTTTGTCAAGAGATTAAACTAAGCTGCTCAATCCCCCTGGGCTTTGGGTCAAGGCAAGCTGTCACTCATGACTGGGGTTTAGGTCAGTTGCTCCCTACTGCCAGAGGCTTTAAGCTGAGCTGCCTGAACAATGGAACAAGGTTGCTTCCTGGCCTGCCACCTCTGTAACTGCCTTCAGCCTGCTGTGGAGGCCTCTGCTGTCACCTAGGGCTGTTGCTGGAGAAACCCTGTTCTCTCTCACCCAGCTGGGAAAGCCTTCCCCCACTGACCTTTGGAGTTTTCTTTGTTGCTTGTGGGTTGAGGTATCTGGGACCTACCCTGCTAGGAACTCTGCTTGGAACTCTGTTCAGGTTCTGTTCTTCCCAGTGCCATGTGGCCAGGGCTGTGCTCTGCTCAGCTCATTATCTCATGAGATGTTGGTCTATCCTCCCATTACATCCTAGTTCTATAAATTCTAGTTATTCTTTTTGAAAACAACACATGAATCTATTCTAGAACCTTTTGGAGGCCTAGAGAAGACATTTCCTGTCAGCCTTCTGGGTTACCTTTGGCTGGAAACCTCTTTCGCTCTGTTGTTCTGTGACTTCTGCTGCTCCAGATTTTGTTGAGAGTCATTTTTACAGGTATTTTGTGGGCTGTGGGGGAAGCACTAGAATATATGTGTCTTTCTCCTCCACCATCTTGCCTCTGCCCCCGGTATCTTTCTTAATTACGCAAATCTGATGTGAGTACAGCTGTGTTGTACTGAAGTTCCTTGAGGTTGCATAGTATGTACGTTGCAAATACCTATGTAAAACAAACTCTTTATGGGACAGTAAAGTTGACCTAACCCCACAGGGCTGCTCAGGCTATGTGATATTTACCACATCTGGTTGGTTGTTCTTGTCCAGTCATTTTTCAGTTGTGTCTGACTCTTTGTGACCCCATTTGGGGCTGTTTTGGCCAAGATACTTGAGTGGTTTGTCATTTCCTTATCCAGTTCATTTTACAGATATGAAAACTAAGGCAAGCAGAGTTAAGTGATTTGCCCAGGATCACACAACTAGAAAGTAAGGCTAAGTTTGAACTGAGGGAAATGAGTCTTCCAGACTCCAGACCTGGCACTCTAACCACTGTGCAGCCTACCCACTCCACTACATCTGGTTACTTCCTTCTTTTTGGCTTAGTTATTTCAGGATTTGGAGAGCACTAGAAATTGAATGCAGTGGGAGATAGACCAACAGATATGTCTTTCAGGGGAGTCATTATTTCTCAGAGGTAATGTGAGCCTCAGCAAGTCACTTAACTGTCACCTTAGCTTCTTCATCTGTAAATCAGAAATAATAGTACCTATGTCCCAGTGCTGTTGGGAAGATAAAATTAGATGTTTGTAAAATGTCTGGCAAACATTAACCTGCTATATAAATTCTATTTATTCTTTTTGAAAACAACACATGAATCTATTCTAGAACCTTTTGGGGGCCTAGAGAAGACATTGTGATACAATGGGGAAAGCATTGTACATATATTCATGAAATCATAGAATTATAGACATACAGCTAGAAAGAGTCTCAAAGACAGAGGACTCCAATGGCTGTTCTGCCACTTGCTACCTGTGGGCCCATGGGAAAATCATCCCACTTCTATGACCTTTAGTTTCCTCATCTATAATATAAAGTAATTAATGCAGATGTTTCTGTTCCAAATCTATGATAGCATGTTGTCTTCCATGTCCATAGTCATGTCCATTGGGTCTACCCTAGATCCAGATTTTATATCTAGAAACTAAGTCTAGATTTGATTCAGTATTATCTTAGGCTTTCTTATTGAATACTGGCTGGTACTAGTCCTTCAGGCTCCAATCCAGTTTTCTCTACACTTAAGATAATTTCTTATCTATAACTTTCAAATAGGAATAATAATTCTCTACCCTTATTCACCTCTTAATGATTCTGTGAGCATTTGGCAAGTGAATATTTATAAAGGATTTGAGATGTTCAGAGCAAAGTACTGGTAGCAGATGGCTTGAACAGTGGGTACCATTTCCCATGAGGCAAGACTGGTATTGATGAAGCAGAGGGAAAGCACAGGTCTTTCTCTGACTTGAGGCCAAAAAAAGACAGTCATTGAATTTTAGAACAGAAAGGAACCTTAAAGATCATTTAGTTCAAATTCCTTATTTTCCAGAAGGGAGTACTAAGGGCCAAGAGAAGTAAAACCACTTGACCAAAGTTACAAAGTTGGTGGCAGAACTCTGAGAAAGACCTACAACTCATGCTTAGCATGCCAGTTCTTTTTCTACAAAGACATTATGCTACCCATGGGTAAGGTGATGTACTAAGCTACTCTACTAAGCCCCTCTGTGATTTTTGTCAGTAATAACAATAGCTTCCATCTTATTTTATTTAAAACTATTTGAGATCAACTTTATTAAGCTAAAAATCAAAAGTTTTTAGACTGGCATAAACAAACAAATGAACAGACAGAGAGATAGATAGATAGATAGACAGACAGACAGACAGACAGACAGACAGACAGACAGACAGACAGACAGATAGATAGATAGATAGATAGATAGATAGATAGATAGATAGATAGACAGACAGTGTCATAACATCATAACATTAATGAACATGAACTTGGATGGGCCTTAAGAGATAATGAAGGATAAAAGGGCCTGGAGTGCTGTGGTCCATGGGATCATGAAGGATTGGATATATTATTGTTGGGCATGACTGAACTTCTGCACAACAACAAACTCGAGTAGATAAAATACCTCTTTCTGTATACCAAAGCACTTTGCTCATAGCAAAGTGGGTACTGCCATTTTCGTCATGCCCATTTAATAGATGAGGTAACCGAAGTTCAGGTGTAAGAATAAGAGAATTCTCAAATCCTATCATTGACGCTGGTCTTCTGACTCAGAGTCCAGTGTTCTTTATGCTTCACTTGTATGGCTTTGTTTATCTGTAATTCTCAAAATGTTTTATTTTGTTTTGATTAACACACTTTTTTTACTCTTTGCCCCTCACTGGAAAAAAAGAAAATAGAATAACAAAATCCCCACAAAAATATAACAGTTATGTCCAAAAATTCATCTTGATTCTATTGCCTCTCTGGAATCATGACTGATCATTGGATTGGCCAAAGTGCTTAAGACTTTCATTGTCAAACTCTCAAATGTTAATAGCAGTCCTTCTCACTTCCTAGAGGTGCTGTGAAAAATTGGCAAGTTAATGTTTATAAAGTACTTGAAATCCTCAGGTGAAAGTGCTGTATAAACATGAAACCATGGTGTGATTCTTCCTTTGCAAAACAGAAGTTCCTAGTTCCATAATGAGCCAGATTTCTCTTTTGGTTTCCATTGGCCCATAGCTTTGTTACTCTAAGGTAGCCATTGAGCCAATGAGCAATTCTTTAATTTACTGTCTCTGAAAGTCAATGAAAGATAAGAATGTATATTTTACAAGAAATAAATATCCCCTAGCAAGATGAGAAATTTCTTTCCTTTCTCATTACTTTAGAGGGAAGAGAGTACAGGCATCAAATCTATATTATCTGCTGTGCATTAAAAATTAGACTTGTTCCCTAATCTATTAAAACAATTCCACTTGTTTTAAATAAGATCCTTATGAACATGTTCACAAATTAAAAGAAATTGATTGTTTAGTGACCAACTGCAATTGAATAAAAATGCATATACTACTTTTTTAAAATCATCACCTCCAGGACAACAATATGAATGATACAAATGATTGCCAAATTAATACAAATTATTAATCTCTTTGGGGTTGTCTAAGAGGTAGATAACAATGTTGCTAAATTTTTTTAAAAAATTGACAACTTGTGGGATAATTTTTAAATCATAATAAAATTCTTTCTTTAACATGTCAACCCACATGTAAAATTATTAGCTAACTGACATTTTGTGCAAAAGAAATTCTCTGCAACATGTACTGTGTGTCAACAGCAGTATTAATTAGCACTCAGCAGTCAGGAACTGAGTTTATATCCAACTGTTAATCTGGGACCAGCTCAAAAAAAACCCAATTGTATACTTTAAACACCTCAATGTATTTTAGTGTTTGAGCATCATTTTTTCTGGGCTTATGATGATGCAGAAGCATTTCAATTTGTAACATGTAGCATTATTGCATTTTTTACACTTTATGATTCCTTAATCATGGTTATAATTTCTTCTACCTGGTATGGATATGATCACTTCTGGCAGAAATGTGCATGTGGCCAGTAGAGTATCATTTTTCCTGTAGGTTTACAAATCATCTGTAGTTTTTAAATTCAAATTATATACACATAGGGCAGCCAGGTGGCACAGTAGATAGAGTGCCAGGCCTTGAGTCAAGAGGCCCTTGAGTCATCTTCCTCAGTTCAGATCTGACCTCAATTACCCCTGTTTGCCTCAGTTTCTTCATCTGTAAAATTAGAGAAGTAAATGGCAAACCACTCCAGTATCTTTGCCAAGAAAACACTGAGTGGGGTCATAAAGAGTCAGACCCAACCCAAGACAATAGAATGACAATAATACAAACATATACACAAGAGTGATTAAACCTGGAATACATATCAATTTCCATTTCCTTATCCTGGTTTTAGAAGCAGCTACATGGTACAGTAGTTAGAGTACTGGGCCTGAAATTAGGAATGTTTGAGTTCAGATCTAGTCTTAGATACTTACTAGCTGTATAACCATAGACAAACCACTTACTCACTGCCTGCCTCGGTTTCTTGAACTGTAAAATGGAGAAAATAATAGCACCTACCTCCCAGGTTTGTAAGAATAGATTAAATAATATTTGTAAAGCACTTAATACAGTGCCTTAATAATGCATGTCATAGGTAGTTAATAAATGTTTATTCCCTTCCTTTTCCCTCAAATAAGGACAGTATCAATATGATTTCTATTAAATTTCAAAATGACAACATTTTAGAGAGATTTCTAGTTGCAATTTTAAGCACAGATTAAAATTATGTGAACTTCCAGCAGCACACATTCCATTACAGGGTAAATTTTGAGCTACTTATCTTTTGTTTTCCCTCTTTCAAAAGACCAAGCTCGCTGCTTAAGAAGATAGAGATTTCTACCCCCCTCCCACAAAATACTATAGTCAAAAAGTACCTTGATTTACTAGTACAGTGCCACTTCTCTAAGATACATCATCAAGAGTCAAAGGACCTGGGTCAAAACCCATATCTGACACTTACTGGTTGTGTGATCTTGAGCAAGTGACTTAACCTCTCTGGGGATCAGTTTACTCAACTGTAAAATATGAAGGCAGAAAGGCCACAAATATTTATTCAGCTCTTACTATGTGCTAGAATGGTGCCAAGGGGCTGGACAAGATGTCCTGTAAGATCTATATTGTTGGGTACAAAGTTCTTTTTTGACCCCTGTCAAATGGCTTACTAAAGGATCTCATTACTACATTGCTGAGACATACCATATGTCTCAAGGATAGAGCTATAATGAAGTTCTAGTGTACACATTACCTGTGTGACTAGATAGTTCATTTAAAAATGTGAAAAAGATACATTCAAAAAGATGAAAACTATTTTCATAGAATTATGGTTTGGGAATACATTATTAAAAAGTCATTGAGGTGGTGCATTTAGTTCCTAATACCTAATTTTTTTTCTTAAAATGTTTTATTGTCCTCCATAAATACTTTCTGAGTGTCAAATCTATACATGTCTTTGTGCCAAGTGCTTCATATCACGATAACCTGGGTCTACACTACACTTGGGACTAGATAATCAATAAATTAGTCAGCAGATATTTATTAAGAAACTTCTATATGGGAGATACTGTTTTAGGAACTTGGACTACAGGATGAAGGGGAAGGGGAGAAGAATGAAACAGTCCCTACTCTACATTCTGAGTTTATACCAAACTTGGTTGCTCAAAAAAGGACTAAAAAAGAATTCACCTAGCTTTTGCTGAAGTTACTTTTTCAATCATTTTAATAGGTTTGCCTAAATTTTGCACTTTAGAAAGGGGGCTTAGATGGATAATATATAAAAGAATCTTCAATATTGTGTTTTTGGGGGTTTTTTGTTAAATTTTTATTTATTTATTTTTGGATTTTCACCCTTCATTTCCCCAAAATTTTGAGTTCCAATTTTTCTCTCCATCTCTCCCCTCCCCCCCACCCTTTAATACCTTGCATTTGATTACCCCTTCCCTCAATGTACCCTCCCTTCTATCACACTCCACCCTTCCTTTATCTCCAGCTTCTCTCTTTCCTTGTAGGGCAAGATAAATTTCTATACCCCATTACCTGTATTTCTTATTTCCCAGTTATATGCAATAATAATTCTCAACATTCATTTCTAATACAATTGAATTTCAACTTCTCTCCCTCCCTCCCTCCCTACTCATCCCCACTGAGAAAGCAAGCAATTCAATAAGGCTATATATGTGTCATTTTGCAAAAGACTTCCACATTAATCATGTTGTATAATATTAACTATATTGCCCTCTATCCTACTCTATCCCTCCTTATTTTTTTATTCCCTCATTTGGCCTTGTCCCTTCCCAAAAGTGTTTATTTCTAGTTACTCCCTTCTCCCATTTGCCCTCCCTTCTATCATTCTCCTAATCCCACTTGTCACCTCTTCCCCTATTTTCCTGTATTATAGGATAGATTTTCATACCAAATTTAGTGAGCATGTTATTCCCTCCTTAAGCCATATGTGGAGAGAGTAGCTTCACTTTTTCCCTCTCCCCTTCTCCCTTTTCTCCTCCATTGAACAAGATTTTTCTTTATCTCTTTTATGATATAAATATATATATATATTATATATATATATCTTTTATATCCTGCCCCATTCCATTTCTCCCTTTCTCCTCCCAGTATTTCCCTCCCTTACCTCTTAATTTTTATTTTATATCTTTTTTTGTGGAAATCATCTCTTCTGATTCAACATAGCCTGTACTCTCTGTCTATGTGTGCGTGTACATATGTACAATCCCTCCACCTACCCAAATACTGAGAAAAGACTCAAGAGTTATAAATATTTTCTTTCCATGTAGGAATGTAAACAGTTCTGCTTTAGAAAGTCTTTTATGATTTCTCTTTCCTATTTACCTTTTCAAGCTTCTCTTGATTCTTGTTCAAAAGTCAAATATTCTATACAGTTCTGTTTTTTTCCACATGAATGCTTGAAAGTCCTTTATATCATTGAATGACCATTTATCTCCTTGAAGTATTATACTCAGTTTTGCTTCATAGGTGATTCTTGGTTTTAATTCCAGTTCCTTTGACTTCTGGAATATCTTATTTCAAGCCCTTAGATTCCTTAATGTTGAAGTTGCCAGATCCTGTGCTATCCTGATTGTATTTCCACAATACTCAAATTGTTTCTTTCCAGCTGCTTGAACTATTTTCTCCTTGACCTTGGAACTCAGAAATTTGACCACAATATTCCTAGGAGTTTTTCTTTCTGGGTCCTTTTCAGGAGGTGATTGGTGGATTCTTTCAATATTTATTTTGCCCTCTGGTTCTAGAATATCAGGACAGTTTTCCTCAATAGTTTCGTGGAAGATAATATCCAGGCTTTTTTTGATCATGGCTTTCAGGTAGTCCCATAATTTTTATATTATCTCTCCTGAATCAATTTTCCAGGTCAGTTGTTTTTCCAATGAGATGTTTCTTCTATTTTTTCAAACTTTTGGTTTTGTTTTCTAACTTCTTGGTTTATCTCATAATCGTTAGCTTCCCTGAACTCAATTCTCTCTTTTAAAGAACTCTTTTGTTCAATAATCTTTTGAACCTTCTTTTCCATTTGGCTAATTCTGCTTTTTAAAGCCTCCTTCTCCTCATTGGCTTTTTGGACCTCTTTCCCCAATTGAGTTAGCCTCTTTTTAAAGGTTTTATTTTCCTCAGCATTTTTTTGATTCTCCTTTAGCAGGCTGCTGACACACTTTTCAAGCTCATCTATGGCCTGAGCCCATTTCATATTCATTTTAGAGGTACTGGAGGCAGAGGCCTTGACGTCCTCTGATAGTATGCCTTGTTCATCCTCATTCAAAAGGATGGAAGGAGACACCTGTTCACCAAGAAAGTAACCTCCTATGGTCTTATTTTTCTTCCCTTTTTTTGGGCATTTTCCCAGCCAGTTACTTGACTTCTGAATCCTTTGTCAAGAGGAGGGTCCTAGTGCTCCTCCTCTCCTCAGTATTGTGCTCAAGGCTGTGGTTCAGATCCGCTGCTCAATTCCTCCAGAGGCATTAAGCTGTGCTGCCTGGACAATGGACCCAGGTTGCTTCTGTGTAACCATGTGCCCCCTGGGGCCAGTGCTGAGGGAACCCTTTTCCCCTCTCTCCCAGCTGGGAAAACTCTTCTACACTGACCTTTGGAGCTTTCTTTGTTGCTTGTGTGTTGAGGGATTTGGGACCTTCCCTGCTGGGAATTCTGCCATGGAGGTCTGTTCAAGTCCTGTTCCTCCCAGTGCTGCATGGCCAGGGCTGGGTTCTGCTCAGCTCAGCTTCCTGTGAGATAGACTTTTCCTGTAGGCCTTCCAGGTTACCTTTGGCTGGAAAACTCTTTTACTTTGTTGTTCTGTGGCTTCTGCTGCTCTAGAATTTGTTGAGAGTCATTTTTTACAGGTGTTTAGTGGGCTGTGGGTGAAGCACTAGAGTATATGCATGTTTCTCCTCTACCATCTTGACTCTGCCCCTCCCAATTATGTTTTGTTTTTAAGAGCAAATGAGAAATACAAATAATGGGAAGATGAGAGTGATATTTTTTTTAAATTAAAGTCTAAGATATAAAGAAGACTGAGTATGAAGTTAGCATCTGAATAAGCAGATGCTTATCTGATAATCCAATTAGTATAGGCAAAGTATATGGGAATTAGATACAATATATGGAGATATAGTATGTGGGGATAGTATAGTTTTAAAGAAAATCCCATTGAAATGTTTAAAACTCAAAAGATATTTCATCTTAACAGGCTGTACATAATAGATTAGAATTAAGATACTGGATTTTAACAAATTCACTCAAATTTAAAAAATATTATCCCCTCCCCACTTCAAAAGAGAGAAATGTTTACTAGAAAGGTCATAAAATTTTATTAGCAAAGTGCTTAGCTTGCAGGAAGGGTTAAGAAAATTTGTAGTACTTTGAAGCAAAACTGATGAGACAAGCATAAAAATTAGGCATTATATGTTAACCTAAAGGAAATGTGATTGCTTCCAGTGGATGTCTAAAATTAATTAGCATAAATACACAATCACCCTAATCCTACCTACCATTAGACATTGAACTCCTCAAGAACAGGAACTGTCTCTTATCTTACTTTGTATCACCAGAGCTTAGCATTTGTGCCTGACACGTAGTAGGTGCTAAATAAATATTTATCAGCTACTGGATGCCTACCCAATATTAATGGTACTAGATGCCCTTTTCATAGTATTGATATTAGAGGATAGAAATAATAACCATACATAAGCTAACCACATCAGGTTTTATGTAATCACGATTTATAGGAATGATTTTTAATCTGGAGTGATCAATGAACAAGTATTTATTAAGCACCTAATAGTTGCCAGGCACTGTGCTAACTAAATTCAAGTAGTAGTAAGGTTCTAATGTAGTGTGTTCAAGCACAAAATCAGCATACATTCATCCTGTTTTGGAGGCAAGACTTGATTTCATTGCTTTAGGAAATACTAATGAGAAAATGACCTCTACCAAAGCAGATTTGTATCTCCTTTGCAACTTACAGTCTTAGAAAGTTGCATGTAGCATTGAGAGGTTACATGACTGGCCTCATGTAGCCATCATGGATCAGAGGAAGAACTGAAAGTCAGGCCTTCCTGACTCTGAGGCCAGCTTTCTATTCACCATAACATTCTGCCTCCTACATGGAGTTTATTATTTAGGAAAACAATCCAAAAAGCCTATTGTACCTTCTTTTTTTAAAATTTGGAATCAGGATAGAATTGATGAAAACTTACTATTCCTTTTTTTAAGGGAGCTATTTCTGCTTGCATATTTTTCATTTTAAAAATTCTTTTAATATAATGAAAAAGTATAAATATCTACAAAGCCAGCAAAAGTATATTATCACAGTAATTTAATAGTTTATAGCGGGCCATAGTCATATAAACTTAAACCATATTATGTGGGTGGTAAAAAAAAAAAGCAAATAGATTAATTTTGTCATGTCAGTTGATAATTGTCTTTTATGCTTTCACAGTTTTCCTGTTTTAATTACATGGTCTTGTGCAACAAAAGCATAATTACCATTTTCAGTCTCCCAGGCATCATTGAACAAAACTGTTCTTGATATTGACATTTTG
This sequence comes from Bettongia penicillata ogilbyi, assembly GCA_023548195.1. Lineage (NCBI taxonomy): Eukaryota > Metazoa > Chordata > Mammalia > Diprotodontia > Potoroidae > Bettongia > Bettongia penicillata. Next base: position 3,052,319 of record JAJHZJ010000032.1, on the reverse strand, counting down.
TATCATTGATGATGCGGCTTTGCCTTTATTCTAAAGAACATGGAGTACTATGCAAGATCTAATCTGTAGTGGCCATTTTTTACACCAGTTCTCAAACATTGGGAGAATGGGTGACATACGTGTACGAATAATCCCAGATTCTGCCTAAGACTACATATCCTATCTGACTAGTTGTACACCATACCAAATACCTGTGTTCTCCTTTCCTGGGAAGGTCAGAACTATGCTCCAGTAGACTGACAATTTCTTGTCAATTCTACTCATACCAGTAAACAGAATTAGTCTTTTTTGCAAATTTTATGAATTTTTAGAGGATATAAAAGCTATAAAAAAGCCACCTAGAAATTAGATGTCTATCATCTTAGACTAACATTCGCTAAATTCATCTCTTCCTTTTTCCCAGTGTATGAGTTTGTTTAAAGGTCAGTCAGAGACTTAACATTTATTAAGTGCCTACTATGTACAAAGCACTGTTCTAAACACTGGGGATACAAAGAAAGGCAAAAAAAAAAAATAGTCCATGCCTGCAAGGAGCTCACAGTTTAATGGGGGAAGATTACATGCAAACAACTGTAAACAAACAAGATACGTAAAGGATAAACTCGGGGTTAGTCGCAAAGGAAAGACTCAAGATTAAGGACTGAGAAAAGCTGATTTCAGAAGATGGTTTTAGCTGAGAGTTGGAGAAAACCAGGGAAGCTAGAAGGCAGAGATGAGGAGAGAGAGTCTCAGACATGGAGCAAAGCCACTGGAAGCACGAGGATAGAATATTTAATGTGAAGAACAAACAGCAAGGATTCTGGTGTTTTTGATAGCAGAGTACACTGGGGAGGAGTAAGGGATAAGAAGACAGGGCAAATAGGAAAAGTCCAGCTCATGGAAAGGATCTATAAACCTGAAGATTTTATATTTGATGTAATGGAGTCACTGAAGTTCATTGAATGGAAAAAGGTAGTGATATGATCAGACCTACATTTTAGGAAGATCAGTTTGACAGCTGAGTGGAGGATGGATTTGAGTGGGGAGAAATTTGAAGGGGGAGACCCACCAGCAGGTTATTGCAACAGTCTAGGAATGAGATGATAAAGGTCTGCACCAGACTGGTAAAAACAAACCAAATAGAGATGCAAGGCAGTTTTTAGACTATCCAGGGATACTTTAATAGTACTTATGACAATGTTCAGACATGCAAAATAAACACAAAAATTATTTGAAAAATCCATTTAATACCCATTAGGTTACACACACACACACACACACACACACACACACACACACACACACACACACATTTCAGTTGATTGTGTATTTCAGAAAGCAAAATAAATTGCATTCAATTTACCTAGAAAGGCATTCTTGACTACTAAGAGTAAATTATTCTGACAAGATGCCAATTATGTTAAACTATGAGGCAATTTTAGGAAGGAGCTTTGGTAAAATCTGACTGACAGTATCATACAATAAAAAACACTTGTGGAAGTCACAAAATCACAGAATGCCTGAGATAGAAGGGATTTCAGATTATGTCCTGTTTAATCCACCTGAAATGGGATCTTGTGCTTAAAAGTAATTTATAAGTCAGAAACATGTTAAGGAAAGAAACAAGCATTGATATAGACAGAATCAAATTCATCATGCATTTTAAATCACCCTCTGCTATAGATGAGTTTTACATGTAAGTCAAAAGTTATCTTTTAAAATTCCTTTCACCACTATAAATGTCCATCTCTACTCCAGGAGGAGTGGAATTTAACTCTTATGTTATGAAAATGTTTACTTTGAGATGTGAATTAGCAAAGTAAAAGTACGAAGTTTGAACAAAACCACTTGGATATTGGCCAGTCAGGAGTGGGGAACATGGAGCTTCCAAGGCATGTGGCCCTCTAGGTGCTGAAATGCCACCCTTTGACTGAATCCAAACTTCCCTTAATGAAAGGATTTGCTCTATAAAACTTAGGCTAGGTTAAAAGGCCACACCCAAGGACCTAGAAGGTCACATGAGGCCTCAAGGCCATAGGTTTTTCTCACCCCTGGCAGTCATTCTTGTGCTACAATGTCTTCTGAACTGAGGAAGTCTCACACTCATGCATTACTTCCTAGTGTCTTTTAAAAGTTACAGTTGAACATGGATGTACACAGATGGCAGTTCTATTTTGACCTTATTCATTTTTAAGAGTTCTAGCATTAACTTTTATTATTAATTTTTTCCCACAATTTTTCTGTTCAGAGGAGGTACTTGATATGAAACTTTTGAATTAGGCTGCAATTTTTCTTTCATATATTTATTTGTTAAATAATTATTTTAATAGTTTTCAACTACCCATATCAGTATGAGGGAGTCTGTTCTCTTAGGCATGAATTTTCATCATAAATTTGATGATGATTTTATGTGGTAGGGAAGAGGATTTATTTTTACAGCAAATATTAAAATCAATTCATTTTCTAATTTTACCAAAATCTTGATAGCACAATTTTGTTAAACAACATTTCCTTAAGTGAAAACATCAAGGGTTGAGCATATTCTAGTACTTAAAATATAAAATCAATATTTTTCTGAATTACTTTGAATTCTAATTAAAACATCAGTAATACTAATAATATTTTGAATTTAGTTGTTAGAAGCTCTTTGAGGACTTTTGCTCACCCACCTCTCCCCCTTTTTTTATCTCAAGCACCTGGTACAGTGCTTGGAATACGGTAGGCACTCAGTAAATGCTTATGGACTGTTTGATACGGTTAATTCAACAAACACATACTTGTTGTTCTAGCTCTAGGGGTATAAAGATAAAAACAAAAACAAAAATATTCCTTTCCTCAAAGAGTTATACTTCAGAATAAAACAAGTAAATAGATAAGTAGGTACATAATAATTTAAAGAGGGAGAGAGAGAACCAACAATTAAAGAGATCAGGAAAGTCTTTCTGTGGAAGATGGCGCCTGAGCAGAGCCTTGAAGGAAACTAAAGATTCCAATTACTTTACATATATCATCTGCTGAAGTAGATAATATAAATATCATCATCCACATTTTACAGATGAGTAAACTGAAGTCTAAAGAAGTCGGTTGCCAATAGTCATATAATTCAGAAGTGGCAAACTCATTCCCAAGTCTTCTGTGCCCATCCCACCAGCAACTATGCAGGAGCATAAGTCAAATCTGATAAAGGAAAGAAGGAGGGAGGAAGGAAGGAAGGAAGGAAGGAAGGAAGGAAGGAAGGAAGGAAGGAAGGAAGGAAGGAAGGAAGGAAGGAAGGAATGGAAAATAGAAGGGAGGGAGGGAGGAAGAACTTATTAAGTCCCTACCATGTGCCAAGTACTGTGCTAAGCACTTTTATAAATATTATCTCATTTATTTCATATGTATATCAAATTATTGTATATGTATGCAATCGTATCTATTAAGAACTATATGTATATACAATGTGTTATATGTTTGTGCAATATGTATGAAATATTCATTTTAAAGCTAAATTTTAATAGGATCCATTGCCATTTGGAAATAAAGGTTTAGATAGAAATGTCAGCAACACATAGAACATTTTACAAGCAAATCGATTCATGTTCAATGTAAGGAAGAGCCTTCTAACAATTAGCTCTATCTGAAAATGAAATTGTCTCCTATGAGATGATATTTATGTACTTCTTGTAATGGGGGAACTCCCCACTTCACAAAACAGATGATTCCATTTATATACTTGCCTCCTCGTAAATTCCCATAATCTAGTATAAATTAAAAATAGCCTTACATGAAGAAAAAAAACATGCAGGATTAGGGCCTGGAAAACATCTTATATTTTGGCCATAATGTTTTCTTTATTGGATAAAGTGTAGGGCTGGAAGACCCTACAGTGCACTTTTGCACTTTCTGTACTTTTTGGGTTCTAAAGAAAAAAGGCAGAAGTGGCTTGTTGCCCTGGAAACTGACTAATGGCCTGAAATCATGGGAGTCTTCCCAATGTGTATTGTAGAGTCCAACCCTGAATATTAACAAGTGTTATTAAGAGCTTGATCAGAACTGTGCTAGGCATTGTAGGAAATACAAAAGAAGCATAGGACCTTAAGGAACTTGCAGTGTGGTTAGTGAGACAAGACTAACACAAACGGAATGGAAAGGAGCTTAAAATATAGTTAAGTGCCAAATCATGTAGTGCAGTCAATAAGTACAATTGACATCTAGAAGAGAGAGAAAAAATAAATGAGTGTTGAATTGGAATTGGGAAAGGACAGAAGAGTAGAGAAGAGTCAGACTGGGACATGAAAGATGGATGGGTCGGATTATGTGCCAGATAATATGTCTTATCTCTATTTTCTCTCGTGCATTTAATTTTTAAAAATAAATTTCCAATTTAGAAAAAATTTATTTGGATAAATGGGTCATGCTTTGAAAATATTACCAGATTTCTACAAAAGAAACAAATAACAAAAAAAAACAAAAGCAAAAAAATCCAGAACCACAATGCTGTTCTGGAAACATCACCTCCCGTATTACAAAGTTATTAAAGAAAGATTACAGGACCATAGGGTTACGATGCTTGTTAAAGCTAGAGTGCCACCATTTGATGAACTGTTAGAGTTGGAAAGGACTTGAGAGGATTTATAGGTTAGGAAAAGAAAAATCAAGTGGGATTAAATAACTCTTCGAAGTTACTTAGAAGCACGGTTGGAGCCTGAGTCTTCTGACACCCACGTCAATGATCTTTCCATTATACAAGAGTTTCAGATAATTTATTAATGTATTCAAAAATATTTGTTAAGCACCATTTGCATGCCAAACACTACATGAGGTGCTACACATACAGAGTCCCTTTCCTCACAGAGTTTATACTTTATTAGAGGGAAATGTCTACAGAAAAACGTAAATATAAAATAATGTCGTGGGTGAAGGGTACTTGCAAATGGAAGATCAAGTTAGCTGTCAAGAGGAAATAGTATTTAATCTAAGCTAGCACTGAAATTGATGCAGCTAATGGCTCAGAGGACAAAACACTGCACCTGGAGTCAGGAAGACCTGAGTTCAAATCTGGCCTCAGACCCTCACTAGCTCTCTAGCTAGCTAGACACTCCCTAGCAAACACTCATACCCTGGGCAAGCCTCTTAACCTCTTACTGCATGGCTAAATGGATCTGCTGGAGAAAGAAATGGCAAACCATTCCACTGTCTTTGCCAAGAAAACCCCAAATGGAGTCACAAAGGGAGAGTTGGACACAACTGAAATGACTGAACAACAGCAGCTCTAAAGTTAGCTCATAATTCTGGGATGTAAGCAAAGAGAGAATGCATTTGAGATATGAGAAACAGCCTGGGCAAATGGCTGCGGAAGATGATATTTCCTCTGTGGCAAACAGTGAGACTGGGATTTAGAGTATAAGAAGGAAAAGTGGTGTACAATAAACGGAAAAGTAAGCTGAAGCCACATTGTAAAGGATGCTATTTGTATTTTATTCTAGAAGCAAGAGGGAGACATTGGTACTTCTTGAGTACTGTACTTCAGGAATATCAGTTTGGTAACTGTGTGGATGATACATTGAACAGGGGAGAGTTTACAGAAAAGGGACATCCATTAGGATGCTTTGTAATAGGGAAATAGAATAAACATGTATAAAGTATCTACTATGTGCCATTCACTCTGCTAAGCACTTTACAAATATTATCTCATTTGATCATCAAAATAATCCAAGAAAGTAAGTGCTACTATGATCCCCTTTTTACAATTCAGGAAAATGAGACAGACAAATTAAGTGACATGCTCAGCTAGTAATTTGTTCATATTCTCTCAGCTAGCCAGTCTCAGAGGTGGGATTTAAATCCATTTTTTCTTTCTGACTTCAAGGCAAGCACTTTTTCCAACTTCCTTAACCCTTTTTGTTCTCAACTGAGTGGGAGAAAGGAAAGCTAGAAAAGCAAGATACAGTCAAATGATGACTTACCAGAAATCTGGGTGCTATTATTTGCCACCTTAGACAAGTCACATAACTGGGTTTGAGCTCAGTTTCCTCATCAGTAAATGAGGTCATTTCAGCAGATAATCATTAAAATTGTTTGCAGCCATAACATTCTTATTATTCTGAATACACTTATATATGTTCATATTATCACCCTTATTAGAACATAAGCTCCATCACTTTTGTCTGTGCATTCCCAGCACTGAGCTCAGTTCCTGACACATTAGATACTCCACAAATGCTATATTTTTGTGATTATTATGTATTATTATGTAATAATAATAACTATATACTTGTATATAGTTGTATATACTTTTTCATGCACAAAGCACTATACATCTAGTATGTCATTTGATTCTCACAACAACCCTGTTAGGTAGGTTATTATTTTCTCCATTTTGCAGATGAGAGCACTGAGTCTGAAGGATCAAGTGATTTGTCAGGGTCAGGTAGCTGATGAGTATGAGACAGAATTGGAAATGCAGGTTTTATTTACTCCAAGTTTAGTTTTCTTCTTGCTGTCCCACCTACCATCAATCTACTGAATACTTTTAGTGAATAAGAAAATAAAATAAGTAAATATGCTATCCTTGTTATATAGTTTATTGCCAGCAGAAGTCCCTAATGCAGCCTGAACCATTAAAATGTAATTAGGACATGCCTAACAAAATAAATAAAAATGCAATGCAACATAGATATTGTTCGCTCATGATTTTTTAAGTCAATGTGGAACCTCCAGGGATCTAGTATGACACTGCCTGCTCTATCAACTTTTGTTTTCCTTTTTGGAAATCCTTAAATTACCTTGTTAGAAGTTTACTTTGCAAATATACTCATCCCTCTATCCCTACCAATTTTTTGTCCTCAACTCTTTTGCAGTCTCTGTCATTCTATATCCTCCTCTGGGAACAACTGTCTCCCTCATTTTCTAAATTCTGTATTGGATTAGACCATGAGTTTATGGGGTCACATGATACTATATACCTTTCCTTTTTGTCCTGAATTTTTTCCCTGACATAACCTTCTACAAATCTTTTTGTATATCCTTCTCCAAATCTAGCTTTATATGTGGTCATATTTCTCTTTATCCTCCAGTTTAAGTCTTCTAAGCTTAATCCCCATTTTTTCATTTTCTGGATATGTTTCTTCAAAGTAGTCTCTCCCTCTGTGTGTCTTTCTGGGTCTCTGTCCCTCTCTGTCTCTCCATTTCTCTCCATCTCTCTCGGCCTCTTCTTTCACGTATTATTTTAAAAACATATTTTGAAAATGTTGAAGCAAGGCTATAGAGGAAATATTTACATGACTTGTATATATGGAGGGGTATCAGAATAGATTAGCTCAAATGGATCCTCTATAACTGCCTCACATAACATCTCTATCCCCTGCTCCCACCACCAAACCTCCCATTACCTTTTAGGTTGGTTGAAGAGTTAGAAGTTTTCCCTCTAGTTTCTACCTTGCTAGACCCCTCTAACAAAATCTGATCTGATGACTCATTCTGACTTGAAAATGACCCTGGACTTTCAAAGGCCATATTTGTAGGGTGCAAGCTGTGACTGAAAGAGTTTGAGAACAAATCTAGAAATAGATTGTGCATCTGTTGTTCAAATATTATCCTAACTAAATTCAGCGTAACTAATCACCAGAAAGCTGATCACTGAACAATTCTTTTTATTCAGACGCTGAGGCTTGCTAAGACAGTCTGTGAAGATATGGGTTTGCCATTTGTATCTGTGGGAGATAAGTGTTCAAAGTATATAAACATTCAACTACAACTACATACAATTCAGCTACATTCCCAAGCCATCTTCCTGTAATGGTAAATGTCTATTTTTCTATTTGGCTGTGTTTTCCCTCCTATATCATAAATGCAATGGGAAATAGACACAAGTTTTTGTAGTCTTGATGATGGAAGCCACACATTAACAAAATTTTACATTTTTATTTGTCCTCATTCCATTTTCTAGGGATTTTAAGCTTTATACTTTTTAGTTATAAACCTCATCCTTTCATTTTTTCCCTTCCTTTTTTTGCCTCCCAGTTTTCCTTTTTGTCATCCCTTTTTCTAGAATGTGTCTACTTCAGCATTAGGATTTGTCAAATGCTGTTATCTTCCCCTTAGTTTTCTAATCTTTCTATCCCTGTGTTTGCTTGAATTACTCATTGGCTCCTATTTCTTTCCGCTATTTCTATAGCTGGTCAAGTATGTCATGGCTAGGATGACTAGGCTTGTGGTCACCAGGCAGCTTGAAACATCAAACATAAACCCTGCTAGTTACTGACGAGAATGAACATCTATAGCTAATCTTGAAAATAGTATATATATAATTAACTTTTTATCAACAATGACTTAATCAAAGATGAGGATTTTTAAAAATTCTACAAAAAGGCTTAAAGCATTTGATAAGGTATTAGAAGCTAACAGTGCAAGAATCGATACTATATAATTTCACAGAATTTTTACTTTAGAACTTCAGAGACCATCAAGTTAAACCTGGGAATCTTTTCTACAAGATTCCTGAGTAATCGTCAATCTGTTTGGAACCCTTCATTGGAAAGGAAGCTGGCATACTCTGAGCACCTTCTGCTCCCTTCTATTTCCCTTTTGGACAGCTCTAATTTTTTCCTTTGCGTCAACCCAAATTATACTTCTCTTCAAAGTTAATTAATTGTTCCTAATTTTGCTTCTTGGTGCATGTTTGTCCCAGAGAGAGAGGTACATTGATTTGTCCCAGAGAGAGAGAGACAGAAAGAGAGAGAGAGAGAGACTCAAAGGGCTTCCCATTTGTTTGTCTTTTCATTTTATTTTTCAATTAATAAAAATTTTCTCTTATTTTTTTCTTCCTAACACCTGCACCCCAGTTTAAAGGAAAGGAAAAGAAGAACAGGACCCTTGCAACAACTATGCAGTCAATAGCAAAAAAAATTCACCTATCATCCACATCCCAAATCCTTTTCTTGTTCTGTATCTTGAATTCATCACTCCTCTGTCAGGATATGGGTAACAATCCTCATCATTCTGGAAACGTAGTTGCTCATTACATCAATCAGAGGTCTTTAATCCTTCGCAGTTATTTGCCTTCCTAATGATGTTCAATCCTGGTTGTGGCAGCTAGGTGGTGCAGTGGATAGAGCACCATTGCAGGAGTCAGGAGGACGTGAGTTCAAATCTTACCTCAGACACTTGACACTCACTAGCTGTGTGACCTTGGACAAGTCACTTAACCCCAATTGCCTCATCCTGGGTCATCTCCAGTCATCCTGATGACTATCTGGTCACTGGATTCAGATGGCTCTGGAGAAGTGAGGCTGGGGATCTGCATGGCCCTCCTTCACTCAAAACAAAGTCAAGTGAAAGACATGTCATCATTTCTCTGGTGGCATGGTCTTCTTCAGCAACAAACGACGAACACACACACACACACACACACACACACACATCCTCGTTATGGGTCTATTGGCTTCTCCCACAGAATTCCCATTTCCTGTGAATCATCTTTAGGTGGCTCAGAACTGCTCCATGTCTATAGTTACATCTTCCCAGGTCTGGTTACCACATCATCCCAGGTGTGGTTACCACATCTTCCCAAATGCTGATGCCTTTCAAAAAGCATTGTCACTGAGACGCAAAACCCACAGTCTTTCAGTTGGATACACTAAAAGGAGTGGCCTGCCTATACCTGGCACTTACAATCAATTCATCCAATACAGAATTTACTCCAAGGATCCACACTCTTCTTCCTTTATATTCACTCTGCATTATTCGGCATCAATTCAAATTCCCTCGTTCTACTTAACCTATTCCATAATAGTTTTCCTCTTTGTAATAAAATGCTTTGGGCCAAATCTTGCCACTAAGTCAAATCTCCCTCCATCATTAGCATTGAAGAGCACCTCTTTCGTAGTCTGGGAAGTTCATTAGAATTTGTTGACAAATCATGCACTCAGAACTGAAGAAAATACTCCTTTTGCAATCTACCCAGTACAAAATACAATAGGACTCTCACCTCCCTTGCTCTATAAAATACACTATAGTTCTCAGTGTAGCCTAAGATAACATTCACATTTTTGACTACCATCTGACTCCAATTGACTCACATTAAGCTTTACAGTCAGCTACAATTCTCAATGTTTTTCACATAATTTTCCACACAAACTTAATTTTGAACCCAAATATATTTGAATTCCAGTAATAAAGTCTTATCTCTAGACTAAAAGCTGGTTTATTTTATCTTTTCTCATAGGAATATACCCACAGTTTTAACTACACAAGCAAAGAAGATAAACTGATGACATTTTCTGGATTTTTCAAGCCCATTTTTCTTTAAATGAGGCAGCTTAGGGTACGTGTCAGAAGAAGAATGCCTCGTTAATTGCTTCAGGTCTCCACTCAATTCTGTGTGCATAGGCATATTTTGGAAATATATAAGATTTCCACTTCATAGTTAGTAAACTGATAGGACTTACCATGTTCTATAAGAAAATTTATCAAGGACACAATTCCTGACAGCTTTCTAGGATCTATGGATCTGAGACAAAGGAAATATTATTCCCAGGAGAGCTCAGCCCCTCCTCCAATCTCTCTGTTTCTACTTCAATAATTTATAACCACATATAGACTTTGTAATTTTTCCAGACCTGGAAAAATGGAAAATGTTAATCCCTGCCAGTAAGTTGCCAGATATCCCAGCATAAACAGGAGCAAACTTCCGCCTCAGAAGCTTCTGTAGATCTGGAGACTTCTTTGATCCAAAAGTCTTCTCCAAGGATGCATTCCTTAGTATCGTATTACTCCTTTGTGTGGGTGAGTCCTGGTTTTGCAGACCTTTGGGTAATACCTTATTTTTAATGGAATTAGCCTGTTTGGCAGAAGGATACTCTCTTTGACAGAAAATACTATAATTTAGATTTTTGGGGGGGAAACATCTATTTTCAAATGAATTACTGGCTTTGCTGTTCTGTAACATAAAATTCCTTTATGCTAAAGATACCAGACAGACTACAATCTATAAACTAGACGTGAAACCATTTAGAGTCTATAGGTTATAGTTCTGAATTCTCAGCACTAAAGAGAGCTAGAGGGTGCAAAGTATAGATTACAACCTGATCACTAGATTAAAATCCCTTTGGAGGCTATGTGTTAAATATCTTTATATTCCCAGGACTTCACACAATGACCAGCATATAGCAGATGCTCAATAAACACTTATTTGATAATCTGTAATTTCAATTAGTCTTTTCTTTAAAAAAAAAACTAGCCTTAACTAAATCACCACTTTTATTTGACTGTAGAATTCTGGTAGGCCAAAGATATTAGATTAGAAACCATTTGGAATCTGTGTATCAGACTTCGGTATTCCTAGAATCTAAGGCATCTAGGGAGGTACAATTTATAAGCTAGGTCAAAAACCATTTGGGGTCTATGTGTTATGCCTCTCTCTGTCTCTGTCTCTCTGTCTCTCTCATCTCTGTCTCTTTGTCTCTTTCTGTCTGTCTCTCTCTCTCTCTCTCTCTATATATATATATACATATATATAAATATTTATGTACATATATATGTGTGTGTATGTGTGTATATACATACACATGTATCTGTATATACATACACATATATATTCTCTAGAACTAATATAACATGACCTGGACTTTATAGACACTCAATAAATGTTTGCATGATAGTCTGTAATTTCAATTTGTCTGATAGAGAAATTTGTAATGATCATGTCTTGAAGTAGAAATGCCAGTTCCCAGTCATCGGTTTGGAGATACCAATCAACAAGTATTCATTTACCTTCTGCTATTGACTAGCACCACGATTAGCTTTACAACACATTCATTTGAACGTGCTGCAGTCTAAAACATTATCTTCACGTTCCATCCCTAACCAAACAACCACTTTCTTAAACTTCTCCATTTCTATAAAGTGTGCAACTGCCCTTCCAGTCTCCTAAGCTGACAACTTCAATATGATGACTCCTTCACCTCATACATCCAATCAGTTTTGGAATCCTTCCATTTCCACCTGCAAAACATGTCTTGTGTCTGCCTCCTCACAACACGGATGGCCACCACCCTAGTTCAATTGCATATCTCCTCATTCCTATATATGGCAGTTGCCTTTCACAACTGAACTCTACTGAACACTACCACCAGTCCTCTTCAAGAATGAAGGATGAGCAATAGCAACCGTACAACACTGAGAGTCATTTTCTTTAGGTCCAAGTCTTACCATATCAGTCTCCTTAACCCATTCCAATAATTCCTTGACTCTGTGACCAAATACACATTCCTCTGTTGAACTCAAAGTCCTTTACAACCTGTTGCCAATATACCTTCATGGACTCATAGACTCTGTTCTCTTCACACTACAATCCAGGCAAGCTGAATAGATTCTTGCTCTGTGCCCACATATGGAACTCCATCTGCTGTCTTCATATCTTTGCTCTGGCTGTCCCCCAGACAGGAATGCACTCATCCCTCACCTCCTCTGCTTACAATCACTTTTCTCCATAAAGTTGCGGCTCAAGAACTACCTTCAATATGAAGTCTTTCCTGAATCCCTCTCCTCTCATTCTCAACTATTAATGTCCTCTATAAACTACCTTGTCTTTATTTTGTACATAGAAGTTAAGTAGTTCAATGGATAAAATACTAGATTTGGAGTTAGGAAGGAGTTCAAATCCTGCCTTAGACAATGATTTCCTTTGTCTCTGAGCATACCACATAGCCTCTGTTTCAACTTCCTCAACTTAAAAATGGAGATCATAATAGCATCTCACAGGGTTGTTGTTAATAAAGCATTTAGCACAGGACCTGGCACCTAGCAAGTGTTTAATAAAGAGTTGCTTCCTTCCTTCCTATATACTATACATGTGTATATATGTGTATATATTGAGTATACTATATTTTCTTCTATAATTTCCCTTTCATAGATTTATGGTCCTTTTGGGAAAGGGGTATTTCACTTTTGTTTTTGTATACCCACTGTCTAGCACAGAGCCTGAGTCAAAATAGAGTCTTAAAAATGCTTGTTAATGTACTGACTGACTGATTTGAAAGAAATGTGCAAGCTGATTCATGCCTTAAAAGAGCATATAGTCTGGGTATAAGGTAAAATCTTTCACACATGAAAAATGTCATTAATAAGACATATGGGATGTGGTATTCATTTGTTTGCATTAAATATGGATGCAATAGGAATTCAGAGATACAATAGTACAATTTGGGCTAGTGTACTTATAGAAGGTCCCTGGGAAAGAAAGTAGGAATTGATCTGAGCATTGAATGACAAGATATTACATAGATGAAAAGGCTAGGTTTGTAGCAATATACAATTAAATGTTTTTGGTATGCTTCAATTAATATTTCATTTCAAAAATCCATTTCATTTCTGAGTTAGAAACATTTATTACAAAACTATCATCCAAGACCATTACAATTGTTTTTAAAAGTCAAAATCTATATTTTCCTATTCTCCTGAATTAAAGTCTTCACCAAGGAGCCTCTTTTGCTTGTAATATCAAACAAAAACAAAGTTCCAGAAAGTCAAGCATTTTTATTCACTTTTCTTATTTGTTTATTTCTAAGGTAAGCATACAGTAAAGTGTTCCTTGCTCAAATCCAATGTCCATTGTATTTTGCTCATAATTTAATCAATAAAGTAATAATGGCCTGCTAAGACTCCTTAGGGCAACTTAGTATACAGAAACAGTAAATTATTAAAGAGAGTCCCAATGGCCTCAGTCTTAATGCAGCTTGAAAAGTGCCTAACGTGTCTCCTACATGTAACTTTTGGTCACTGGGAAAATCTCACTCAACATATAATCCTACTTAAGTTTCATAACATCTCTGGTCTGTTTCTTCAGTGGCATTATGGGATTGTTTGCAAAACAATTTGAAGTTCTTAAAAGAGGGATCATTTTATATGAGCAAAATATTATCAGATCTGGCTGAAGTAAGTTTAGTTTTGTGAAATGATACTGATTTTTTTAAAAATCTGTTTGAAGTCTAATTATAAACATAAATTCAATTTAAATCTGCAATATAGGAAATGGAAAAACTCAAAGGACTAATGATATAGTACAAATTATTTTACATTTAAGTCATTATCAGAGTAGGGTTTCAATTGAAAGCTAATATAGATCACTAGAGCCTGATCAAACTTTGAACCTTTTATTCAGGTGACTGGGCTTTCCCAATCAAGATTAATAAAGGTTCTTCCGTTACAATGATTCTATTTGTATTCTTAGCACCAAGGCCAGTGCCAGGCACACCTGTTGATTGATTGATTGGCTTGTAAATAAGATAATATAAATTAACTTGGTGTTTCTTTTTATCATGTATATGTACATATATTCTCAAACCAACACAAGCCACATCAAGTGATCCTTTCCCCATTGTCTAAAGAGAAAAGAGGTGTCATGGGATAGGGAAAAAAGCATTAGACTTAGATTAATAGGATTTTTAAATCAAATACCATTTCTATTTATTAGCAATGTGACCTTTGGCAATTCATTGAACCTCTCTGGGCTTCAGTTTCCTTATCAGTTGGGGGAAAGTGTTGTATTGTTTTGGTTTGGTGAAAGATTTTTAAACCATGACTTCTTCAGGGTAAAAAATTCCTCTTATCAATGCAAATTAGCAAGCTACCTCACTTATATTCTTCTACATTTGCACAAGGTACTGAGATATTAAGCAATTTACCAATGGTCACAAACCTACATGAGTCAGGGACAGGATATGACCTCACATCTTTCTAACTTTAAGACTGGCCTGTACATCCACTCCACTGTTCTGCCTCTTAAACACATATAATGCAAGCTTCTTGAGAGTAGAATATTTTTTATTTTTATATCCCTGGCACCTACCACAGTGCCTGGCATAGACTTATCGATTAACATAGGTCTGTTAGATGAATGACATATTAAAGACTACATGTATTCACATGGAAGTTCCTTTGGTATCGTATCAATATCCATAACCCAAGACCAAGATAATACATATAAAGAAGTGACACTGGCAGAGAGAAAAACAAGTCAATAAACACAATAACTGAAAATGCCACCCTCACTCCACTATAACCAAAGGCAGAGAAATGGAATTACTGCACTCACTACAGTATATTCTACCTGTTTTGAGGTGAATACAATGCTACAGTCACCCTGCCACAAACACGCTATGAGACTTACTGCATTATCTCTTTGACAGGCTAATCCCCATACTTAGTTCTTCAGATCACTAGGGATCTTGAATAGGATGTTTTGCCATCCAACAAACTAGCACCACTGGGATGCCAGCTGGAGTTGTGTCATGAAAACTTGGCCCCAATTCCAAACCCAACAATGTGTTGAAATTAGGGCATATTATTTACTTAGTTCCTGGCTATGTACTTACCACTGACAATTAGAAATCACTAATAATGGTTTATGCTTGTATGAACCCTTCACCCAAGGGGATCCCAAAGCACCAAATGAATCATGGAAGAATCATATAACTTTACTTTCAAAGAGTGTTTTAATAACTTAGATTTGGGGCAGGGGAGAGAATTTTTCTGAAGAGAAAAAAATTCTCCTGAATATATATTGGCAGGAGTGGGGAGGGGATGTAGAGAGAGCTGTATGTATTAGTGGGAACTGTGGACAGCATACTGGTTTAAATCAAGAGAACAGAATCCGGTAAAATCCAGCTCTCTATAATTTTAGTACCACCTGTAGATAGACAAGGATGTACATGGTTTTTGCCTTTCCACATTTTTCTCTTTCCATTTTAATCATCTGTCCGCTACTCTGCTCTGTGATGGTAAAGGTTAGATATGAAGGATGTGTTCCTTCCTTGTCTTCAACTTTCAGACCATTTATCAATTTTCAGGGCTCAGTTTAGGTACTACCTTCCGCATGCAACCCATTTCTTCAATACTCACCTATTAGTATTCCATCATTCTTTACAAATATTACTACAATACTTTCTATGTTCTCTTCGTTGTTCTCTCCAGTCCTTAATTATAATATAGTTGCATATACACAGCTTATTTCCATGTATCTCACATCCTCCTGGAAGAACATAAGCTCACTGAGGACAGGAACTTTTTTCATTTTTGCCTTTGTTTTGTTAGTGCCTATCTTTGTTGTTCAATGATTTCAGTCATGTCTGACTCTTCCTGACCCCATTTGGGGTTTCCTTGGTAAAGATACTAGAGTGGTTTGCCATTTCCTTCTCCATCTCATTTTATAGATGAAGAACCGAGGCCAACAGGGTTAAGTGACCTGCCCGGGGTCACACAGCTAGTAAGTATCTGAGGCCAGATTTTTAAACTCAGGAAGATGAGTCTTCTGACTTCAGGCCCACCCCTCTAACTATTAAGTCACCTAGTTGTCCTAGTGCCTAACAGATAGTGTTTAATAAATGGATATTGAATTGAGTTAGTGAAAAATACATTCTCCATTCTTCCTCTGCTACATAGTTAGACCTCCATATATATATATATATGGCCAAAGAAATTGCAACATGGCAAAACCTTTCACCTACCAAATGAACAACATGACTGAATCATATATGATACAACTGTCAAGTTGGTAGATAGCCCCAACTTTGCCTCATCATTCTTACCATGGTAAAATCTAGTTAACAGAATCACTTACTGAAAACGGAAGTAATGGCAATGTGGAAACATTGAGAAACTGAGGTTTTTGCTATATTCATTAAAGTTTAAATTGTACAAATTGGAGAAAGAATTTTTTGTGTATTTCAGACATGTCCAACTCTCTGTAGCCACATTTTGGGTTTTCTTGGCAAAGATACTGGAGTAGTTTGCCATTTCCTTCTCTGGTGAACAGAATTACATAAAAACAGAGTTGGAATAGTTCCCAGAGATCAAGCCCCTTTCCATTAAAAGAATCCCCTCTACAACATCCCTTCCAGGTGGGCAACTGTCCTCTATTTGAATACTTGAAGTATTTGGGGTGATTCATTACTTTTATTCCTTTTTATGGACTTAATCATCAAAAAAAACCAAACATTTCAATTTCCAAAAAAGCAAAAAAGTGTTTTTGTAAGAAAATGTGAACTTCTGTCACACAAAGTTTTTTAAAATGTCAGAATAATAACATAACACTGCTTTTTGAGTCAGCCTTTTCCATTTTTTAAATGACTTCAATTATGAAGTTTCTTTTAATTTTCATATTAAATAAACAGCTTCAACAATTTCTGCAACTTCTACACATTGGTCATAGTTCTGATCTGTAGATTGATCAAAGTAGAATAAGTTTGATTTCCCTCTTCAATATAGTAGCCCTTTAAATGCTTGAAATCTTGACTTGGAGTCATTGTACCTCATTCTTCTCTTTCTCCCACTTATCCTATCCAGGTCAAACATTTCCATTAGCTATAATTTATCTTCATAAATATATAACATATTTGTCAGAGCTATTACTATTCTATTGTATGGTCTGAAAAACATTTAGAATTGGATCTGAGCTATAATCTATTTCCACTGTTTTAGGCCCTTGACCTCACTTAACAAGGCTTTTTCTTTAGTATCTTGAAACCCTCTCAAGATATACTTAAATCATCCATTAATATGGCTAGCTTAAGAAATGAAGAGGTTTAGATAACTAGGGCACTTTTCTCTCCTGCAAAATCTTGTCTCATTTCCTCCTTGCCTTCACATCTCTAGCAATTTAATTCTTTTTGGTTTTTAACCATAATTTACTAGACACTCAGCATATTAAGCCCTGATATAGTGACATAAATTTATAGTGATGCTAATCATATATCCCATAATCAGTTATATACATTTGTATATAGATATATATATAGATATATATGTTGATAGATAAATGGATCGATGGATGGATGGATGGAGAGAAAGAGAGAGGGGAGGGTGAGAAGGAGGAGAGGGAGACAGACAGGGAGAGAAAGGGGAGAGGAAAGGAGAGAGAGAAAAAGAAAGAAAGAAATAGAGAGAGAGTGGTACAGACATGTACTGGTATAGAGATATAGGTATCCTGTGATTTCATTGGCATAGGAAACTCCCTCTGCCAATGCAGGTCAACACCTCTATACTACAACTTGAGGATTTTTAAAAAATATCTAAAACACCAAGAAATTAGTTAAATTACCTAAGGCCACACAGTCTTTGTCAAAAACAAAACTTGAACTCAGATCTTCCCGACTCCAAAATCAGCTCACTATCCACTAGGCCACAGGTGCCTCTCATACGTTCATACATACATGTATGTATATATGTGTATATATACATACATATTTGCATGTGTTTTATATGTGTGTAAATTTGGGGAGGTAAATTTTGGGGGTATTTTTAATTAAGCAAGATATACTATTATTAAATTTAAAATATGAAGACTTAATCAACATCAAATCACTCCACAGCCAGAATTGTTTTTACCTTGATTTGAGTTCCTTCTCACCAGAGAACTAAACTGTTGCCAATGTATTTAACAAGTTCTCCAATGCAAAATTTTGTTCATTTAAGAGTTCCATGAATCACTGATCCAGCTATAGTGATTCATTCAATTTTCAGGGTATTTGACCAAAAAAAGAATGAAAGAAAAAGATGTCATCATCTTTTTGACATTCTTTCTAAAAAGACTATTTAAATACATCTCTAATATTAAAAAGACAACTAGGTGACCCCGAGAATAGAGCACTGAGACTGGAGTCAGAAAGATCTGAGTTCAAATGCACCCTCAGACACTAACTGTAGAGCCCTGGGGTAGTCACTTAGCCCTGTTTGCCTCAGTTTCCTCATAAGTAAAATGAGCTAGAGAAGGAAATAGTGAACCACTCCAGTATCTTTGCCAAGAAAACTCCAAATGGGGTCACAAAGAATCAGACACAGCTGAAATGACTAGATAATAACAATTAATATTAAACTAAATCAAAAACCAACAAACTGTCTATCCCAATTTTATTGTTCCCAGCAAACCATTATTTTCTTAACCACCTCTTATCTAAAATGCAAGAGTCGAATAAAATTGGTGCTTCTATTTCTTTTTTGTCGATAGCTTCACAAATCAGATTTCGGGCAAAGAAGTTAAAAAGACAATGTAAGTTATAGTAAAGACTAGCCCCATTTTTGCCATAGGTATCAAATCGCTATAGAAAGTAGAAGCATAATAACCAAATGTTTAACAAAAGAATTTCTATTATTTCCAAATAGATAATTTAAGCCTTACTATTTTAGGTTTATTTTAAATATTATTTAGGGTCAGCTTCTAGCCATTTTTTCAGCAGTATTCCAACATAGACAGATCATGCATTAAGCTGAGAACTGGATGTTCTCATGCTGTGAATTTAAACTACCTTATTTTGTTTATAATATAATCTTTCAATGAAGATTAAAGTTGCTTTACATTTCTTGCTTTATAGCACTTAGACCAAATGCAGGTCATCCTTGATTCATTATGATTTCGCTCAATGAAAATCCCATTATTCCAAATTTCATGATTGCCTATGTTGTCTCCAGCTAACAGAGCTATAGTTATGTGTTTGCACAAATTCACGAAGAATATGACTGGGATTTTTATTTTATTTGGGAAGAAAATTAGTGGTTTAAAATATTTATTTTAGTTTGGCTTTTAAAATTAATTTAAGAAATGCAAATTAGCTCAGGCTAATTAAAGTTGTCAATTACTTTTTTTAATTTGTTGTTTCCATTTCCATATCATACTTTTGCAGTCACAAATATAATTATGCAATGCCAATGTACTTTATTCAAAGTAAACCCACAAGGCATTAACACTGAAGTTGATTCTTAATGTGAAAAACCTGGCATGAACTTCAGGGAGCAACAAATAAAGGCAGATTTTTGGCATTTTACTTTTCCCTATATCTTTATATTCTATATATCATATTTCTGTTCTATATTTATATTCTTTCCTTCAGTATTCTTTTGTTAATGCACTGTCATGTGACAGCTCTTACCTTTTGATTTTTATGAATAAATAAATCCCTCTTACAACCAACCAGACTGGAATTTTAAAATCCAGGACAACCATTACAAAACAAATTCTTCTTTGGGAATGAAGTGGTAGACCCTAAGCTGTGAGGGCAGATGACAGAGATCAATTATGCTAACTGTATTACTATGCATTGGAATCAGAAAAGATCAAAAGAAAGACTTGGCTAATCTTGTAGCATCCTATTTTAATTTATACTTCCTAATTTGGTTCTAGGCTCCATTATTTCTACACTGTAGAAGCACTCCAAATGCAGTAAATGCCCTCCAAATGTGGTGCTCTGTGACTAAGCCCTGATCACCTCACCCTAGTTATGACTAGGTACAGCAATTTGTTTTAGCCATAGTTTACTGAAGTAAAAAAAAAAAATTCACTTCTCCTTTAGAAGATAATAGAAAAATTAAAGAAAAACATTTCCCTTATGAGTTACCCCCCAAAAAAATATTCTAGGCATTTTCTGGGAAGGAGGTGTTGAGAGGGTGAGGATAAACCTGTGATTTGATTAGTGGAGCAACTCCTTGCTCCAATGCAAGTCAGCAATTGTTCAATGCAGAGAGTGAGTGGTTTCTTCCTGGTTACTCAGCCAATATAGTTCAGACTTGAATTCAGACCCTCTTAATTCTAAGGCCAACACTCTATCCATTGCAACTCACGGTTTTCTCTAAGAAGTATTGTCATGTTATTCTAAAAAGAAGTAATACTTAAATCAGAATTTTTTTCCTGGAAAAAAATTTCTGAATGTATTTACTGGTATTCCAATTTTAACAGAAAAAACTTATCAGTCAATTTTTAAAATTTTGTAGAAATTTACTTCAAAGCATCTTAGGAACTAAATGAATTGAGGGGGGAAATGTGTTATTTTATATCTCCTAATGATTAACAGAGATGCAACATGATATAATGAATAGAGGGCTGGCTTTAGGAAGATAGAGTTTCAAGTCCTTACTCTGATACATTGTGGCTGTGTAATTTGGGGCAAGTTACTTAACAAAACCTCCCAGTCCCCATTTCTCTAAGGTTATAAGCAGTCCTGCTTCCATATTCATTTGTGAGTTCCTTCCAGGGGGTCTCCATTTGGGTTATGGATCCACTCCAGCCAGGCTTCATTTTCCTCCCAACCATGTTTCTAACTGTCCAGATCTATCACCATCATTCTTACCTCTGACCCTTTTATTCCTCCTCCATGCTGGCCCGCTTCTCTCATACTCAAAGTCTTTCTTTCTCAGTAGATAGAATGTAGCCTTTAAACCCAACCAATGATCATGCCCAATTGAGTAAACAGTTTTTAAACTATCTTCTACATGACAAGCACTGTGTTAGGTACTGAGACTTTTCAAAAAGGTAGAAACGAAACAGTGAACTGAATTCTTTGAAAGCAAGCACAAAGATTTTTGTTTGCTTGTTTTGGGTTTGGGTTTTTATTTTTTTTTTTAACTTTCTCTCCTGAGGGCTTAGCACAGTGTTTGGCACATAAATGAACTTAGCAGATTCTTGTGGACTGACTGACTCACAGCTCTCCAAACTGAACACCCTCAAGCTATAATGAAACATCCAAGGAAGAACACTGACAAATTCCAAATATACTAAAATCTGCCTTGCAATACAAAATGTAGACATAAATGGGAAATAAAACTAAAGAGAAATACTCTATAGAACCTCCTCTTACACAATGGTTAAATAGAAACTAGTTAATCACATATTTAACCCTCTTGGTTGCTTTGTTTTCATTTTTTTTTAGATGCTAAGTTTACTGGCTCAAACCAAGGTGTAACTTAAAGGACCCCAAGGCTAGGATCAGTTTCTAAAATAGACTCAGGAAACTTCTGTCCACCCTGACTCATCTTGAAGGTACTCAGAGGTATACTGGATTTCCTTATCCTTCCTTCTCCTCCCACTCATGGAGCTTAAGGTTATTCCAAATGGATTCTGACCATTTCAAGTTGCTGCCTGTGACCTCCAGGAAGTATCTAATACTACTTGGAATGCTAAACAGGGCACAGAAACTATATGTTCTACCCAGCAACAGGCCTAGGATAGATTTCCTAGAACCAAGTATGGACCTCCAAGATTCTCCCTGCTTTAGAACTTCAGTGCCCACAAGCAGCAAAGGTCTCAGAACCACCCCCAGGAATGGCCCTGCTGAGCTACAAGTCCCACTTTCTATTACTATCAAATAATGAGAAACCATGTACAGCCAAGGGCACCACAAATGTCAACAAAAAATAATCATTACATACAATTTTATGGCAGCAAGTTGTTTGAGCTACCATGACTTGTTTTTCCAAGAACAATTTGCCTGCTGACCATCACATGCTGAGTCACAGGGAGACAACCTGGTATCGTGAAAGGTCCTTCTTCAATGCAATCATTATAAGCTTGGACAATTAATTTCCTTACATATCCCTAAAAAGAAACCTTTCTCTTGAAATATAAGAAAACATACCATGTCAAAAATCTACATGAACATATGTATGCATGTATGAACTATTTGGCATAGAAAGGAAATCACAGAGTATAATACTTAGTTTCTTATCTGTTAAATGGGAATTTACAACAGTTAGGATTTATGTTACTCTTTACAAATACTCTCATTTGATCTCACAATAACCATTGGCAGGGGGGTAGGGTTAATGCCATTATTATCCTCATTTTACATATGGGGAACCTGAGGCAGTCAGAGGTTAAATAGCTCACCCAGGGAAGCATAATAAGTTTGGGGCCAGATTTGCCCTCATGTCTTCCTGAATCCAAATACAGCACTCTATCCATCATACCACCTTGTTAATTCGATGCTGCCGCCTCTACTTCACATTTCTTTGTGAGGCACAAATGAGATGAGGCATGTAAAGTGTCTGGCTCATGGTAAGAGCTTAATAAATGCTTGTTGACTGACTGAGAGAGTGTTTTGCTGTTCTTCTAGCCTTCCAAATCATTTCACAATTCTTTCTCCTTTAGGAGCTACTCTCTTTACTCTCTTTTGTTTTCTTTCTTCTCTTCCTGTTCTGCCAGTTGATACCTACGTACTGACCTGCGTCAAAATCTATTGACCTCCTTGGACCTCAGTTTCCTTTTCTGTAAAATGAAGAAAGAATGCACATTTAATGGTTTTTAAGATTCTTTCAGGATCTAAATCTATGAATCTATTGTCCTATCTTCTTCTCTTCCAAAGTGGTGGGTAGGTGGTGTGGCCAAATGAGAAAATATTGTCCAGGAAGTAATAAGTTCAATTTTTTTGTCCTCACCTCAAGCACTAAAGGTATCTTGAAATATCCAATATTTAGAAGTTGTTGTCCAAGTCCATTAACCCGAAAGACTTTTAGGTCCTTCTGGTTTGGAAGTCAGAGGAGCTGAGTTTGAATTTGGACTCCTCTACTCAATGTATCTGTGACCTTGAGCAAGTGATTGCTACTCTTGTTTCCTCATCTGTAAAGTGAAGATGTTAATCTAGATGATCTCCGAGGATCTTCCAGCTCCAAATCCTCCCATCTATAACAAATGATGTCTTACACATAGTCCCCAAGGAAGAATAAATCAAGAAATTCTACATTTATTTTTAGTGTCTAAAAATATTTTTCTATAATGAATATAAAATCACATAGTAAAAAGAAAGCTACAAAGATCATATGGTCTTATCCAGAGAGAACTTCAACTGAATGAGCTCAGAGAGATGCACCTGTTCAATTCAAAGTCCTCCAAAAAGAAAGGTGCTACAATCTCCCTTAGTGACCTTTCTCATCTCTCATGCTTACAGTGAGAGACTTCTTTCTCCTTGTAACATTCAAACTAAACTTTATCTGGAAAAAAAAATTATAACCCATTTTTGTTTAGTCATCAGTGGAAAGTAAGTACTAATAGATTCTCCCTTGCTGAAATTTCATATTCACACATCTTTTTCAATTAGCCTTTCTACTCTAGACCTAAAGCTACTAATGCTATAAGCAAACTTGTTCAATGAAAACTGAATTCAGACTCGTTTCTTTCTGCCCCAAATATTTATC
The DNA here is from genome assembly GCA_023548195.1 of Bettongia penicillata ogilbyi. Lineage (NCBI taxonomy): Eukaryota > Metazoa > Chordata > Mammalia > Diprotodontia > Potoroidae > Bettongia > Bettongia penicillata. Next base: position 3,028,403 of record JAJHZJ010000032.1, on the reverse strand, counting down.
TACAGTTTGTTAGACTTGGACTTCCCCTTCCTCTTAAGGATGGATATGTGTGTGTATATATGTTTAGTTAACAGCTAAGTAATAAATGGTCACTTTAGTCTCAGGGTCAGAGCAACTTGAACCTGTAGCATATCTTCTGTAGATACAAAGAAATGTTTCTGTATAATGTTGTGGATTTTGTAAACAAACCCCAGCTGTAACAGGGAAAAAAATCTCCATGCACTTCTAAAGTCTGAGTAGGGTGGTTTTTCCTCTTCCATCAGAAATCTTATTGTAATAAAATTCTCCACCTTTTTTGGACAGAGTAAGAATAGAAGTGCTTACATAGTATTTCAGCTTCCAGATATCAGATGTGATTTATTACGGAGGAAGACAGCAGCTCCAATAGCTCTTACTGGCTTGGGAAGAGTCATTTCTGTACTTTCTGCTTAATCATGTTAGCAGTTATCTTAGCATTTCATTAAATTTCAGGTGTGTTTCAATAGGAGAAGCATAGTTAGTGTCATACATTAAAAAGCATCTGAAAAACTCAGGTTATCTTCCTCTTGGCTAGGAAAACAGTGTGAAGGTATATCTAAATGGAAATAGTCTAAGATTTTAGGAGTTGCCAAAAGTACCATCTGAAGAATTAAGTCAGTGTGTACTTTGCAAAAACTTGTCACTCCTAGGTGTCAAGAACTCTAAGAACTTTGTTTATTCCATGAATCTATAAGGAAGCAACATAAGAGATTAGGAAAGGGATAGACACTGGTCTAGGACATTTCTAGATAAGGTCTGTACCAAAGCAGGTCAGAAGACTTTCTGCCACTTTCAATCCTAAAGTTTCCTAGAACAATGAAAGGATAGGTGACTTACTCAAGGTGACACAGTCAGTATGTGTCAGAAGTAGACCCTAAACCCTGGTGTTTCTGGCTTCAAGGCTTACCTTGTATATTCTGTGCCACAAAATATAAATGGAGATGAATAGCTTTTTTAAAAATGAGGACACTTTTTCCAAGCTAAAGGTTCTCACATTTTTTGGATTTTCTTTGAAGTGAGAGAATTATTGCTAATCGTGGCTGAATGCTACACACCATTTCTTGAGATGAAACTTCTGTGGGATGAAAAGAAGGCAATATGACTAATCACCACAAAAGGAGCTGGATACAATTTTGTATTTTTATGGGAAAAAAAGACTCATCTCTCTGAATGGAAGAAATATGAGGTGAATTATTTGTATACAGAGGAAATATATACAATGAAAATGAAAATGGAGAGGACAGCTTCAGGACTTCCCAGGATAATCTAGAAGTGATAAATACATATACGTATATATACACACACATGTGTGTGTACATTTATACATGTGTGTACATATATGTTATGTGTATATGTATTATATATGTATATGTGACTTAACAGCAGCTCAGTGAATTTCACTGAAGCAGAACAGCAGATAGAGTATTGGAGCTGAAGTCAGGAAGATCTGAGTTCAAATATGGCCTCAACTACAGGGGAATATGGGGAAATGAGTTTTTGTTTTATTTCTTATGTGTAAATGCAAGGTAGAGTCTAGAACTTGTTTTGTATTAAATGGAAGTACATTAAGGTTTAGGGGTATGTAGGCCAAACAAAATAAGGAACCCTTGATATGTAATCTCCTTGAGGTCAAAGACTGTTTAATTTTTGTCCTTCTATGCTAAATGCCTACATAAGGAACATAGGATTTCTAAACGTTGGTTGAATTGAAATTGAATTGAATTCACAAGTTGACAACAATCCTACAAAACTGGATCTGTGGATATTATCATTCTCACTTTCAGTACATAGCATACCAAGATTTTAGTGAATGTTTTTCATAGGATTTCCAGACCAATTTTTTGAAACTCAAAATTTTTAGTATATCATAATATTTTCTTCATGAGCTAGTAGTTGGCATGGCACTTTTCTGAAGTTTGTCCATTGGTAATAATATAGGAGAAAGGCCAGGTCAACCTAGAATTGTGAAGCTTTTGCCTCCTGTTCCCTCTGCTTGTCTTCCACCTTATAGTGCTCCCTAACCTTGCCACACTACACATGTACCCATTCTTCCTGACCTTCTGGGGCTGTCATTCCTAACATGCACCTATATTCCAGACCTATCTTTCTATTCCCCTCACAACTACATTGAATCTAGCTCTCAACTAACTATCGAATTGAAAATCATGTGATAAACCAATTCTGTCCTTTTTTCAAAGAGGATTAATGATATCATGGGGTGATGTCTTGACTCCTTTTTGGATTGGATTTAAGTGGGGTAGAGTTACACAAAGTCATAAGACTCATTCTCTCTTTCAAAGTCATCCAAGCCCAGTGGCAAGACAAAAGTCAGAATGATGGGCAATGACCCAAGATGCAATGGCATTTTCTATATCTGACCAAGCTCTAAGTGCTTCTCAGGTTCATCCCCATTCGTGGCCATTGGAACAATTTTTTCCCATCCAGCCACTCCTCTGGGGGAAGTCTTCACATGCTTGGAATAGATATTCCCCTAACCAACCAATGGTTTTGTGGCCCATCAGTTACCCTCGACCTGGTTTAGTTCATCTGCTGAGACAACTAATGATTTATGGAAGGATGTTAACCATTCCAGAGACATTTGCATTTTAATAGGACTTTCAAACAGAAGAGGAGAAAATAATCCTTGATGGTAGAATTATCTGTGTTTATCACTGATATGATAGATATTTGAGAGCAAAGGGGTCATCAGTGAACCCTTCAAATCACACATAGTATATTAGTATAAAAAAGGTTCCATTGTTTAAATCAAAGGCTTTTCTTAATGTTCCAGGGTGGATTAAATAAGGAAAGACATGTAGCTTGGATCTTTCTGTAGTTGTCTAATGAGAAATGGATGTTTTTGAATGTTTATTGGAAATTCCTCTGATTCCCTCACACTATTTTTATAAGCAAATTCTAACCACTGAGCAGCGATGTGGAAGAAATGGAAGACACCAGCCCTACCTCACAACAGAAGACTGCAATTTACTTAAAGAAATTAGTCATCTAGTAGGAAGAATTTATTCTTCATTTGGTGTGGGCATTTTTAGATATACAATGAAAATGTCCCACCAGATGTGTAATGTTTACATTGATGACAGAGGACTCTTATTTACTTATTATTCATTATAGTCTCTACTTAGAATAACTTGAAGATATAAAATAAACTAGGCTACAAACATTTTTACATGATTACAATATGAAATACAATGAAGAGAGTTCTGGCTCTGAAGTCAGAAGACCTGGGTTCAAATTCCATCTCTCACACTACCTATGTGATCCAGGGAAGGTTATTTAACCTCATTGAACCTCAGTTTCCCCCACTTGGAAATGAAAAAGTTGGATTAGATAGTCTTGGAGATCACTTCCAATTCTCTATCTATGACCTGGGACCTGAGTTTCAATCTTCACTCTGCTACTTACTGTGCATGTGTCTGTAGGCAAATCAATTTCTCATCTATAATAATTATCATTATTAATAATATGTACATGGTACTTTAAAATTTACAAAGCACTTTGCAAATATTATCTCATTTGGTCCATAAAACAACCTTCAGAGGTAGGTGCTAATGTTATTCCCACTTTAATAAGGAAACTGAGAAAGACAGACCAAGTGGCTTGACTTGACCAGGGTCATATAGCTAGTAAGTATCTGAGGCTGGATTTTAACTCAAGGCTTCCTGACTAAGATAATGCAGTGAGACTTGATTATTTCTAAGGGAACTTCCAGCTCTTAATGTATGTTCTTGTGTTTCTAAGCAAAATATTATCAGTCTAACTAAATGTCTGTTTATGAGAGCACTGACCTAGATGATTTTGGGTATACCTTCATCCTTAAGAATATATGGCTCTTTGTTTGGGTTTATCAGTGTATTAAATTGAAAAAAAGACAGATGGTCATTTATTTTACCAGCGCTTCTCCCAGGTCAATTTATAATAATTCAATTCCAGAATCATTTATCAATTTTTTCCTTTGTTTTAAGCACAGTGTTAGATTTTTTTAAAAGACATAAAAAAATTAGTTCCTACCTTCAAGGAGTTTATATTCTATTGAATCTGTGGAAATTACCTATGAGCTACACAATCCAGAATTCAGGGACAGTTAATGATACCATGCTCAGTTTAATTATCAAGGGGTTAGTATGACCTAGGCAGCATACTTTGATGAGAGCAGTTGGCATTTAACATATTTTCCAGTGCCATGAAATAAGAGCAATGATCTTATTAAGTCATCTAGGTGATGACACCTATCATAAAGAAAAAGGACCAGAATACAATAGTGTCTCTAAAAGGTGCAGAATGCATCAAGGGACAAGTACACAATGAAAAACCCACATACATTTATTACTGTGGGAGTATAGAACAAAACAGTGCAGGGATAATCACTGACTACAAACTGAGTGTATCAACCATAGAACAAATATCCTTGGGTCCTTCTTTCCCTCACCCCAGAAGTCACCCTCTAACAACACATAAACTTTAGGACAATAATGACTGGTTGAACTTAGTAGAGTCTAGTGTTCAATTCCAGGCTCCAAATTATAAGCTCTGATAAGATATGATGAAGTCAGAGGCGGTTTAGAGTAGGATAATAAAATTATTCCAGATTAGAAGATAGTCTCCAACTCTTGTTATTACAGAAGCTGGAGGAAAAGGAAAGTGGGAGAGTGACTTAATACTGGAATTCATGGTGGTGACCAGATGCCATCCATCTGCACTCAACCCAGAGGTAGAGGAAATTAAATAGCACATGGGATAGAATTTATGTATGAAGAAGACTTTTGTCAGTAGTGATTTTATGAAGAAGAAGAAGAAGAAGAAGAAGAAGAAGAAGGAGAAGGAGAAGGAGGAGAAGGAGAAGGAGGAGAAGGAGAAGAAGAAGAAGGAGAAGGAGGAGAAGGAGAAGAAGAAGAAGAAGAAGAAGAAGAAGAAGAAGAAGAAGAAGAAGAAGAAGAAGGAGAAGGAGAAGAAGAAGATGATGAAGGAGAAGGAGAAGAAGGAGAAGGAGAAGAAGAAGGAGGAGGAGGAGGAGGAGGAGGAGGAGAAGGAGAAGAAGGAGGAGGAGGAGAAGAAGAAGAAGAAGAAAAGGAAGAAGAAGAAGGAGAAGAAGGAGGAGAAGAAGGAGGAGGAGGAGGAAGAAGAAGAGGAGGAGGAAGAGGAGGAGGAGAGAGAGGGGGAGGAGAAAGGGGAAGAACAGGAGGAAACTGTAAAAAGGATAATAGCATGTTTATTGATTTGTCCAGCAGAGGAATGAACTAGATGATCTCATTTCCCTCCTAGTCACTGATTATGATTCATCCCTGTCTTGTGACCTTTGGGATGTCAGTCTAATTGATGAAAGAGGCCTTAAGCACAGAAACTGGCAAATTCCCATAGAGTTTGTCTAATACGTTGGTTTAGGGTTGGTTGGTTTGTTTTTAACGATCGATCCTCTATCATCCCATTGCTTAATAATATATATATATATATATATATATATATATATATATGTAACTACTATTTCTCATACCAGAATGGGCCAGATCTATGATTTCATTGGTATAGGAAGCTCCTTTTCTACCAAGCACAATCTTAGGGAGCTGCCTTGGGTATGGAGTTGCAAAGGGACTTGCCTAGTGCTACACAGTCAGGATGTACCACAAGCAGGACTTGAATTCCGGTCTTCTTAAATCCAGGGCTAGATTTCTATCCATGATGACACCTAGCCTTTAGTCGTAACTTAATTATAAATTTTTAAAGGTCCATGGGATTAGGGATGTGTTAAAGTTCTTAATTTTAGTCCTATCTTACAAAGAAAATTGAGTTGTTGAAGGAAAATGTAGATGACTCTCAGAAGAGCTTACAGAATTGCTTGTGTTGCCCATTATAGTACAGTATATTACACACATCAAAGGGAAATATTCTTTTTAATAGACTTGAGAAAATCTCAGAATGCTCCATTTCTAAATAGACCTAAGTAGGATTCCACACAGACGAATAAAATACCAAACATGATAGCATCTTAAATAGTATAATCAGTACAAGATATATTCTGAAAATGCACGAAACATGAAAGCCTACTAACACACAATTGTTAGTGGAACCTGAGTGTTCAGAAAAAGGCTTATTTTTTCCCCTAAAGCCAATCTTCATTGCCTTTTACAATTATTATACACCAATATGAGTGTTTTACTTCTACCTTTACTCTGTTCTGTCCTTGCAAAGTATATTGGGGATCTATCTTAGCTAATTATCATTTTACACGCTTAGGCCTCACGCTTTCTGAATGTTTTCAAAGTGATAGGATTCATCTAAAACTGAGGGTTGAAAACTGTACAGCATTGTCTTGGTGGTTTTCAGAGTTTTCTGTTGCAAGTAACTTGATTTTTTAAAAAACAGATTTCTGTCCTGTTTTATTTTCATCTTGATAGAGTCTTATAATGTGACTAATGAATGATGACTCATGCAATTTTTGGCCTATAATTAATCATAGTCATAGGAACCATCATCTCCTATGTGGTTTCTAGCAGCCATGAGCCTTACTTCGCCTCCTGTCTTGTTTTTATATTATTTGTTTGCCTTCCTGTTGGAGATGATCTGACAGCAGAGCCATCTTTGATACATTAGGATAGTGGGATAGAACATCAAGAAAAAAGATTCATTTCTAACTTCAAAGTATGCTGAATTTTATTCTTGAACTTTACATCAGATTACTTCTTAGGTCCTATGATAATTAGAATTTCCACTTATCTTAACAAATCTTACTCTAAACCTTCAACTTTTCACCTTTCTCAAATGAATCATTAATTCGCCAAACATTTATTAGGTGACTACTATGTATTAGAGGGAGCTGAATGGTTCAGTGGGTTGAGTACTGGACCTGGAGTTAGGAAGACTTGAGTTCAAATTTGGCATTTACTAGCTATCATTTTACCTCTGTTTGCCTTAACCCACTAGAGAAGGAAATGGTAAATCACTCCAGTATCCTTGCCAAGAAAAGCCCCATGAATAGTATGGGTGTGCTACGGTCCATGGGATCACAGAGTTGGACATGATTGAGCAACAGGAACTGTGTGTAAGGGCTCATTCCCATTAAGCATGCATTTAGTGATGGGTTTAGGGGCAAATGATTGGCCCCAGCTACTCCTGAAACTTGTCAGCACGGAGATGTTTACTTTCTGTGCTAATGCCAAGTGTGCCATCACAGATCATAAAAGTAAAGCAGTAAGAGACCTCAGAAGTCATATAGTCCAGTCCCCTAATTTTACAGGAGAGGAAAATGAGGTTCAGGGAGGTTAAATAACTTACCCAAAGTTGCATAAGTAGTAGGCATCCAAGACAAGATTTCAACCATGTTCTCTGAGAAGTTCAGAGCTCATGCTCTCACTGTGCCAAATTTCTGCCTGACAAATAGATCTTTATAAGCATTGAAATATCAAAATATGTAAAAGTACTTTGTTTCATAACTATGAACTGTCTGAGTTCTTATGTCTATTTGTATAGGTCAGTGGGAATTATAACAAGGGAAAAATACTGGTAAGACCACTCCTCATACTAAGCTCATACTCTATTTAAAACCCCTGAGGCATCCATTGTTGGATTTTACAGCCTACTTTCAAAAAAATCAAAGCTCACTTTTTTTTTTAAAGGATCCTGAAAAAAAATGAAAGAAAAAGAGAAGCCAATATGAAAAAAATATGTCTGGGATGAAGTCAAATAGAAAAAAAGGGTCAACAGAATAGAACATTAGTAAGTTCCAGGAAAAGATAAAAGTCAAGAAGAAAGCATTCTGCCTTGTGCATGCATAAGGGCAGAGGCTGTAAGAAGACAGAACAGAGAAGTTCCTAAGGCTACCTGCAGGAAATCCTCACCCGACTACTTGCAACACAGCAGGTGATGAGTGAGAACAAGGGAAGCCTGGGCAGCTGGCTGAGCCAGCACAAAAGATAAGGAGTAGAGGGGCAGAACAGTACTGGAAGGAAGAATCTAAAAGAAAGTAGATCAGTGGGGAAAATCCTTAAGTGGCCAGTTTGCAGGTGTGCTGTTTAAAAAAAGGTGCTCAAGCCAATGAAGAGTTGTCATTAATAATACGTTATGTCATAGGGTAGAGGTCATAGTTATTATTATCTGATATTTGTTAAGAATGTAACATGCATATAAATATATAAATACCTTCTCTGCTCTCCCAGAATTTAAGCTTTAAGGTAATCATTGCTATACCCTAGGAAGGTGTGAACAAATGTTGGCTCAGTGAAATGTACTAGTATTCCTGGAGGAAGCAAAGTGCGGACCCTTTTAAGCAAACAGATACCAATGGTATCTGTGCACTGAGGGGGAAGCTTTTTCTTCCCTTCAGAAGTGCATGCCATAGAGCCCACACAGTGCCCAGCCTCGCTGATGGATTACCAGAGGTGGGGAACCTGCGGCCTCATGGCCACAGGTGACCTTCTCAGTCCTTGGGTGGGACCTTTTGACTAAGTCCAAGTTTTACAGAACAAATCCTTTTATGAAGGGGATTTGTTCTGTGAAGTTTGGATTCAATCAAAGGGCTGCACTTGAGGACCTAGAGAGTCACATGTGATCTCAAGGCCACAGGTTCCCCATGTCTGGATTGTACATTCCTTCTTTCGAAAAGTAAAAGTGATGACCAAATAAGACGCTGAAATACTCCATATCTTTGAGACTAAAACAGCAGAGGAAGAAGAGGAGAATGTTATTTCACTAAGCTATTGGGCATACTGCAAAGGCTTTGAGCCTTAGAATATTCTGATTCTAAAGTAGGGAGGGAGAAGGGAGTGGAGAGAGGAAACGAGGGACAGAATTTGGAATTCAAAACTTTTATTTAAAAAATTTTAAATTGTTTTAACACAAAATTGGAGGAAAACAGAATATTATACCAAAAAGAAAGAAAGAAAGAAGTTGGATGGATATCGGCAATTAGAATAAAAAACCCCTGAGGATGGGAGTGTGTTTTGTGGGGTGGGGAGGGGGTGCTGTTATGTGTTTGGCACATAAGTGCTTCTTGATTGAATATTAACTCTTTAAGTGGCCAGATAAGATCAGTCCCCTGGCATGTGGAGCCACAGCAAATAGCCTTTTATTTACTGGATTGATAGAAGAGTTACCCACCCGAGTCTACCTAGCTCCATTAGGACCCTCTCCCATCTGACCAAGAACAGGCAGTCCCGTACTTTTCTCCAGAATTCATTCTTGGAACCCACATCATAAAACAGATCACTGTAAAGTGGATAGCATTTTCTCATAGGAACAGTGTTATGCTAAACTATTAAAATTAGGCTTCAAGTCCTAGAAAATGTACATAATACAGTATAAACATTGCATTTTGTGCACCTCTACCAAACGTACTCTGAGAGTACCACGTCCTTGAGGCAGTAAGTGGTACAACAGATAGTGTGCTAGACCTGGAATTAGGAAGACCTGAGTTCAAGTTTTACTTCAGATGCTTCCTAGCTGTGTGTGACACTGGGCAGATCACTTAACCACCATCTCCCTCAGTTTCCTCATCTGTAAAGTGGGGATAATAATGCCTCCCAGGGTTATTGTAAAGATAAAATGAGATTATATTTGTAAAGAGATTTGCAAATCTTAAAGCACTGTGTATATACTTGGTATTATTTTCAGCTTTATGACCTCTTCCACTTTTTCCTCTCTTCTTTCCTAGCTTATAATAAGGATCTTATAATTGGCATTTTTTTCCCTCCAATCTATACTTTACAACACTTTCCAAGTAATCTTCCTAATAGACTGCGTCGATCCCTTTACTCAAAAATGCTTATTTCAAAGGTTCATAACCTGGGGTCCACAGTTCCCTAATGGATCCATGGATAAACTGCGAGGAGTGAACTTGGATAGTAAAATACATATCTTTCATTTCAAGAACCTTTGCTTTCCTTTGTAATCCTGTCTACTTTACACTTCTGTATTTGACTCACTATCCCATTTACCACAGCAGCTACTCCAATCCTATTTGTCCTCAGACCTCCCATAGCTCCCTCTTTCCCCACCCTTGACAACCTTTACTTCATACCGCACTGTAAAATGTGGTCATTTCGCTGAGAACTTTTCCTTCTCTCCTCCTCCTCAGTTCATGTATCCCAAATGACTTCTGCCACCATCTCTGCTTTCACCCATCTTACACGAGGAGGTGGCCCTCCTCCTTACGAAGATAGATTCCCCTACATATTTAAGTGATCCTATCCCAACTTGTCTTCTCCAGCACTTCCTCTGTCACCCCCACTCTCTTGTTTATCTTCACACTGTCTTGGCTGCTTTCCTATTCCCTACAGATACGTCTACATCTCCCCCATTTTCAAAAAGCCCTCACTCCTCTGTCTATCCATGACCTCTGTCATCCCATGTCTCTCCTCTCTTTTGTGGCTAAACTCCTTGAGAAAGCAATGTAAAATAGGCCCTTCTATTTCCTTTCTCCTCACTCTCTCGTTAACCCTTTGCAATCTGGCTTCTGATCTCATCCTTCAACTGAAAAATACTGTTTCCAATGTTGCTAATAATCTTTTAATTGCCAAATCTAATGGCCTTTTCTCATCATCCTATTTGACCTCTCCGCAGCATTCCTAATGAAAACCCTCTTAATACTCTCTTCTCTACATTTTTGTTATCTATTATTTCTTGGTTGTTCAGTTGTATCTAGCTCTTTGTGACCACATGGACCTCTCAGTCTCCTTTTCTGGATCCTCGTGCAGGTCAGTCTGTTAACTATGGGTGTCTCACAAAACCCTGTCCTGGTCCTCTTCTCTCTATGTACTATTTCACTAAGCATCTCATCAGCTCTCGTGGGTTCCTGGCCCTCTTTTCTATATATACTATTTCACTTAGCGATCTTATCAGCTCTCATGAATTCATTAATCATTTCTATATTGATGACTGTCAAAACTACTTATCCAACCCACTCTTACATCTTTCTGCCTATTTAACATCTTGAACAGGAAGTTCCATAGACATCTTAAATTCAGTGTATCCCAACTGAACTCATCTTTCCCTAAAACCTTGTACAACATCCTCTCAGTTACTCAGGATCAGAACCTGGGTATCATCCTTGACTCCTTACTCCTCTGTCATCCTTAATATTCCATCAGTTGCCAAGGCCTATAGATTTTGCCTTCATTATTGCTCTCATATATTCCCTTTTCTCCCTTCTGATTCTGCTACCACCCTGTAGGCCCTCATCTCCTCATGCCTGGACCATTGCAGTAGCTTGCTCGTTGGTCTCCCTAACAAAAGTCTCTAACCATTAGTTCATCTTTCACTTAGCTGCCAAAATGATCTTCCTAAAATGCAGTTCTGACCTTATCACTCTGTCTTCTTCAGTGAACTCCAGTGGCTCCCTATCATCTCCATGATCAAATACAAAATCTTCTGTTTGACATTCAGAGGAGAGGAGAGGAGTTGCTACTCACTCACAGGTTGTTTGTCCTTCCTTCTCGAAGAGGACCATGACATCCAGATGATGACATGACTTGCAATTGACTTTGATTGGAGTGAGGGAGGGCAATGCAAGGTCACCAATCTCACTTCCTTCTCCTCCATTAGGCTATGAGTACTTTCAGAAAAGGAATTATCTTTTGATTTTTTTAATCCCCAGCACTTAGCATGGTGCCTGACATAGAATAGATACTTAATGAATGTTTCTTGACTATTTTATCTGAATGCATTCTTCTGAGAAGAAGTCCATAGTCTTTATTAGACTGCCATTGGATCCCATGATAAAAAAATAGTTATGAACCCATGAACCACCGGTTCTCCATCACTGATCATTACAGTGTAGTGGAAAATTCCTGTCTTTCAAATCCAAGGACCTAAGTTCAGGCCCTAGTTCTGCTACAAACCACCAATATACCCTTAGGCAAGTAATTTCTCATCTCTGGGCTTCAATTTTTTCACCTTCTAAAATGTGGTCACAAAGGTCATAAACTTAACTGGGCTGTGAACCTGGATCTTCTGACTCTACCACCAGAAGGCTCTTCACTGTACCATTCTGCTTTCTGAAGCTGAATTGTATTAAATCATACTATCTTAACATAATATAGACAGTTAGGTGGCTCAGTGGATAGAGGTCCGGGCCTCAAGTCAAGAAGACCTGAGTTCAAATTTCACCTCAAACACTTACTAGTTGTATGGCCCTGGGCAAGTTACTTAATCCATTGGAGAAGGAAATGGCAAACTAAATGTATCTTTGCCAAGAAAATCCTATGGACAATATTGGCATGCTATGATTCATGTGGTCATGAAGAGTTGGATACAAAATGTAAAGAAAAGATTATTAAAAAGATTTTCATGAGGGATGCTGCAGAGAACTCAAATAGGATGATGACTGAGAAAAGGGAATAAGCATTTATATAACATCTACCATGCATTTGGCACTGACTAAGCACTTTAAAAATACTATCTCATTTGATCCTCACAATATTACTGAAGTAGATACTGTTATTATCCTCATTTTACAGTTGAGGAAACTTGGAGAGATTTGTCCAGAGCAGTCAGATTTAAACGCAGGTCTTCCTGACTGCAGGTGCACAGCTGCACCATTCTTGTTGTTGCTGTTAGGTAATTGCAGTCATGTCTGACTCTTTGTGACCCCATTTGACATTTTCTTGGCAAAGATACTGGAGTGGTTTGCCATTTCCTTCTCCAGATCATTTTACAGGAAACTGAGGCAAGTGGGGTTAAGTGATTTGCCCAGTGTTCCACAGCTAGTAAGTATCTGAGGCTGGATTTGAACTCAAAAAAATGAGTCTTCCTGACTTCAGGTCCAACACTCTATACAATACCTAGGTGCTTTTAGTAATATCTGACCTTATACATGGCTTTAAAATGACAAAATGCTTTGCATATTTGCCTCATTTGAATTCCCCAGAATCCTGGGAATTGGTAACCTTCAATGACATAATGGAAAACTGAGGTCCAGAGACATCAAATTGCTTTCCTGATGTCACACAGCCAATAAATAGCAAATCTGAGACTTGAACCCAACTACAGACTCCATGTCTAGGACTATATAAAAATGTAAGTAACTGTATCATAAATTTAATCTTAAAAATCCCAGTAATATAACAACATTTTAACCAACTCATTTTAACTAATTTTGTTTGCCTCTTAGAATTCAAAGGAATTTTGAGAGGGTGTGATTTTGATGGCCCTGTTATCTTTTTTAAATTCCCAGAGAAGGCTGCTTCCTTCATTTGTTTTCAATAAACTATTGTAAAAGGGAAACTAAGTGGTACAGGGGATAGAACATCAGCCCTGAAATCAGGAGGACCTGAATTCAAATCTGGCCTCATGTACTTACTGGCTGTGTGACCCTGAGCAAGTCATTTAACCCTGATTGCCTCCTGAATGAATGAATGATTGAATGAATAAATGGATTATTATAAGCAGCAATCATCAAAAATCATTCTGTTGATATTAAGTGGACACAAAAGAACAAGCGAAGTATATAGTAGCTGTTGTTCATGGCAAAATTCATTCTTCACTCTAATGAACAGTAGTTTCAGAAATTAAGCCTGATTCAAACTTTTACCCCTTCACTCATTTTTACCTCTTCACAGGTACAGCTTGGTCAGTATCAAACCAGCAGCAGATAACAGGAGAGCCACCAAGAAAACAATCAGCATCCTTAAATCTCTCCTTCAAGCCCTTCCTGCAGTCAGGAGGGGACAATATAGTCCAACCAGCCCTTCCCACTTAAGGGAAAAGTTATAAAAGTAGTTACATGGCCATTAGCAGGAGGTTGTCAAAGTACTTTCAAAATATTTCTGACCTAATCGCTAATGCAGATACCTTGACTCTGTTTCACTATTGCCTTTGGAGCGCCATAAAGAGCTAGCACCATGATGAAATAGTGTGGCAGGAGATCGCATGAATCGTGTTGTTCTCTTAATTAGGCAGCAAAGATTGAGTAGAAAAGAGAACTGCAGAGGAGCAGTAGCTGGAAATTGACAGTATCGAGCTAACTGCTTTTGACACTTAAATTACTAGATTAGCTTCCAGGCCAGTATTAGTCATTTAGCAGACATCCCCTTTACCTAATCATTCTCTTTCCTCACTGCTGACACCATACCCCTCAAAAGTGCACACATATGAATACAGGATGCTTTGGTAGCTCCTTGGCAGCAATGATTTTGTGCCTATTTTTGTCAAGGGCACTACCATTCTTCACCAATTCTTTAAATATTTAGATTAGTTATTGAAATGTTATTCAGTGCATATATATTAAATATTAGGATACCAGTTTGTTATCTGTTGTGTCTTTGAGTATAGTGTATGTAGTTTCCCTGCTTATCTCTTTTCATAGTGTCTTTTATACTATTTTTGTCTGCAACCTTAATGAACAGCCATGCTCTTTTTTTGTTTCAACTGAAGCTCCAGCCCCTCGTTTTAACTCTATATGAATTATTATGCTTCAAGTGTGTTTTCTGCAAATGACTTATTTTTGGATTTTACTTTCTAATCCTTCCTAATAATCTCTTCCATTTTATGGATAAGCTCATCCCATTCACATTCATGGTTATGAGTACTGTGTCTTTCCCTCCATCTTATTTTCTTGTATTTTTTTCTCTCTGCCCCCTTCATCTCTATAAAAAGAAAATAGCAAAAGTGAAAAATATTCTATATACCCATATATACCTATATACATAATCTATGTAGAAAAAATACCATATGCCTAACCTATACCTATATACCTAATATATGTGATCTAAAAATGAAGCAGTCTATTTCTGCTCCATTGACCTGCTTATCTTCCCCTTGACCTCCCTGATCACTTTCTTACTTTCTTCTTTCCTTTTAATCATTCCTCTTATGCTCCACCTTTCAACATTGCCATTTGTTTTTCTTCTGCCTATTCCCTTACCAACCTGCCCTCCCTCTTATAGTTCCCTCTCCCTGTCTCCTCATGTTTCCCTGCTGAGTGGAAAGTATTTCTGTAACACCATATTTGGGGGGAGGAGTGGTGCTGGCATACTTGTGTTCAACTTGTCTTTGGTCTGGTTCAGATTAAAGTAAGATTCATTGATGTCCATCCCCAACCCCCACCTCTTTCCCATGGTTGAATACTCTTAACCTTATACCTCTCTGTTCTTTGAAATGTTGTTTCCTTCCTCTTCCCCCTCTATTCCTCTTCTATCTTTCCCATTTCCTGTTTATGGCAAGACCATTAAAATGGAACAAAACCACCTGCAGCCTGTCCTCCTAGCCCATTTAAATTCCACTGAAGACATTAGAGTTCAGACCAAGCACATGTTTTTTCTCCCTCAATAGCATATAAACAATTCATCCTTATGTAGTTCCTTCCAAATGATAAAATCTGCATAACTTTCTATGTTTCTGTTTTCTTCTGCATTTCCATATCAAAGTGTCTAACAGTTCTAGCCTTTTCATGAGGAATATTTGGAAATCTTCACTTTCATTAAAGATTCCATTCTTTTCTCTTGCTTCCATCTTTTGAATATATCCTTTTAAAGTCTGAGTTGGCTGATATGTTCCCTGTGGATATAAAATGTGTCTTTAGACAGCTTTCCCTTGTTTTCCTCATCAGAATCATCTATTTGTATTTTTCTTTTGTCTTCTTCATCAGAATCATTTATTTGTATTTTCAGAATTTTTGCTTGAGCACATCCCATTCTTTTTGAATTAACTTCCTCTGCAGAAACTTAGGCCATTAGGTTCTCACTATTTTTAATCTGAAGTGTTAGAAATCTACTGTCCCAAATCTTGGGTTGGTACTAGCAGATAGATCTTTGTTGCATTATTGCATACCAAAATCAATTTCAAATATATTCAGATGCTGTACATTATTTGTGAGGTTTGTGCAATACACTGTAATACCATTAGATGTGACAAAAAAATATTATGCAAAATTCACCTGCCATCACCCCTTAAACAAAGTTTATGAGATAAGATAAAGAAGCTTTAATTGCTATGCTCAGTGACCCTGAAATCTTTTGCTCACACTGCTGCCTGTGGAGTCAGGAGAGCCTAGTATATTTTCAGGGAATATTTTTTTTTTCCAGAAAGAAGTGTGTTATTATTTGCTTCAAGGGTTTTGTTTTATTTTTTCTACCTTTTGCAGGGCAGGGGGAGAGTAGAACTAGGGATACTATAGTCTCCACCAACTCCCTGCCAAAAAAAAAGGAAGAAAGAAAAGGACATTGATGACATTAATATGTAGAAGAGATGGAAGGTCAGAAAAAATCACAATCTTTGAAAAGTACATGTTGAATTAATTATTTTAAAAGAGAATCATAAATAATCAGCTTCATGTGCAATGCTTTCTAGGCTATTATATGTGGAAATGATCATTTTCTATGGTGCTTTAAAGCTCAAAATTTTTTTAAAAATTGACATTTGAAAACAAATATGCTACTAAATAAGTTGTGGTCACTAACCAAAATACGCACACATATTAATCATTTCTGCACTAACATAGCAAATCTGAATCAGTTAACATCTAATTAAGATTGTGGTTTCTATGGAATCTTAGTATCTATGGAGGGATACTAAAAATTCATCCACATCATACAACTTCGTACCTAACTGAAAGAACCAGTTTTGCCTGAACC
This sequence comes from Bettongia penicillata ogilbyi, assembly GCA_023548195.1. Taxonomy (NCBI): domain Eukaryota; kingdom Metazoa; phylum Chordata; class Mammalia; order Diprotodontia; family Potoroidae; genus Bettongia; species Bettongia penicillata. The sequence continues at coordinate 3,011,808 of JAJHZJ010000032.1, read as the reverse complement.
TGTAGTATTAGGCAATCCATATGGTTTGATCCCATATTTTTTTTTCAACGGTAGTAGAGATCCAACTCCATTCAGGGTCAATCCAGTGCTTGGGTAAAGGAAAGAGCATCTAACTTGGAGTCAGGAGAAGCTGTCGTTGTTTCAGTCATGTCTGACTCTTCATGACCCAATATGGAGTTTTCTTGGCAAAGACACAAGAGTGGTTTGCTGTTTCCTTCTTCAGCTTGTGTTGCAGATGAGGAAAATGGTGAAATGACTTGCCCAAGATCTCATTGCTAGGAAATGTCTGAGCCCAGATTTGAATTTAGGAAGAGGAGTTTTCCTGACTCCAGGACCAGGACTCTAGCCACTGAGTCACTTACCTGCCCCAGGAGAACATGCTTTGTCATGAACTCACTAATTCTCAGTTTCTTTCTTTTCAAAATGAGGGTGATGCTAGCACTACCTGTCTCACTGAGTTGTTGAGAGGGAAGTGTTTTATGAGCTTAAAGGTAATACAATACAAATGTGAGCTATTATTATTTTGGACTCTCAATTTTTTGAGCCCTTGAACCTTAACCAGAAACCTTTGGGAATTTTATTTTTTCAAAAACCACCACCAGGCCTGTTGGGAACAGTGGTAACTCATCTTTGTGATGAAAGTTCCCACAGATGTCTGAAGGGAATTACTAGGCATTTGGTTTCACTATGGGGGAATATAACTAGCAGACCTGGGGAGAGACAGTAAATGTATCTGACTGTAATATGATATGACAGTAGGATTTCCTCCACCAATTACTAGAATGGGAAATGTCTGTGAGCTGTTTTTCAATGGGAGCACATTCCTCTATCTATAAAGCAATTTGCCAACTGACACTCATGCTTCAGCAATTTTTAGCTATATGTATTTTGTAAAGAACATTTCCTTTTAAAAAAAATAAGGTATCCTCTATTATGGATTTTCTGGGTCTGTTTCAGAACAATAATAGCAATTCTTTGTTTCTTTATGACAGATACATCTGCTATGAATTAAAATGGCTACTTTCTTACTGAGTTAAGCAATAGAATCATACAGTACTTTGAATAAGTTCTAATGAGTATCAGTAAGGATTTCTAAAGTCCATAAAATAGAAGCATGTAACTAAGTGGCATAGTAAAATTACAATGGCAAGAAGAGACATATGGACAGACCTAGGAAGCATATCTGGTTATCTCCAAGAGAAAAAGTTAAAAAAAAATGCAAAACAATCTTTGTAAGCATGGCACAGGCAGAACAGTAAGTCAAAGCTAACTGGGGTGCTTAATTATTCTGATACGCAGCCTGTTGGGAAGCAACGTTATATGAGAAAAATCATGGGGGTAAAGCAGAGAGAACAGTTCAGACTTAACTTGGGCTATATTATTCTTTTAGGACAACCCCAAATTCCTCTTTAATTTGAAACAAGACTTTTGAGGTTGCTGAGGAGGAAGCAGAAGAGGCTTTAGAGAATTCTTCCCCTCATTCATGAATGAGTATCATGACTATAGAAATGGAATCTGTCTTCTGATCAACAGAAATGGGTGTGCAGTTTAGGGTGGGGAAAATGGGTAGGAGAAATCAACAAGATGAGAGGGTGGTACAGTTGCAATAACAAGAGTAATAACTAACATTTATATAATACTTACTATGTGCCTAATGCGCACTTTACAATTATTATCTCATTTGATCCGCACAAGAACCCTGGGAAATATATGCTATTATTATTTCTATTTTACAGATGAGGAAACTGAGGCAAACAGAGGTTAAGTGACTTGCCCAGGGTCATAACTCTAAGTGAGTATTTGAGGCTAGATCGGAATTCAAGTCTTTCTGACTCAAGGACCAATCTTCTATCTATTGCACCACCTTTAGTAGCAGAGAATATGGATTCGAATCTTTCTTCTCCTATGTGACCTTGGACCTCAGTTTCCTCATGTGTAAAATGAGGGGGTTGGACTAAATAGACTTTGAAGTCCTTTCTACCTCTAAATCTCCTGATTTGAGAGAAGAATCTTTGACATTCACACAGAGAAAGAAAGACTATCTGGCAGACACTGGGTCAAAGAAAAATAAAGTTTCCTTACCAGGCAGGTTTGTACTTTTTATGTTAGGTATAATCAGTTCTCTCATTAAAATACTGCAGTATATCACCATATGCTCTATTTTCTTCCATGGCAGAATATTTCATTTATTTCTTATAATTATAATAACACAATATTACTGTTCTATCATTATTGTATCATTTCAGTTGTTTCTGACTCTTCCTGACCCCATTTTGGGTTTTCTTGGCAAAGATACTGGAGTCACTTGCCATTCATTTTCCAAATGAGGAAACTGAGGCAAACAGCATTAAGTGACTTGCCCAGGGTAGCACAACTAGGAAGTGTCTAAAGTTGAATCTTCATGACTCTAAGTCCAACACTCTATCCACCATGCCACCTAGCTGGCCATTTTATCATTAGTAGGAGTTAAAAATTATTTTTCCATTAATGAAGATATATTTGTGCTAATCTATCCACATTTTCAACTACATGCTTATTGGCCATGGCATATGTTTTCAAGTCTGTTGACCAAGAATTAAGGATGCAACCTATGGCCACTGAACAAAGACAACCATCCTACCAAAGTATTGAGAACATATCTTAGCCTATTAGCACTGTGTTCTAACCAATGAAGTAATAATAATATGAATTATTAGTATTATTGCATGCTTCAAAGTTTCTTGCTACCATCATTCCATATGGTCCTGTACAAAAGCTTAAGATCATCACAAAGCTATCTTTGTGATAAAAGAAAGGGTTTATCATGACTCTTCTAGGACCATTGCCTCCATCATTCTATTTTTTTTCACAATTTCATTTCCAAAATAACCAAAATTGACTTTGTGGTAGTCACTGGGGAAACAAAGATGAAAGTGAAACTGTCCCTGTCCTCAAGAAGCTTGACTTCTTCTTGGGGAAGTAAAATAAATGATTGTTTTTAGCATTCATCAGAGATCAAATGGAAGCAAACAATTACATGAGGACATTTTTTTTGTAAGAATGAAGTTTATTTTTAAGAGTTCACTTTTAAGGGCACAAGAGGAAAAAAATGGTCTTAGCCAAAAAAAAAAAAAAAAACTGAAAGAGAAATGTGATGACTCAACCATAGCTGGCCTGGAAATTGACAAGCACACCTTGGATATTATGACATATAGTTCAGAAGAATGTCTTTAAGAAGATTGTTTCTCTAGGAAAAGGAGGAACTTTCAATAGAAGCAAGCACTATATGCTGTAGGAGGCATCTTTTAAGTGTAAAGCTGCCAATGTATAATGCTTATAAGCGAGTCTCTTCACCTTTCTGGGTCTGAGTTTCTCCGTGTATAAAATGAAAGAGTGAAATGAAATGACCTCTATGATTCCTTACTGCTGTACAGTTATGATCTTGTTCAATTAAGGAAGGCATAGAATTCTACATTTTAAGCAATGAAACAACTATCTGCCTGTTATTCAGGCAGTTATGGTTTGTCAAGAGCTTTATATAATATGTTGCATGAATTAATCTCGTGTTATTGACGACTTGCATAAGCCTGTATTACTCATTTTTAAAGAGTACAAAAGGGGTGTTTAGCAGCTTCCTTTAAAATTCCATCTAATCCTCAAAGTCTAAAAGATTAACATTCAATAAGGTGTTGTCTCTACTCCAGAAGTTTTAGCCATTCCCCAGAAAATCTAGTGATGTCCTTACTGCTCATCTGAGACAATTCATAATAACCAGAAAACTGTTTATTTGAAGAATCATTTCATTTTTGCTCTAACATGCTATAGTGAAGAAATAGATGAGATCTATGGATGTCAAAGGGCATGAAATATTTCTTGAAAGCACAAATCGACTTCCAATGACTTTAAGACCTTATAAAAAAAATTTCAAATCAGCAAACAGAGCCCAGCATTTCGATCTCTAATGAAGCCTCTTACTCAGGTTTGACAATTTGGAGAGCTACAAATATACAGGAAGCCCCAACTTGCAAATGAATTCTATTTCAAATATTCATTTTTAAGTCCGAGTGAAACCAAGAAACCACTTTCCCATAAGAAAATGTTATAAATGGTCACTAGATTGTTTGATTTATATCCAAAAGTCTACTTAATCCATAATATAGATTAAATGCTTTGCATTTGCTGTGACAAATAGAAAATCATATTGTTTCAAATCTAGTGGTTAAACAAATTGTAAAAGATCAAGTTGATTACAAATCAATTTCTCTATATGTCCGGGACAATTGCCTACACAAAGTTGACCATCAATACTTGATTACTAGCAGTGTTTCTGATATCCAGATGAAAGAGTAAGAGAAGAAGAATTAGGGGATAAGGGGTAGAGGGTGTTCTTAGGAAATCTTTAGGTATTTGCTAGGGCTTTTGTAGGCTCATTCTCTAACTGTAACTAAATACCAGAAATTGTTTATTGTCTGTTATGTGCTATGTGCAAAACCTACTATGGGAGAAACTGAGCCACTATTTGAATACACAGAAAGAACTTAAAATTATCCTGATCTAGCATGCCTTACGTTTATGTAGTCCTTTTCAATTTAAAAAGTGTTTTCACATGCTTCATTTTGCCAATGCTCAAAATAACCCTGTAAGGTAGATAGGATAAGTCTTATTAACCTCCGTTTTACAGATGAGAAAACTGAGAAACAGGCAGGTTAAAATGACTTATCCAAGGTCATGTGGCTAGTACAAGAAACAATAAGGATTTGAACTCAGGCTGTGAATAAAATTCAACAAATATTTATCAGTTGCCTTCTGTGTGCACAACAATTTGGTGAATGATGAAGGAGCTATAAAATTTAGATATGAATCAGTCCCTACCCTCATGGAATTTACAGTAAAGCTCTTTAGACTTCCAAGGGCTCTTTCACAGGATTATAGATGAAGAGCTGGAAGGGAAATGAGAGACTCTATCTGGTACAACCCCTCCATTTTATAGATGAGGAAACTAAAATACAAGGAAATATGGTGTTAATAGGAACAATAGAAAAGGCTCCAAGTGCTACTCATAGAAAGTTCAACTGACATTCAAAGGAAGAAGAGACATCTGTTGGATGGGTTTTAGGATCAAAGGTCTAGAGCAAAAAGGGAACTTAGAGGACATCTAATATGGTCCCCTTACTTTAGGTCGGTGAAACTTGAAGTGCAGAACGGTTACCTAACTTGCCCAATGTCATTAAGTTGCTAAGTGCCAAAGTCAGGTTTCGAACCAAGCTCTTCTGAGTTAGCACCATTTCCATCATTCCCCAGTGATCCCTTTCCTAGGGTCATGAAAGTCTTCAAGGAGGAAGTAGAATTTGAGCTAGCCCTTGAATGCTTGGTAGGATGTGAAATAGAAGGAGTCTGAGATGGGCATTAGGGCATTTCAGATGGAGGAAACCTTACAAGAAATGCCACAGAGAGATCTAGAATGATTACTTTAATATCTTAGGCTTGTCCCAACACAATTGTGAACACAGACCAAAATGAACTTTCTAAGATTAAAAAGCCTTTGTCCAAAATTTGAAGGACATATGAATGGAGTTGATATATATTAGCCATGATTGATGAAGGTGTCTACTAATATTGGAGTCAAAGCACTCAGAAAAAAAACTAACTTTTGCCTGAATTAGAATTTGCTAAATTAGTGTGTAACAATATTTAGGAATATTCTGAATATATATTAGAGTATTAAGCTTAATTAATTTAAAACTACGTTTTAGTGTTCTAGTTTTTCCATCTAAAAATGATGTTTCATATTTCAGATGCAAAAAGTAGATGAATTTAGGACTCAGATTACGAGAATTTTAGATGTTTTGCTCTTGTTATAATCTAAAGAAGCTGAATCCAAGAAATTCAGTTTTGAAAGGACCCTTATTTGTCTCTGTTTATATATGTAAATATTGAATACATTGCAATATATAAATATATATAAACAGACAAGTTAACCTTTAAATATTTATATATAAACATTAAATATATGTGTCTATATGTAATATCTAGTATGTAATATTTCCATGTATGTAACAAATATGTACATAAAGCACAGAAAAAGAGCCTTTTCAAAACTAAATTTCTTGAATTCAACATATATTTTTATTAGTCCTCTGTTCAACTTTGCAACAGCTTGTCAAATATCATATGTATATATACATGCATATATATACATATGTATGTGTGTATATCTGACATGCTGTCTGTATATATATATGAATATTATGTATATGCAATTGTGTATGTATACATATGTATGTTTTTGTGGAGATAGATATATCCCTATATCTGTATTTGTAATATTTGACATACTGTTGCTCAGTTGAATAAAGAACTGATAGAAAAAAATTGCATATGGTCATTTCCTGACATTCTTTTTATGTTTTCTTGTTGAATATTAAAGAATAAATAGTAGTAGTCGATCAATATAGAAAAAGAAAAAATAAGATTGATGATATTAGAAAATTAGATCATAAAATCACTTTGTTAAAAAGGTAGATTTAAAGAAAAAGGCTGAAGCAATTAGATTTAATAGGAGAGGTCAATGTTAGGACAGTAGATAGGATTCTTTAGATGGCAGCTTCTAGAACAGAACCTTAAGAGAAAAGAAATGCCCCATGATCCATGGGGCATGATTAAAAAGAATTAAAAAGAATAAAGGAAACTGACATGGTGGAATAGAATAGAAAAGGCAAGAAGAAAAGAGAAGATGAAATTGGAAGGGGGTATATGCAACCTCAAAGTCCTGTATTTGGCTGGACCTCTGGAAAAAGAAAGCACTAAGAATAAATTTTGCCTAAGTGCAGATGACTGTCTTCTGCCAACATCAGTTCATTTTCACTGATGGAGACTGAAGAAAGTAACAGTTGCAGCTTAGGTGAGGAGAATTACCCAGCAATACATTTTTCAAGCTGCGCTGTGGCTCAAGTCCCAGGCTAGCATCATCGGAGACACAAGGGTAAAAGAGTGTAAGTAGACACTTAAATCATCTCCAGTCCTCTCCATTTTCCTAGCCCAGATCAGAAAGAGAAGAGGAAGATGCTATACCCAAGGAAACCAAGGAAACAAATCAAGCAGAAAACTGTGTGGTGAAACCGGTTCTCTTCTTAGATTTGCTGTTCCAATTTGGAAAATTTCTGTTCTTTGCAATAGATTTAGCCCCTTTAACATAAGACAGTTTAGATTTAAAGACCTTGGACTAACAACAGGCTGCCTATCCTATTTATTAAATGTAAAATTGGGTTAAGTCAAGCCAGCAGCCCTTGCTGGAGAATGCTTTTAAGAGAAGGAAAACTAAAAAGTGAAAATGGGGAAGTACTTTCGTGTGACTGGGGGAAAAGATACTAGGAAACTGCATCTCACCATGATGAGTTATTTCTTTGTCTTCTGGCTTCTGTCATGGGGGGCGGTGTGTGAAATAAGAAACAGACTATGTTAGAGCAGGTTTGCTGTTTCAGAGTGGCACGGACTTGTCTAGAAAAACAGACTGTCTATGGCCCAAACAAAAAAAAATTACAACCATTTTCTGATAGATAAGCAGGCCAAAGCTCCTTTGAAAAATAGAACCCACTCTCAAAAGAAAGAAAAACTCCCAGAAAGAATTTTTGACTTAAAATATTGATTACAAATTGTTAAAGGGAAAGTTAAAAAGTAATGGAAAATCATTTGTCAGTAGTTGACAATTTGGGCCCATGAGGTCAAAACCATTTTTGTAATAAGGCTAAGACATTTTAATTTCTAATATAGCAAACACAAACTGAAGTTCCTCAGTCTTCAATAATTTTTAAGAATGTAAAGATGTCTTGATACAAAAAAAAAATTTGACAATCGAACTTTATAGATGCTAGAGCTATTGTGTAATTTAAACAAGCATTTATTAGATCATAGCAAGAAAAGGCAACCCTTCTAGAAATAAAGATGTGATTATATTGTCTTTCACCACATAGTTGTCACCACTGTACAATTGTCACATCTTTTTCTTTATTTTTTGTTATTCATTTTTATTTATTATTTATAGTTTTTCATCATGCAATCATCACATGGTATAATTCTGTTTGTCCTGCCATTTACAAGGTAAACACAGCAGCAATGTATTCACCAGTGGCATATGGATACGCATTTATCTCTTGCTCGTTGCTAACTGTGAGCCTAGAGTTCTCCACACATATGCGTTGTCAGTACACTTCTGACAGTCAATTTGCATTTGTTTAGAGCACTGTAGTACAAAAGTATTGTCACACAACCCCATGTTCAGCCATACGTGCAAGGGGAGGGCAGGGGAATGCTTCCATGAATAGTTCATGTGATATGGTAAGACTTGCATCTTCCCAATTTTAACGTGTACTCACAAGTATTCCATGTATCCTATTCTTGCTCCAAAAACAGTTCTGTAATAAATGATTTTTAATTAATACTGGCACAATTCTTTTTTTAAGCTTCACATAATGGTCACACCCCACGTTTTGCAAAATTTTGACATAAAATCTGCAACAATTATGTAGCGATTTATGGTATCCTACCCAACTCTACCACAATCAGATCACATCTAAAGTATCACATTCGGATCTAGATGTTATATTTAAAGAAAGAGAACACCCAGAAAATGGCAGTCAGGATGGTGAAATGTCTTGAGTCCGTTGACATGAAGATCCATAAGAAATTGAGCAGGTTTAGCCTGGGGGAAAGAGGTGTCTTAGAGACGACAAGGTCACTGTCTTCAAGTATTTCAAAAGTTATCATGTGAAATGAATGATTCGATTTCTTTCTTTCTTCCACTTCTCTCTCCCATAGAGATTAATGGGAAGAAATTACAAAGATGCAAATTTTGGCTAGTTAGAAGAGGAAAAATCTTAACTTATAATTAATAACTGGAACGATCTGCTTTGGGAGGTCTTTAAGCAGAGATTAGGTTGCAAATTGTTGGTTTTATTATGATGGGGACAATTATTTTACTTTGAGGTGGCTATTCAGAATTTGGTTTGAATTGACTACTAATTTCCCTTCTGAATTTGAAAATCAGTTTTTTAAGTTATCATCATACTTATGATCTGGACCAAAAGAAAAATGTTTACATTTTAATCGTAAAATAAGACATGAAAATATGCCATATTTCAGTTAAATACACTTAATGTTAAGCTCTAGTACTTAGGCTGCTTTCAGTACTATTACTTAGTATAAGAAACAGTATCTAAGAATGGGAGGGGAGATCCCCAGCATTTTAAGTGATAAGAGAGTAAACAAGAACAAATGGAATAAGATAGAAAATGATAAACTATTTAATTAAGCACTATAAATATCATGTCCTTGAAAGCACTTGCCTAACCCGTCATTCCACTTTTTTATCATTTTCAAATTACTTAGAAAATTACAATTTAAAAATGTTTATAATGAATCTTCATGGGCAGAAGGATTTTTTTGATTGTTGTAAATGTTCATATGCTGTGTGCATAATTTATGAGGTTACCTTCCAACAATTCTGTATTTATCTTGTATGTTGTGATTTATGTATATTGTCTCCCTCATTAAAATGAGAGCAGGGACTCTTTTTGCCTTTTTCTTGTACTCACAGTGCTTAGCACAGTATTTGGCACATAGTATATGACTAATAGCTAATTCTTTGTGCTTACTTGAATGATTGATTAATCGATTGATTCTCCCCTTTTATTCCTCATCTGAGGTCTGTTTGGTCCCTGAGGTTGTTTTGCCCCTAAGACTCCTCTGAAATTGCAATCAGATTCCTCAGTATTTATGCTCCTTTTGTCCAAAAGTAAATGAATTCCCAGTGCATGGATTGGCACTGAAATAGGCATTCATATACAAATTCACCAATGTCACAGTACTTGACCTGGAGTCATGGTGCTAAAATAGCCACACTTGACGTGGATGCTCATAGAAATTTATATCGATTAACAGTAGCATACTGGTCAATCAAATGTTTGACAACCAGCTCTCTAGAGAGGAAATATAAGTACAAGACACTTTTTAAAGTTTAGTCTACAATATTAACAATTTCTAATCACGTTCATAAATCTAGGCAATCAACCAAACAGTAAAGAAAGCCCTGGTTTTGTAGCATCTGCTGATTTCCTGGGTGTAAAAGCTCACACCGAAAATTCAATAATCCATTCTCAGGACCCAGTCCAAGCTGGCTCACACCCCTAAATAAAACACTAAGGGAAACTGCTCCTTATTGAGAGCCAGAGGAACAATTTATATAGTGTGACTTCTGGGGTACTGGGAATTTAATTGAATTCAATCCATATTCCTTAAGTTTCAAAGTGCAAGACCCTATGCTAGATACTGGAGATATCAATAAGATTCAAAGGAGCATCTGTCCTTGAGAAGTTTACATTCTATGGGTCATACAATATGTAAAGAGTTAATTAAATAGAAGTAAATCTGAAAATGAGAGAGAATATTGATAAGTAGGGGAACTAGGAAAGTATTCCTTTAGGAGGTGACCCCTCAGCTGAGCTTTGAAGGAATTTAAGAATTCTAAGAGGCGGAGGGAAGGAGTAAGTATGTTCCAGGTATGGGTGACAGGTTAAACAAAGGCAGAGGGGCAAGAGGTGGAATACCAGATTAGAGAAAAAGCAAGTAGGGTGATTTTACCGGCCAGAATATATGCAGGGGAATAGTAGCCAATACTCCTGTAAAGGGAGGCTGGAATCAAACTGTAAAGGGTTTTAAATGTCAAAGAAGTGATATATTTCCCCCTCAGGCTAGAAGGAATCTAATGAAGGTTCTTTAGTTGAGAAGTGTCATGGTCAAAACTGTGCTTTATGAATGAATATCAATTTGGCATCCATGTGGAAGTAAGAGTGAAGAGATTAGAAGCAACAAGGTGACCAAGGAGAAGACCATTGCATAGTTCAGTCAAGGGGTGATAAGGTCCTGAACTCAAAGAAACAAGAAGGCAGATATGAAAAATGTTGTGGATGTAGAATTGATAAGAGTTGGTGACCAACTGAATTTGAATATGGAGAATGAGGGCGAATGGAGTCATGGGTGACCCCAGGTGGTATAAAATTATTCTATAACACACTTCTATTCATCAGTTGTTTCTCGTTGCAGATATCTTTTTTCATATGTCCTTGACAGTTAATTTGAGTATTTATGATAGTCAAAATAACTTATTTGCTCAAAGGCATTCTCAAAATAATGTTACTGTTACTGCATACAATGTTCTCTTGGTTCAGTTTATTTGGCTCTTCATTATTTTGTGCAAGTTTTTTCGTGTTTTTCTAAAATCATCAAGCTTATCATTTCTTGTTGCACAGTAGTGTTCCATCACAATCATGTACCATAGCTTGTTCAGCCATGCCCCATTTACTGGGCATCTCTGCAATTTCCACTTCTTTGCCACCACAAGGAGAGCAGCAATAAATATTTTTGAACATAGAGGTTCTTTTCTTTTTTCCCTTATCATCTTGGGAAGATGCTTCTATATATATTAATGATTTATTATTGCTATTATCTTGATTGGTTGTTGATCCTAAAAATGGCCTTTTAAGGTAAGACAGGAAATTATTATTTTCCCCATTTTACAGGGGAAGTTCCCAAGACTCGGAGGAATTAAGTGCTGTCTTTCACTTCACATGTTGCTGTGAAGTGACAAAATGAGAACTAGAACATTAGTACTGATTTAACATTCAATGCTTTTTTCACTGGGTTAAGGCCAGCCCTGCCAATACATGTGAAGTTAGATGCAAAATCTATTACATGGACAACTAGATTGAGAGGACTGAGAACTTTAGGTGAGAAGGATAATAAAAAGTACAAGAGCGTGTGTGTAATTATTAAGAGGAGAAGAAAATGAGAGTATGAAATAATTACTTAGGAATTACAGAGAAGATATAATAGCGTTTATCATTTATTCAAATATTACTGAGCCCTCGATAGGTTCTATAACAGCAGCAAGAAGGAGCACGCAATCGTTAGAGCTTACAATGTAGTAGAAAGACTTGTATAGAAATAACTCTAGTACAAAGTCTAACGGGAAGTTCAGGAAGAAAAGAAGGAAAAGAGAAACTACCCTTGATCAGTGAAATCACAGAAATTTTCTTGGAGACAATAGGATTAGTCCTTGTTGTCTCAGGGTCTGAAGAGGACCGGAAAGGAACCAAGAAGGTTCTGGTGTGGAAGGAGCTCTCTTTTGTTGGACAACATCCTCCTCAGAGAAGCCTACAGTGCATTTCTTAGCATCTTTTCCCATAGAACTGAGATCCTATGAAATCTGGCCCATTTTTAGGCACAAGAAGTCAGCAAGAATCCCAGTGGGACAGCAAAGAGAATTTCAGGATATCGGAGAGAAAGATTTCTGGACCTGACACAATATCTGTAAAATATAGGAGCTAAAGGAAAAGAAAAGGGAATAAGAAAAAAAAAGAAGCCTGGGTGGTGGGGGGAAGGATGGTTGGGAGTATTCTTTTAAAGGAAGCTGAAAAGGATATGCTCTCCTTTCTCTAGTAGTAAAGTGTTAATCAGGCACTAGAGATGTGCTATGTACTCTTTCCGAGTAGAAATCAGAAATATATCTGGATGTTATTTTTCAAGAGATAGTTTCTATACGAGTTTTCCTAACATTTTAATCCAGAAAACAAGCCACAGGAGCAGTCCTTAGCTGGAATGTCTGTTTATAATGAGCAAAACACTATAATGGTGATATGTCTGCTAGGGCATGTTCTTTTAGTGATGAGTAGAGTAGTTAGAAAAACAAAATATAGGTTTTTGTACTCCCTACTATGCACATTGTTATTATTCAAAATATATTTTATAGATTTTGTGGCATTTATCTTATCCCATATATTCTATCTCTCATTTTAAATGCTTTATTCACTGTGCTGTCCCCTGTGGCTTGGTACAATTGTCCCTCTCATCATCTTCCACCTCTGAGAATCCCTGTGGTTTCCTTTAAGATATAATTCCTCGCCCTCGAGTTCAAATGTTGTCCCATTCAGTTTGGATTCTACCTTCTGTAGGATGCCTTTATCAGTGTCTCTCCGCTATTCCCAACTAGCTACCAGAGCCTTCCCCTTGCAAGTTCTCATTCATCAATTCAGTAGGTATCTTGTAGGTACCTATTTACTTACATGTCGCTTGCGTTAGAAGCCTTGGATACAAGCCCTGGATCTGTCTCTTACAAGTTACATGTCTCTGATTAGTCATTGGATCCTTCAGGGTCTCCATTTATTCATCTGTAACGTGAGAGTAATATCACCTTTCTTGTCTACCTCATAGGGCTCAAATATTGAATAAGACAAAACATACATATATATATATATGAAATATGAAAATACTTTTGCTATAATAGTGTTATACACATGTGAGAACTTTTTTAAAAATTTTTAGAGATTAGCCTCAATCTTTCTTCTTCCACCTATTTTCCTCTTTACTACTCTCTCTTCCATCTCATTCATTTTCTTTTCCTTCCTCTTTCCTTTTTTCTTTCTTTGTTAATTCTTTTTTACTTTTGTCTGGAAGGCATAAAATATATGATTAAGATTAGACTTCCAATATATCAATCTGTGTAGATTGATTCTCTATGTATTTCTTATGTGCTTTTTCCAAGTTAATAGAACTCAAAGATTTTGTGTGCCATACTAGCATCTGGCCTTCAACTTTCCTTAAAGATTTTGCACTGTTCTCATATTAAAACTGAATTATTCTCTATACTGGCAGTTCTGCTGATGGTTTCTATGTTTTAAAAAAGTATTGCTCAGGCATTTCTCCTCTTTATTTGGCAGAACATAGACCTGCTGTCATTCTTTACTGCAGCAAACACATATATAAGTATTTGAACTGCCTAATTGAATCTAAGAGAGAAGGTGAACTACAAGAATAAAGAAATGAAAATAAGCAGAAGTGTCTGCAACTTCTGTTGAATTGAAGTGAATCATCACAGATGACTTCTATTATTTGATGTTAACATCATTTCCCGAATTTAAAAGAGATAACTTGAAAAGGTTTTAAAATGATCATTCCCTATCTATTAAATGAGAGTTAGACTGTAACCCTCCTACTTCTAGTATTCATTGACTCAGACGGACTAAAAATGTTGATGTGGTAAGTTGGTGTGGTAAATGTTGGTGTGGTAAGAATGATGTATTGCCTGTTATCATAGCACTCAGAATATAGAAGTACTCAGTGATCACTTGCTGAATCCATGACTGCATATATTTCTGTTCTAATGAATAGACTGATTCACTTAATGAACTTTTAATGAAGAATTATCCCCCCCAACTTCCATTATTCTAAACACTCTTTCATACTCTATTATTTGAAGTTTTTGTGATTTACCAACACTAAAGATAGCTGGGTTTATTTTTTACCTTTTATTACATAAATAAATAATAGTTCCATGGTGGTTATGCCAGTATTGAGAGAAGAAAAGTACCCAAATTCTCCTTGAGGTTTACTTAAGAATATTAGAAAAGCAAAGAATGCCTAAAGAGTTTAGGATCTAAGATGGCAATGTTATTGATATTGACGTATATATACATATATGTATGTATTAATTCTATGCTATTTCTACTAAGGCTATTTGTAAATTATGAAAAAGAACATACTTGTACGTTCATCCTCACTCAAAATGGACACATAAAATAAAACTGAATCCTCAAAAGTATCCTAAGTTGAAGGCCTTTCTATTTCGCTGGCAGTCTGGCATTCCAATTGTGATATTTATTCTTTTGCCATAAGCACAAATGACAACCTACACTTAGATTTCCACTTGTGGGATTGTAGAAATAAATATGAGATAATGGAAGGCACACTAGATGTTAAGAGAGGAGGCTTGAATTCAGTTTCTCGTTCTCCCATTAATTAGTTATGTGACTTCTGTGGAACTGTTTTCTTATCACTACAGTGTGGATCAAAATACTTGTATCATAACTGGACTGTTTTGATAATCATAATTATATCTTAACATAGAGTGCTGCAGTATGGGATAGTAGAAAGCGCCGTCAATATGAAGAAAGTGGACCCAGGTTCAGTTTCTGGTTCTATCACTAATTATTTTTGTGGCCTCATTGAATCTGCTTTCTTATTACTAAAGAGAGGATAATAATGTTTGCATCATTGCATATTTATTTTAAGGATCATAACATAATAGCTTCAGTGATTTAAGATTTCAACAGTGTGGGTATTCCCTTGACCAGTGACAATTTCAACTGCACCATATTTTGATGGAAGGTATTTGAGTTAATGTGACAGAAAGGGGCATTACATAGAGCCAGACTAATGGTGAGCCTCTCCAGCAGTGGCTGGGCTAGTCTTCCAATGATAAATATATAGTTCATCACTGAGTAGAACCTTCCTGAGCTTTTGACTTTCCGAAAACCAAAATGAGACATCAGAATGGAATTTTCATAAAAGATAACTTGATATTTCCTGCCACTATACTTCAATGAATTCCTGCTCTCACTGGTGTGGGCACTCCTCCCAGTACTGATCACAGACCATCCACATTTTCTCATCTCATGTGATTTTTTTACATATTTTTCTATGATCCCTCTTTTGAACATCTACCCAATATATTGAAGATCTGTCCTCAATTCGTTTTATTTTTTGAAGTTTATTTAATATTTATTTTTAACATTTTTTTCTTTAGATTTTGAGTTTAAGATTCTCTTCCTCCCAACCCTCCCCCACTCACTAAGAAGGAAAACAATATGATATCGATTAAACAATTAAAATGTGAAATCATGCAAAGCATATTTCCATATTAACTGTATCACAGAGAGAAAGAGAGACAGACAGAGAGAGACAGAGAGAGCAAAAATTATACTTCAATTTGTACTCAGAGTTTGTCAGTTCTCTCTCTGGAGACTCATCATGAGTCCTTTGAAATTGTCTTGGATCACAGTATTGATCAATGTAGCCAAGTCTTTCACAGTTGATCATCATTGTAATATGGCTGCTGTTTCTGTGCACAGTAATCTGGTTCTCACTTCACATTGCAGCAGTTCATACAGTTCTTTTTTTTTTTCTGAAACCCTTATCACTTCTTATAGCACAATAATACTTGATCATGTCATCCCTTATTCAGTCATTTCCCAATTGATAAACATCTCAATTTCCATTTCTTTGTCACCACAAAAAGAGTTGCTATAAATATTTTTGCACAAATAGATCCTTTTCCTTTTTCATCGATCCCTTTGTATACAGACCTAGTAATGGTATTGCTAGGTCAACGGGTTTTATAGCCCTTTGGGCATAGTTCCATATTATTCTCCAGAATGATTAGATCAGTTCTCTACTCTACCAACAATTCATTAATATTCTTATTTTCATTCATCTCCTCCAGCATTTTTGTGATTTCTGATAGGCCTCAATTCATTTTCACAGATAGTAGTGCAATACTTGAATTGTCCATCATTCTCATAATGCCTGACATGTACATATATAAATACATAGACACACATAAACATGGATATGTGTGGCTATGTTTATATATGTCTATATGTGCAAATATACATTAAGATGATTTGGGCATAGATATGGATATAGATATAAAGATATGATATAGATATAGATTACAGTAAGTAAGAGCACTGGATTTGGAGCCAAGAAGATTTGAGTTCAAATCTTAGCTCAGATAACATTAGCTGTGTGACCCAAAGCAAATCACTTACCCTCTCTCAGTCTCAGTTTCTTCATCTTTAAAATAGGAATAATAATCTTATCATAACAATAACTACCGTTTATATGTGCCAGGCATTGTGCTGGTACTTTTAAAATATTTTGTGGATCAAATTATTCTTGTTATTATGTTAAAACTGTTAATAAACTAGAGAGAGATAAATTATGAACCAATACTATGTTCCACAACCGGAGTTATGAGTTTAAAAGTGCATTATATGGTGTTTAAAGGCTTTTAAGTATGCTTTATAATATTAAACTTAGAGCCAGGAAACCTGGATTTGAATCTCAGCTCTGATTCTAGCTGTGTGTGATATTGAGAAAGAGTTTTTAGTTTGCGGGTGGGTTTTTTTTTTTTTGCTCTTTTGTTTTTGTTTTCTTAGACTGGGTCTCCCTATCTCAGTTACCTGTAAGTACAAAAGATATTCAGAGGCCAGATCCTATTTCTGATAAGTATGCAAGTTTCTACCTGCTCTTTTTTCCAACCTGGAATGATTTACTACTGTTTAGGTTGTCTGGTGGCCATCCATTGCCAGGTCTTACCAATATTGGTACTGGATACCTGATCGGCTTTAGCTTTAATGTAGCTCAGAACTCCTGAGCTGAAGCGATCCTCCAGCCTTAGCCTCCCCTAGTAGCAGGAGTTAGAAGAATGTACCACCACATGTGATGGGGAAAGTCCCTTAACCTCTCAGAGCTTAAGTTTTTGTTTTGCTCCATTTTTATAAAATGAGGATAATATTTGCATTATCTCCAGCATTTTTGTGAGGAAAGAGCTATGTAAACCTTAAGGAACTATGAAAATGTCAGTTACTATACAATTATTATTATTTTAAAATTAGTTAATTATGAATGACATTATCAACCTTGGGGGAAAAAATAGATGATGGTGTTCAAGATTTGATATTACTCAGCACTTTGTAGAGTATACATTAAAATGAATAC
The DNA here is from genome assembly GCA_023548195.1 of Bettongia penicillata ogilbyi. Classification (NCBI taxonomy): domain Eukaryota; kingdom Metazoa; phylum Chordata; class Mammalia; order Diprotodontia; family Potoroidae; genus Bettongia; species Bettongia penicillata. The sequence continues at coordinate 2,994,219 of JAJHZJ010000032.1, read as the reverse complement.
TAAATAAAAAGAAAATAAGAATGAGAAGACATTCATACATAATCCATTTAACAAAATCATTGACACTTAAAAGTGAGAAATGAACAAAGTTATAGACATTGAAACTGACTATCATCATATCCTATGGAAATTTTGAACAATGCAAATAAATTTGCCACAAAGGAAGAGTCTAGAATAGATCAACTAGAAGCTAAATGACAAAGCACTTGACTTCCTTGCCAAACAGGATGATATGACAGCCAAGGATATTTGCTGTTGCCATGGAGTCTGTCTATCCTGGAGGCTACATGGAAAAGAGAAATCTTATTGATGATGAGATCCTCTAAAATGCACCTCTCTTCAGATGTCCTTACATTTACTTGCATTAACCCCTGAACTCTGAAGAGGGTCCTAAATGAGAATTTCTTCTACTCAACAGAGTTCATCCTAACCACTCACATAGGAAACACAAAGTAGATGAAGAACATGTATTCTCCAGACTGTAATATGAAGTTAATGAAGAGTCCATAGAGCTAGTCCATCAGTAATCTTGGATGGATACTGTAAAAGGAAAACAAATAGGACTCAAAATTTAATAGGAGGAAGAAAGCAGGCTGAAATGAACTTGGGAATTTAAGCAGTGCTCTTAAGGACCTCAACCTTTTCTCTAAAGCAAAAAAAACATCTTTTAACATTCATATTCTTCCAGAGATGTTGTATAAATCATAGAGTGACAAAATCTTCAAAGAACCAAATTTGTAACTCACTCAAAAAACAGCAGATAAAACAGTTGGTATGAAAAAATACAAACACAGCATTTCACCTAGGATGATTTGCACTCAAGAGTACTGTAAAATATTTCATCAAAGATCAAAAAAGAGATATGCCAATTCTATACCAACAGGGGAGATAACTGATGGAAGGATCCGTGTACTGTACTGGTACCCCCAGGATGTCAAAAGACCTAAGAATCCCACAGCCTATTGGGTGAAGACCTTGTGGAAGATTTTTAGGAGAATATAATCAAGAACCACACAGATGGTGGAGGAGGGAAGGATGACTTATAGGATCTGCACAATTTACAGCTTACAATTTACAATTACACAGCTGAAATCCCACGTCCATTAAGTACTGTCTTTTAGTACTGAATCTTCCCTACCTTCAACCAATAAACTCTAGTGGTGCCCTGTTGCCTCCAGGATCAAATGCAAAATCCTCTGCCTGGTGCTCAAAGCTCTTTGCAACCCAATCCCCTCCTACCCTTCCAATCATCATACACCATACTTCTTGCTTTTCTTTGATCTAGTGACACTGGCCTCCTTCCTATTTCTCAAACAAGACAATCTCTAAGCTCTGGGCATTTTCTCCAAATGTCCCCCATGCACAGAATCGTCTTTCTGTTTCTCCACTTCCTGACTTCCCTGGCTTTCCTTAAGTCCCAAATAAAACTTCATTTTCTGTGTAAAACCTTTCCCAACCTCTCTTCCCTCTGCTAATTATATCATTTTTTGTCGTATGTGTGTGTGTATGTATGTGTATGCATTTGTTTGCTTGTTATCTTCTCCATAATATTGGGAACTCCCCGAGGCAGGGATAAATTTTTTTCCTCTTTTTGTGTCTTAAGTAGTTAGCATGGTGCCTAGCACAGAGTAGATGCTTAATAAATACTTGACTAGCAATTGCAATTTAGAATTGCTACATAGAAACAAAGGCATTGCCTATAAATATTATATAATGTATGTCATATAACCATTTATCATATATAATCAAAGGTGTGTGTATTCGTCCTTCATTGCCAAAGAAGACCATGCCATCAGAAAAATAATGATATGATTTGCACTTGACTTTGTTTTGAGTGAGGGAGGGCTGTGCAGGTCATCAGCCTCACTTCTCCTCCAGAACCATCTGAATCCAGTGACCAGAGATATTCATCAGGATGAGGCAACTGAGGTTAAGTGAATTGCCCAAGGTCACACAGCTAGTGCGTTGTCAAGTGTCTGAGGTGAGATTTAAACTCAGGTCCCCCTGACTTCTGCACTGGTGCTCTATCCACTGCACCACCTAGCTGCCCCCAATCAAAGCTGACTAAAGCCAAAAGAACAAAGTAAACTTTGATAAATTAGAAAAATAGTAATTCCAAAGTAGGATATTATTTGAGAGGTAACCGTAAATTTTATGGCAATACTTTGAAGTGATGTACCACATGTGAAATGATTAGTGATACATTATTCAATTTAATTCAGCATGCATTTAACAAGCACCTGCTTAGTCACTGCACAAGACCCTGGGGATGGAAAGACAAAGATGAAAAACAACTCCTGCTCTCAAGGCACATGTATTTACTAGGAGATAAACCATTTACATAGATGAATAAACACCAGATAATTTAATTTAAGAAGGGAGAAAGAACTAAAAAGTGTGTAATAAGGAACGCATGTAGAAGAAAGCAACTAAAGGAAGTAACCTTGAAACATTCTAATAGATGAGGAAGGAATATTTATTATAACAACTTAGAAGCATGACAATGAGGGACAGCCTTGGAAACAGGAGATAGAATGCTAGGTTCAGGATAGCAAGTAGGCCTATTTGGCTAGATTATAGGTTAGATAACGGGAAATGGTAGCTTTGGATTGGTTGCTTTGAAGCAATTTATGAAAGCCTTTAAATTCAAAGCTGAGGCATTTTTATTGTATCCTAAAATGGTGAACTATTTAAGGGTTTTAATCAGGGAGTGACATGATCAGACCTATGTTTTACAAAGAATATTTTGGCAATTTTTTGGAGGGCAAATTATAGAGTGGAGAAACTGGAAACAAGGAAACCAATTCAGAGGCTCCTACAATAATACAGATGAAAGGTAATGATGTTGATGGCTCTTTTTTGAAAGGGATGAATTCAAGAGAGGTTATGGGAAAAAGAAATGAAAAGATTTGTCAGTTGAGTGGATACATGGAGTAAGAGTGAAGGAAAATTCAAGGATGACTTTGAGATTGCTCTTCTGAATTATCTGGGAGAACATTGAAATAAGGAAGTTTGGGTGAGGAGTAAAATTAGGGGAAAAGATAAACTTGTTTCAGATATGTTGATTTTCAGATGCTGATGGGATATTCACAGGATGAGTCCCAGTAGGCAATAGTTAATGACAAGAGACTGGAGTTTATGAAAGAGAGCAAAACTGGGCAAATAGATTTTTTTGAATCATCTAAATAGAAATTATCATCGAGCCTGTGAGAGATGATTAAATCACCTAATACAGCACAAAGAGAAGTGAAAAAAAGGGCAGGGGACAAAATTTTAGAGAACAGTCAGGATATTGTCAAATGGATAATAATCCAGAAAAAGAGACAGCCTTATAGGATGAGAATTTCATGAAGTTCAACAGAAAAGATCATATTCAAGAGAAGAGAATGGTAGGCAGTATACTCAAATAATCTAGCATGGTACAAGCTAATTATAATTCAGTAGTGCCAATAAAGTATCAAGCTGATGCCGAATATAGTAACTAATATCCTGGAAATAATCTTTGCTCAGTACAACAAGAATATACTCTTCATTAGAGGAATGTTTTACTCTGGGGTTCCGTGTATTGAAAACCAAGTTGATATCAATCCAGCAAAGAGAAACAGAAAAGATGCAAACATTAGAAGATTTGAGGGAAGCAATTGGACTTATTTAGTCCAGAGTAGAGATGTTCAAGTAATGATTTTTAGTAAAAGATGTGGTATGATGAATGAATGAATAAAAACATATATCAAGCACTTCTTATGTGCCAGGCTTGTGCCAAGCACTAAGGATACAAATGCAAAAAAATAAAAATAATCTCTGGCCTCACAGAGCTTACCTTCTGAATGATGAACCCAGAGGAGAAACAGAGGGGAATGCTTGAATCTGGGATGTCATGAAGTTAGTGAGATCACAAGGCAATTGACAAACACACCCTTTCCAGGAAGGGTGGTGTTGATTTAATTACTATTCCTAGAGGGAGCAGCGAAAAGTGATGCGGGGAGTATGCCATGAATGATGGCGTGGCAGGAAGATGATCGGGGAGCAATAATATGGCAGCTTTGGGCATGGAGGGTGCCTATGAAATGAAGGCATGTCTAAAACAATGTAATATAAACACCCTTGAGCCCAAATACAAAGTGTTAGTTAACATCTCCAGTAATGAATGATGAGCTCATCATTTGTTTCCTTTTCCACTCCTAAGTGTTACATTAACTACTGATTCTTCCATTTCTAAATAAGAGGGAAAGGTTCTATCTTTGTTCAGTTAAAAATTGTAAACTACTATAACATCGTATATAAAGAGTACCTAGAGAGTACTGTTTTTTCCTGACAGAAGATCGTATCTTAAGTCTTTATGAAAAGTGAACATGATGACTTGATTGTTTAAAATATTAGGAGGCTTTAAATTTTTTGAGCAAAGTGAATTGTGTATATGTGTCTGCACGTGTCTATGTACAGACTTTGTGTGTGTGTGTGTGTGCTAATACTAAACAGAAATGTAGTATATATTGTAAAATTCACTAAACTAAGAGTTTAAAGACCTGGGTTTGTACCCCAGCTCTGTTTTTTGCCTACCTCTGTTACTGCGGTCAAACACTTAGCTTCTCTATAACTCAGTTTACTTATTTATAAAATACAAAATTAAGTTACCTTCTAAGTTTTTTCTACTTCTAAATCAATTCTGAGTAGAGTGTATGGTGTGGTGTGTGTGTCTATCTATTTGTATGTGTGCAAATATGTGTAATGTTATGTCACTGGACCAGTATGGGGGAAAATATATATATTCAATATATATGGAATTAACTCCACCCACTCCCCACTAACATCTCCATTTACTTTTCTATAGTGCTTATAATTACCATAGTCTCCATTCTTGGGAATTAAATGGTATTAGAACACATGGTATTCTAATGACAAATGGTATCAGAATATATGTTATCTGGAAGGAAATTATACACTAGGAAATTACCAATCACTAATATTTGAGCTCAAATGCATTTATCAAGTTGGCAAATTAGTTATCTAGCAGGGACATAAGAGAAAGAGGAATGGGACACAGGATCAATAAGTTTTGATTTAAAAAATGATGAGTGGTAAGTTAAGTAGATTGCCCTGGTAACCAAGGAATAGTATGGGGGTGTTTGGTCTTGGAGGGTGGAAGTGGCAGTGCCAAAACTAAGGTGTGTCCAAAAGATTATAATATAACCACCCCTGACACTAAATACAAAGTGTTAGGTTACTAGCTCCAATAATGATTGATGAGAAGTTCATGATTTCTGCCTCTCTTTACACTCCTCGTCTCGTCTTATTATTCATCTAAGTAAAATCCTAGTTGCCTGTGAGCACATGAAAATGAATCTGGCTTCCTGATGGGAAACACCAGACTTGGGAAATTCAAGCAAATTATGAAAAGGAAACATGTTCTACAGAGACCTATAATCAGGACAGAAGTTTTTAATCAAAGCAACCCCTACCTTGGAAATAAAAGTATAAGCAAAGCTCAGCACATGAATCCACTAATTGTACATCCTTGCTATGGACATTAACCAAAGCTTGCCTTTAACCTTAATACAAATATGTAAAAGGTAAGAGATAGGACTTCTGAACAAGTAGAAGAAAGATTCTTTTTTAATTTCAAGAACATTTAAAGCCAAGATTTATGTACGTGTGTGCACATTCATTGTGTCTGCACATGCTTGTACGTGTACATGCATGTATGTATACGTATGTGCACATCTGTAATGGAACCGAACCACAGGCGCTGTCAAGAATCATTATTGCTCTCTATGGCAGTAGCTTTGTGTCTCACATTATCGTAGAAGCACAACGCCAAGCTCATTGTTTACCCAGGATTAATAATGGGAAATAATTCTTAATACAAATCAAAAAAGAGACAATTCAAGTCTCATCCTAAGCCTTGCCTGGTCATAATCTAATAAGTCACCAGTACCATGCTTGCATTAATATGTCTAAGAAAGCCCTCCAGCAGCTGATATTAGCTTACATTCCCCTAAGCATTTCAGTAGAGCATTGTAGAGAAAATATGAGTCAGAGGGGAATCAAAAATAGAGATTCTGAGGGTAGCAGGGAGGAGAATGGTTACTATAATGAGAAGCTGTACATATGGACAGCTCACTCTTTGTAATAATAATTGTGCAGAAGTTTCAGGGTATTGCTGTCTCATTAGCTGCAATAGAGTAGGACATCAGCAGAACAGATTTTTGCATTCAGCTCCCATTCTAGCTCTGCAGTCAGCTCTGCAATCTCAAGTAAAAGAACCCCACCCCTTACAGTTTGCCCATCCAAGGTAAGAGGGAGCTGAATTCTCCCACAACTTATGTAAATCCTGAGGATGGTTCTTCACTACTCAACTTCTAATCTTTATGTCTGAAAATTATGCTTCTGTATGGGAACTCTGTTACATATTTTATTTACCACAAGCCAACTTGGCACATAGTAGGAGCTTAATAAATGCTACTTGACTGATAGCCTAAGGATAAATTAGGGAGTAGCTGGGGGAATATACTATTCCTTAGCACTCACAGAGAACACTTTACTCTGAACCTGATACTTGGTAGACTCCTTATGCCTGATTCCTCCCTCTGCAAAATACATTGGTACCTATTTGAATAATTCCTTTGGAAACAAAGCACTTTCTAACACAATTATCTGGAGAATGAATGAATGAATGAAAAAAATTTATTAAGAACTTACAATATCTGCACATGTATAACCTATGTCAAATTGCTTACCTTCTCATTGGGGGTGGGGGAAGAGAAGAAGGGAGAGAATTTGGAACTCAAAATTTGAAAAAAAAAAAAAAAGGTATGCTTAAATTGTTTTTACATATAATGGGGAAATAAGATATCAAATTAATTTTTTTAAAAAAAGAATTTACTATGTGCTAGACACCATACCAACCAGTATGTCTACAAATAGAAAAAGTGAGAATTTTTGCCCTCCAGGAGCTTACATACTAATAAAGGAGAAAACATATATGAAGAAATGATGGTCAGGGAAAGATATTTTGGTCTGGGAAGTGACAAGAATGTATGGTAAACTGATTGATAGGGCATTCACATGCCCTTTCCCAAAGCAATGATACTGTTAATTTGATAACTGTGGTCAAAGCATGAGATGGAAAGAAGGGGTTGGGATAGCAGAAGCAGGGATCAAGAGGTAGATACATGGTTGGAATGTGGCATGTGCGGGAAACTCTGGTCTCTTCTTTGCTAAGTTGAAGGTAAGGATAATTTAAGAGAAAAAGGAAATGATGCCATCCCGGGTTACAGACCTTTTGTAAGAGGATTAGTGCTCAGGTTTGACTAAAGAATGGACCTCACTCATGGTAACATGGCAATGGAGCACGTACCACCCAAACTACCTACAGCCTGGTCTGTCCTGCAACTGAAGAGTTACTCTCACTATGTCGCTCAGGAATCTGAGGACCTACATAGCCAGCACACCTCGCTGGGAGCAGCAGGTAGAACAGAATTGCTCAAGAAGGCACAGCTGTGAAGGAATCCTAGAGCTTTGAATGTTACTCAGTCCCTGTGACACCTGAGCGTTAGAAAGCAGCTTCAAAAATGCATTTACTGAATTGTTGGGAGTCCCAACAACCTAATTATAGGGGGCATCTTGAAGAAGAAAAGCTAGGAAAGGGAAATTGGAAGGAAAGAAAGGCTTCTGTGACAGATGAACTTTAGCTATATCAAAGGTGTCAGCCCTGCTTCAGCCTATTTCACAAGGATGCAGTAGAGATGAATTTAAATCAGCAAAATCTGAAAAAGGGTAAAGCTAGAGAAGATATACATGTGATAACTTTTATACAATGCACAAAGGGTTTTCAAAGAATAGCTATTTAATTGGAGACTACGTGGTGCTATGGGAAAGGTTTGACTCTAAAATCAGAAGCTGTTGTTCAGTGGTTTCAGTTGTGTCTAACTGAGTGTGACTCCTATTGGGGTTTTGTTGGCAAAGATATTGGAGTGGTTTGCCATTTCCTTCTCCAACTCATTATACAGATGAGAAAACTGAGGCAAACAGAGTTAAGTGACTTACCCAGAGTCACACAGCTAGTAAGTGTCTCAAGCAGAAGACAAGATTTCAAATTCTGCTTCTAACCTACGATCATGGTGTCTTAGGAGTTCATCTAATCTCCCTGGACCTCAGCTTTTTCACACTACAAAAATGAGGTCCTGGACTATATGGCCTCTGAGGTTCATTCTAGCTATAGATTTCAATCCTTTCATGGGACCTCAGTTTCCTCATCTGTAAAAGTGACATTATAGGGGAATGATTGGAAGGGAGTTTTGGTTTCAGAGTCAGTGCTATGAACTCAAAGGGCAACTACAAGAATCAAATGGAATAGTGGATATAAAATACTGTAAACTCTCATACATTATTTAAATAATAGCTGTTATTATCAACAATGATGAAGAACTCCTCTTGCATATCACTCTGTCATGGAGGTGACTTGAATTTCCTAAAGGTCAACAAAGGTCTAGTTCTAACAGGTTCTATCAAGCATGAAAGAGTCCAAGCACCAATCCAGGGACAAACTTGTATCTGTTGTCTAAAAGGATTGGCCTAGCTACTGTCAGTGCACTGAGGCATATCACCAGACAGTTGACCACAGACAATCACTTTGTTTGGGCCATAGCAAATCATGAAAAAGATAAAAATGTAAAACAGCTGTTGTACATGACTTCATCTTTTACAGTGATGGTGGCAAAGTGACAGAAAAAAAGGTGAAGAGGGTACAAAGGATCATAAAGAATTTAACCTGTTAGAAAATATTAATTGGTCATACTAAGTAAGCAATAGTTGTCCAACAGTCTTGCAAAAAATGAAACATTTCTTAACAAAAAGAAGGTGTGGCAAAATAGGATGATTCACATATTCTCAGATAGTAATAAAAATAAAGAAGTTAACTGAATCAATTTCACCATATCCCAAACTTCCATAAGTGTAACTTTACCCAACACTTAGTCATCTCACCTAATATTACATAAACATCCATACTGGAAATACAATAAAAAGTGCATAATAATGATATATTCTGATAATGATATATACTTGAACAGGAAGCCCACTGAGGTAGCTCAAAACTATATTTACATTTCTTGGACAATCACTGAGTATGGATAAATGTCTATACCCAAATCTTCGAAGAAGGAAGAAAATAAACTGCATTGTGTTTGGAAAATTTATCAACTCTTTTAATTATCCCAAACTATTCCCTATAGTGAAAGATCATCTTACTTCAATGTTCTTTCTACTAGAAGTACTTGAAGGTTTAACTCATGAAACATCAAAAAGAACCCAAATTACAATGGAACAAAAAGTTGATAGAGACATGGTCAGGTACAAAGAAGCCATAGAATGTTAGTAAAGCTGGACTATGAGAATAGAAAAAGACGTTAGCTGGTCTTTCTAGAGAGGGTTAGTGAAACATATACAGGGTCAAAATAATGTGTTCATCCTATTCATGAGATCTTAAAAGAACCAAAGAATGATATCTATGGCATTGATCAGATGTTTTTTAATGAAGAATAAGTATGGACAAGAGTTGAGATAATAAAATATGGGCAGGTTGCAAATGGTAACAGTACAGAGAAAACTCAGCTTGGAAAGATCATGGATTTAGCTAAGTAGTCAAGGAATAATTAAAAACTAAGCCACAGCTAGTGGATAAAGTGAAGGACTTAGAGTCAGGAGGACCTGCCTTACTTGCTGTTCCACCCTGGACAAATCATTTAATCTCTCTAGAGTTTGGTTTCTTGATCTATAAAATGAAGGTAATAATAGTTGTTGACTCATGGGGTCATGTGAAAATCAAACAAAATAACACATGTAAAGTGTTTTGAAAAACCTTAAAGCAAAAAATAAATGTTAGCTATTATATTGCTCTAGTAAACCCCACTCCAAAAGACTAAACTGTCATCTACATCTTCTGGAAAACTCAAGGGAAAAAAAGACAAGAGACAACATGCTCATAGATTTAGGGATGGAAGTGTCCATCAAGTCCAAAGTCCTCATTTTATAGCTAAGGAAATTGAGATTCAGAGTTTAAGGGACTTACCTATGGTCACACAGCTAAGTGTCTTGAGGCAGCATTGGAACTCAGATCTTCCTGACTCCAAGTTTAGTGCACTAAATCCATTGAATCACAGAGAAGAGGAGAGAGGGATAAACCCAAGTAGAGCCCCTGGCTTCCATTATTGGCCAGAGGAGTTGCTGAGTCAAATTTTAAGATTACCTACTGCTTTATATAAATCCTAAAGGTGGTGTAATATTATTACGATTGCCTGTGCATTTATCCTGAGTTCACAACTTTGACGCTAGCCATAGCCCTAACAATATCTTAAGTATGAGCCATACTTAAGATAAACCAAAAGCCAGGTTTGAAATGACTTGTAGTGGGTGGCAGACATCCCAGAAAATTTGTTCTGCCTCATCATGCAAGAGGGGAAGAACGCTGGATAGCATTTGAAAAACTGGAGCACTTTCAGTGATCCCAAGCTGCCTCTTTGGAAGCACTTCCATAGGAAGGCTGTGCTCCAAGTACAGGGGGGACCTTTTATGTAGTTGAAGATAAAATGTGAATTGCTTGGGGTGCTTATGAATTACCATAGCGAAGATAAAATAGCCATATGCTACTTTGTAGATGCTTTTTTTATGCTTAGCATTTTACCTAGAGTTTAAAACCTAAGAAACCTGGCTCTAAGAAAAGGCTCTTCTATCTGTACGTTTGGTCTAAGAAAAACCTGGCTCTAAGAAAAGGGGCTCTTCTATCTGTACATTTGGTCAATTCATAATGACAAGTCTTGATATAGGGGGTGTGAAGAGAGGTGGGGAGCAGATTTACTCATCCTTAAAGCTATACTATTGCCTATTGTGGGAATCATCCCATGCCACTCTATCCTAGGAGCAGTAGGGAAACAAAAGGAACCATCCCTTTCTTCATCTTTCTAATCTGTCCTTCAGTTCTATTCTCTTGTCATCCTTTCCCCCTCCAGTCTTGTACTGACTCTTCAGAAATGTAGTGATTTTTAAAATCATATAAATGCAGCTAGTAAGCAAAAAATGAACTTAGAGTTTGAAAACCTGAATTGAACTGTGACCTTAGTCAAACCTCAAAGCTCTCCCTGCCTCAGCATGCGATTATTAACAGCAAGACCATTGTTCTTGTTTATCTTTCATTTTCAAAGAGGACAGTCGACATCATGGGGTGATGGATGAATTGGATTTAAGTGAGGCAGAGTTGTGCAAATCTGTTACTCTCTCCCTGAGTCACGGAAGTCCAGCGTCATGATAGTGGGATCATTAGCACTTTATGGAGGTTTTCCACCTCTCATCATCAGAAAACTACAACCTTTAACATTTTTGTGATATTTCTTTCAGTGAAAAAATGTTTAAATAGGCTTTTTGCCACTTCAGAATATCCTAATGATATTTATCTTTTACATAAGCTTTATGTAATTTGTTACCCCTCTAATAAAACACAGCTAGACCTTCATCTATTGCCTTTAGCTTCCCTGCTTTAAAAAAAAAATTATTTTTATACTATGCCTTCAAAATTGAATGAATCAGCACCCTTCTTTAAATCAGCACCATTCTTTAAATGATGAACCAAAAGGTCCAATTTGCAATTCTTGTATTTTGTTTGGCCCATGTAATAATAACCTTAGTCTATATATTTTGTAGGTACATTCAAATCATCACAAAAAACTGGTCGAGTTAGTACCGCGAAAGTGATTTGATGAAACAAATTGAGATTGGATATCAGAATTTCCAAATTGTATACAATCACTGAATTATAGAATTAAGGGGGACCATCATCTGGTGCAATTTTCTAATAAATTTAGCTGTTCTCTATGACTTGTATTTAGTTATAACATCTCAAGTATGAAACATGATGAATAATGTATTTGAATGTAAGTGAAGGATGGCTCCCTCCCAGTGGAGGTATGGAATGAGGTATACTTTGTCAGATGTTGTCAATGTGTCCATTTCTTTTCTGAGCTGTTTTGGTGTTTTATTTTGTGGAGGGGGGGATGGATTAATTGAGAGTTAACAATTATTTTTAAGAGAAGATAAATAAAATATTGTTTTAATTTTAAGTATGGATAATATGGCATAGTAAATAGAGACCTGGCTTCAGAATCACAAGCCCTTTGTTTCTACCTTTTTCCTACTGATTGTGTGACCATTGCCAAGTCTCTTTAACCTCTCAGTGCCCCAGGACTGTCTCTAAGACTGAATTTCAGTACACACTCGCACTGGTAGAAAAAAATTCCTCATTGTCAAAAACAGCATATACATACATATATATAAATACATGTATATATGTATGTATATAAATGTATATGAATATACACATGTACATGTACATATATGCATGTTATATAAAGAATTTTCCTGCATCCTAATGTATATATACACACAGATGTACCTGTATATGTGTATACATATGTATATTTTTTCCTATTGTATGTATCTGTGTGTGTACACACATACACATTTTCCTAGTGGGGCTGTTTATGAAGCTAAAAAAAGATAATGTATGTAAAGTGCTTTAAAAATTTTAAACTAATTCTAAACTATGTGAACGTTTGTTATTAATTAGATAATAATTATCCGTTATAATTTCCCTTCCAGCCTGATGTTCTTATTTACTACTGCATGCTTCCCAAAAAGGGAAAATGAGTGTTAGGCAAATCCAAACACTTTCAATATTAATTACTAGCATTAGCATAAAATTTTAGCTAACAAAAGAGATTACCATGACCAGAAGCCCCAGGTTCTGTTTCCCAGTTGCCATGATTTGATGAGCAGGAGACCGTGGTTTATTTTTGAACTCTGTATAATATCTGGCACAGTGCTAAGTCAATAGGAGGCGTTTGATAGATATCTGTGTGTTATTCAACAGAGAAGCAACATTTTTCCTCCCTATGTAACATAATTTTATAAGATTTTAAGATCTTCCAATTATATCACCAAATACTAGAGTTGAAAAGGAGCTTAAAAGTCATCTGCAAACTCTAACCCTAACCTAAAGCAAGAAGGGAGCTAAGTGGCTAAGTGGATAGAGCGCTGCATCTGTAGTCATGAAGACTCATCTTCCTGAGTTCAAATTGGGCTTCAGACATTTACCAGTTGTGTAACCCTGGGCAAGTCATTTAACTCTGCTTGCCTCTGTTTCCTCATCTGTAAAATGAGCTGGAGAAGGAAATGGCAAACCACTCCAGTATCGTTGTCAAAAAAAAAAAAAAAACAACCAATCCACTGGGATCTTAAAGAGTCAGACATGACTGAAGAAAAGACTGAACCTAAAACCCAAAATCATAGATAGAGAAATTATTGAAAGGACGTTAAAGGTTATACCCCTCATTTGACAGATGGTGACATGGAGGAACAGTGAATTTGTTGACTAGTCCAACATTGCCCAGGTACTAAAAAGCTGAGATGAGACTCAAATTCAGGTCCCTTGACTCCAAATCCCGTGCCCTTTCCATTGTACCATGGTGCTTCCTAAGCACAAATCCTACCTGCAACTTCTCTGAAAAGTGAAACAGCCATCAAACCAAAGTTCTTGTTTTTGACACAAAGTTTAACCAGTCCCTCAAGGGAAACAGTGATGAACATTTGACTTGGAAACGACTCTCACTAGTTTCCATTTTTAATTCCTCATTTTTTCCTAAGGACTTTTTAATATGAAAGGAATTTTTGTTCTAACAGATCATCTGCTTCTGCTGGTAATTTACCACTTGAAGGCTCAATCCCCTGAGACACATCCATCATTTCCCAGACATCTCCCTATGGTCTTGGAAACTTGGGCTGAACTCTATTTTTAGATAACAATAGGCAGCAGAAATAGGTGAACCTAAGAATAAAAACATATTTTCTGAAGTAAATCACCCTTCAGTGAAAGTTGAAGAAGGAAGAATGATTATAGGTCCTTTCTCTAGGGTCTCTTTAAGATCTAGATCAAAAATTCATAAAATCAGAATTTGCAAAAATATATAGAATAGGGACCAGAGTAGGATTTATTTCCTTCTTTGGACTTAGAATCACCAACACCCAGTGCAAAGCTTGGAATGTTGTAAATGCTTAAGAAATAATGGGTGAGTGGTTGGACCCATGATTTCATTGTTAAAACAAATTCCCAGATGAAGAAATTTCCTTTACTGATATAAGCACTTTCTCTGAAATTTATCAACTTCTAGAGATGCTTAGAACCGTAAATAGGTAAATGACTTGTTCAGGGGGTCTGACACATGTGAGACCATGGTGAAATCGCATAAACCTCTCAGCATTCCAGACAATTCTCTAAGATTTTAAATTATAAATGAATTGCTTATCTTCCATGATGAAGGCTGAACCCCTAAACCCTTCACTCCTCCAAAACAGTAATAAATAAAATAAATAATAATGAAATAATTAAATCATGGATAAAAATAACTTTACTTATCATTACTTTATTGATGGTGACAGTGAGAGGGTATAGACTATTTAAGGATTTTGAAATTAAAATAACTTTACAAATACCTCCAGTTCTAAATCCATTTATTGGGTGAAACAATCAGTCAAAACAGTTGTTCAGCTGTAGACCATGAATTAATTGATTGTTTCAGTTTTCAATTAAGTAGACACTCACTCAAAGACCATAGTATTTTTTAGAATATACCAAAAATTAATATTAAAAACTTCATCCTCCAACATGTATCAGTGATGTGACTGAGGTTAAACACAGTATTTTTAAAACATTTTAGGGTTTTTTTATTTTCAGGCCAAGGGGGGGAAGACTTCCCCAACATAAACATCATATACATTTACCCATAAACATCACCATTTATTTATATGATCCCACCAATATAATACAGTGGAAAAACCATTGGAATTGGGGTCAAAAGATCTGGATTATGGTTCTACTACTGCTAATTCTGGTTGCATAAAAGTAATCTAATTTGTTGAAAATAATAAACTTCTCCCCCATGCAATTCTTTTGACTTGAAACATAGAGTTAACTTTAAAATAATGTTGCAAAACTAGGAAATTATCAGCTTATTAAAAGCTACCACAGTGTGAAAAAAAAGAAACCACACATTTAAATTGTTTATATAAAATAACAGCCCTGTAATATCTACAGCTGTCTCATTCCTCAATTCCTACCTCTATCTCCTTTTTTATTTTAGATTTTGGAAGGATTGCATTTTTTTCAGCCCAATTAATAATCCTAGTCATAATAGCAGGCTCAGTAAATTATGCTAATTAATCATTTTCTTAGAATTTCCATAAACAAATATTCACCAGCCACCTCCTATGTACACAACACTGCTCTAGGCCCAGGTGAGGATAGAATGATGAATAAGACAAGGACATGCTCTCAAGGAACCCATAATCTTAGAAGAATGCTTCCAAGAATATATAAACTTCCATCTTGCAGAATTTACCACTGTTTTAACGATCCAAATCCTCTTCTTATAAAGTTTTAAGGGAAGGATAATGGAAACTATATTTCCTTAGAAATATAAAGACAAATTAAGTACTCCAAGACCTTTCTCATCTCTACAGCGTTGCTTTAAAAAAAAATACTACTATTTTTATTCTGCATTATAAACTCTACCTGCAAAGAGTAATAGACAGAGCTTAGGATTTAGAATCACAAAGTTATTGGTTCAAATTTCATGTCAGACAATTTTACTAGCCACCCAACCTTGGAAAAATAATTTACCCCCTCTGTACCTCAGTTTCCTCATTATAAAATAATAGGTCTGGACTTGATGGCATCTAGTGCCCCTTCTAGCTCCAAATCTGTGATTCTATAAATTAAAGGTTATTTTTTAAAAAATAACAACAAATTCCAAAACATTGACACAGGGAATTTTATCTTCAAAATTTTTCCAAAGCCAGATAACTATCAGACTTAGGCCACATGAAATAAAAATGTATGGCTAGTTCAGTATTTTGTAGTCCTCTATTAACTCCATGGAAAATGAATTTTTTTTTAAATTACAACCAGGAAGAATTTTGCTTTTGTAATATGTGTCAGAAATCTTTGGACTGAGTCCCAGTAAGATTTTCATGCACTTCAACTGTGACAAGCTTAAGAAAAATTTCCAGAAAATATGACTTTTTCATCTCTCACATGGAAAACTGTCTGAGTTGTTTACACTAAGAATGAGTTAGGCAGGTTCACTCTTGTTTCATAGATGAATTGTTTTGCTGTGTAGCACCTCAGTCCATGCAGCTTTTGTAGACATCAAGTCTCAGAGACCTTTAACCCTGTATGGAGGGAAAGGAATAAGCATTTACATAACACCTCCTATAGGCCAGCCATTGTACTAAGTACTTTACAAATATCTCATTTGATCATAGGAATAAAGATGAGAATTAAAGGACTAATCAATCAGCTAGCACTTATTAAGCCCTTTTTATGTGACAGGCATAGTGCCAAGTGGTAACGATACAAAGAAAGGCAAAAAACAGTACCGTCTCAGGAAACTTACAATCTAAAAAAGGAGAATACAAACAACCAACCATGTATGAAATAAGCTAGATATAGGATAAATTGGAGATAATAAACAGAGGGAAGGTACTAACATTAAGGAGGATTAGAAAAGGCTTCTTTTGGAAGATGAGACTTTAACTGAAACTTGAAAGAAGCCAGAGAAACCAGGAGGTAGAGACTAAAGGAATGAAAACTCTTCAGTGGGATGGAACACCAAAGGATGCTTAGCTGAAAGGAACCCCTGAGATTCTTTACTCTCCTACAGATGAGGAAATGGAGGTGAGAGTGACACAGGTAGCCAATAACTTGATAAGGGTAACACAGAAGCAAGCAGCAAAATGCACTCTCCACATCAGCAAAATCATGA
Organism: Bettongia penicillata ogilbyi; assembly: GCA_023548195.1. Taxonomy (NCBI): domain Eukaryota; kingdom Metazoa; phylum Chordata; class Mammalia; order Diprotodontia; family Potoroidae; genus Bettongia; species Bettongia penicillata. Next base: position 2,977,351 of record JAJHZJ010000032.1, on the reverse strand, counting down.
ATATAGGTACATCATTTCAAGTCAATGATACTATAGCTATAGATAGACAGATAGATTAATATGTGTGTATGTGTGTGTGTGTGTATCCCAAAAATCTAGCTATTCTCTTAACAGTAGATAGCAAAATGTTTGGAGACAACTGTTCACATAATATAACTTTGTACTTGACATAACTGTTACATACTTTATGTCAGTGCATTTCAGTTAATGGGCCCTAGATCGATTGGTAATTTAATTGTTCAGGTTTTTTTCCATGATTTTAGGAAATAAGTTATTATTTATTATTAAATTTATTAAGTTATTTAGTTATTAAATGACTCTTGGGTAATAGCAAATATTATTGAACTTGAAAATTATTCCTGTTACCGCACACCTGAGGCCTTCAAAAAGGAAACACTCTGGGAAGAACCAAGATGCACCACTTTTAAGACAGTGCAGGGAGTAACTTTTTGAATGAAAGAAACAATAGCAAAAATGCAGTTTTTCTCAAATAAAGAGTAGGAAATGCTCAAGAGTTTCATCTTTATCAACATGACTTGTTCTCTATTGTAACCACTTTAGGAAACTGGAGCCCAGGAAGAAATAGTATCATCTTAATCTCTTTACTCAGAAGTACTTAACTGTATACTACTTTTGCCTGTTAATTATAACTCATTCAACTCATTGAAACTCAAAAAATGAAACTTTGTTTTAAGTGGTAGTTGGATTGGACAACTGTTTTAATTGTTGTTCTTCAGATTAATAACTGTAAATATTTATTTTCCTCTTCCAGTTGCATGGAGTCTAACATAAAGTTAAAAGGCAAATAACCATGGGGTTCTTGGCCAGTCTTTGTTTTTATTAAACATTTAGTGTTTCCAGGATATTTTCCTGCCATTTTGGTTCTTTACCTCAAAGACAAAATGAAGTAGCAGGATCTTAACATCTTTTCTACAGGTGAAGAAATTACAATAGAGGAATTAACTAACTTGACTAAAGCACAATATAAGCAAGAAAATGACAAAGCCAAGAATACAACACTCATTCTTACTTGCCTAGTTAATTGCAAAATTATTAGAGTCAATTACAATAGCATCTCCCTCTCAGAGTTGCGAGGATTGAGTGATATATCAATTGTAAAGTGCTTAGCACAGTACCTGGAACATAGTAAGCACTATGTAAAGGTTAGCTGTTAGTTTTATTATTATCAGTTGTTTTCTGATAAACAAATCCAACCCAATTATCCCTGTGAACTCAAGAATTATGAGGTAAAGGACCAATAGGTTAACAATAATTCACTATGTTCCCGGCACTGTTTTAAGCCACGGGGATACAAAGAATGACAAAAATAATGTGCCTCCCCTCAAGAAGATCGAATGGTAGATATAATATACAAATAGTTATGTATGTCCAAGGATCATCAAGAAAGCAAGCTAATGTTGCCGTATCATAGCAGATATGGAAAGAAGTAAACCTAAAAAGACTGAAAAGTAAAAAGGGGGTCAGATTTTGTAGGGCTTTAAATGCTAAACAAAGGATTTTGTTTGCTCCTGGAGGTAAAAAGGGAACTTTTTATTTGACCCTGAAAGTAACAGCTGAGCAAGTTCTTTTGACTTTGTGAGTCTCAGTTTCTCCATCTGCAAAAAAGGGATGACCATATCTATAAGTACTCACTTGCCAAGGTCTTGCTCAGCAGAGTCTGGCTCTGTGTGACACTGGTTGGGATTTTCTTGGTAATAATACTGGAGTCGTTTGCCATTTCCTTCACCAGGGGATTAAGACCAACAGAGGTTAAATGAGTTTCCTGGGGTCACACATCTTCTAAGCAACTAAGGCCAAATTGGAACTCAGGTCTTCTTTACTCCTGCGTCTATGCACTGTATATTTACTGTATCCACTGAGCCACCAACTGCCTCTACTCACAGGCTCTTAATGAAACTCAAATGAGACAAGCACTTTGCAAGACTGGGACAGCTACTGGCAAGGTTTCAGGTATAGAAAAGAAGGCTCCTCAAGGCAGGGTGGTATCGTAGAAAGAGAGTTCAATTTTGACTCAGAAGACATGGGTTTGAATCCTGACTAGGTCACCTCCTCCTTGTATGTGCTTGGACAAGTTTTTTAACTCTTTTCTTGGTCTTGGTTTTCTCCTCTGAAAAATGAGGTCCTCAGGCTAGATGACCTCTACGTTCCCTTCCTGCTCTAAATATATTATACTATGATCCTGCGGCACCTAGGTGGCAGAGTAAATAAAATGCTGGACCTGGAGTCAGGAAGAATTAAATTCAAATCCAGCCTAAAACACTTGCCAGGTGTGTGACCCTGGGCAAATCACTTAACCCTGTTTGTCTCAGTTTCCTTCTCTGTCAAATGAGCTAGAGAAGGAAATGACAATTCACTCCAGTGCCTTTGCTAAGAAAACCCCAAATGGGATCTCAAAGAGTCAGACATAACTGAAAAATCACTGAACATGATCCTGAGTAGGAGTATAAATCAAATTATATTTGAAAATGTATTGAAAGAGATGCCTATTTAAAGGGATCCATTTGGGAAAGAAGTGTTCTGCAGAGAGAATAATCAACCTCTTCAATGTATTTGAATGTCTCTATTTATAGATAAGTTGGCTTTAAGCAATACACAATGACTTGTAGAGTAACACACCACTATAAAATATCTTGTTGTTGCATGAATTTGTATGTAGACAGTTAGAATCATTAAATTAGTAGAAAAGGTCATTAATAACATTGAAGGCACACTGACCTAACCAAATAGTGAAGAGAAAAGATCATACATGTTTAAGAAGTGGGAGGACAAGGGAAACCCTATTTGTAGACAAACCTGAACATGCTTGGAAAAGAGCATATAATGAAAATAAAAGTGATTCTTAAATTGATCTCACTATAAGGGAGGTTACATGACAAAATTTTGGAGTAAATTTGCCCCACTGTGTCTACAAAAGATGTTTATTTGAAAATCATTCTTTTTTTAATTAAATTATCTGCTGATGTTCTATTTTTTCCATAGCTGTGACTTTATATTAATTCTCCTTGTAACAAATGTACATTTAATGAAAACAAATCAACATAAAGGCCATACCCTGTAATCAACCACCGCTCTGCTAGGGTGTGTTTCACTCTCAATCCTCCGAAGTCACAGTCAATCTCTGCATTGATTAGAGTTCAGAAATCTTCTAATATTGGTTTCCTGCATGTTTTAGTTGTCAATGTATACATTGTTTTCCTGATTGTCCTTATTTTCCTCTGCATGAGTTCATCAGAGTCTGCACAAATTTTTCTGAATTCTTCAATTGTGTTGTTTCTTCTCACAGTATAGTATTATTCCATTATATTTGTATACCACATTTCACAAATCAGGGACAACATCTACCAAATTCACACAGTAGACACTTAATGAATGTTTGTTGATGATAGGAAATTTAAAATATAATCCATTTGTGGTTTCCTTCCAGTTTGTGAGTCTATGAATAATACAATGTGATTAAATCCATCATCCAATATTCATGCAGGAACTGGAATAGAATTGGGGCTGCTGGCTCAATGGGTTATCTTGGGCAAGTCATTTAATCTCTCAGGACCTCAGTTTCATCATTTGTAAAATCAACAGGTGAGACTAAAATGTTTGAAAGGTCCCTTTCAATTCTAAAATTCTGTGACTTGGACTAAACTTGAGAGGGTTTTGGCATCAAATGCCTATTTTGTCCAGATGAGGGAAAAGGTGTTTAAAAAAAAAAACATGCATGGAAAGAGGAAGAACTCTCTGTAATAAGACCCAATGGTCAATCTGAACTGCCTCCCCACGCCATTGCTTCCTGCAAGCACGGAGACTACCTGCCAGCAAATGCATTTTCAGTTGGCCAGGAAACTGGAGAGATCTGGAGGGTTATCTTTATTATTAAAACCTTGAATAAAGTAAGCATTGGGAGGTGCGAAGCCGTCATCATGTATCACTATCATGGATCTTCAAAACCATGATTATGCAAAAATGATAAAAATGGAATATATATATATATATATTTTTAAAAGTCAATAGCTTTAACAAGAAAATGGCCATAAAGCAAGGGCATAAATAGGATATAATACAATATACTATGCATTTGTTAAACACCTACTATGTGCCAGGTACTGCACTATAAGTACTGGGAATACAAAAACACAAAAGAGAGAAAGTCCCTGCTCTGAAGGAGCTTGTAATCTAATAAGGGAAGAAAACACATCAAAGGAAGCTAAAAAGCTGGGCAGAGAGGGAGGAGGGGTAAGAGAAGCTACAGAGAATGGGGCATGATGATGATGGAGTGGAATCCAAAGGGTGTAGCTAATAGGCTAGAAAGGTTTTTCTTCTCCCTTCCAGCCTTCCAAAGGAAGGATACAGGTTTCTGAGGGTTCTAATGAAGTGTGAATATCAAAACTGAAGTAATTTCTGGGATATTTCCAGCTGATTAGCTTTCCAGGAGTGAAACAATGATGGTGGAATGGAATCCAAAGAATGCATCTAGTGGGGAAGGGGAGGATAAAATTAACCCAGAATAATTTCAATCCTTCTCATAAATCTTGAGTTCCCAAAAGCTATATTAGAGGAACACAAATCTGACAAGTCACATAAAGCTGGAAATTCTTTGAGGATGGTCCTGATGATGATATGACTGTGTGTTGCTGTAGTTGCTGTGGGTGTTGCATTTCTTCCAAAAACAGTCTTGTTGAGTTGGTGGAGGTTCATCACCAGATGGGTCACCAGGTGATGAATTTATTTTCAACCATATTAACTCACAAATATGGGCTTCTAAAGTATCTGGAACAGTTTATTGGTTTACTCTTTGCATCAGTTAAGGGTTATCATCTACACAAAGAAAATAATGAGTCTTAAATATTAAGGAAATTAAACATTTTAATGATTTATAAGATAGAATTGCTAGTCAAAGTGATTGAAGCTATTTTGAGAAAATAAAGCCAAACTAGACCGTCTCCATCATCTAAATACAATCTTGCCATGGAAAGCACGGGGGCAAAGATAGTATCTTATAAATCTCTCAGTTAGTTATTTGTCTAAATAGGTGAATGAATGAAGGAAATTAATAAAAATGAGAGGTCTAAAATAGTTAACTTTTAAGAACAGATAAAACTTTTCTGCAAGGAGAAGCTATGTTGTGTGTTGTCTTAACAGAAAATTCATTAGGATAAGTTCAATTGAGATTTACTTACCATTAGTTTCCTAAATTGATAACATTGCAGTTGGTTCCAGAAAGGTTAAATTCTAAATTTGGATTTTGATCTATCCTGGGATGTCCAAATCCTCTTGAAAATAACCAGAGTATTAGGAAGCATGTTTGCTGTTAATCAAATAGTAAGCTATGTGATTTTAGTTCCCTTTTGATGTCATTAACATGATTCAACTAATCACCACAGCCAAACCATCTGGTCATTTTAAAGGAACCCTTTCCCAAATGATATTTGAAATAAGGTTAAACAGGTCTCCTTTAAGGGAAAGTTTAATTAACCATGTGCAATTCTACTTGATAATGTTGATGCATATGTTGCTTACATTAATTGCTTTCGTAACATAATTAATGTAACACGTTAACTTCTGTTCATTTGAAATTTAACAAATGTTCATACCAGCTGTGAAAATGATTGAATGCAGTAAATGAATGAGTCATTGATGGATTTGCTTGTTCAAATCAAATCTGCTATTCCAAGCTGTCTTCTGACTTAGTAAATTAAGAAAGATACTTCATTGACCTGACGATCATATGATTTCAATGTTATTCACAATACCTGACTAATAGAGTCACTGACCCTTTACATTTCTTCACTAACCTGTTCCCTGCAGCAGACTGGGTCATCTTTGGCTGTAGTTAATTTTGAAAAGAGCAGCATTGATCTGTCCTTTCTCATGATCAACTATGTAGCTAGTCCTTGCATCCAGAATACCTGTTTTTCCTTGTTGCCCATTTCTTATTGAATACCAAAGTACATTTGAGAGAGAGTTCGAGAATGGTCATGAAACATACCGGTTCTCAGATTCATACTTTTGCCATATTCTCCTACAATCATATATTTTCAAAAAGAAGAAACCTTTTATCAACTCAGAATGGGAAATATGATAATGGTTCTGAAAGAAATGATAGACCACAAACAGGAAGAAAAATAGTGATGATAACCTATTCTCTGAAAAGTATCTGAGATTTAAAGGGAATGTCTATACACTCTTTCTACTTGTTTTTTAAAAGCTAGTAATTCTCACTGTTTTCAAACATGAATGACTACTCTGTGGCACTGCAAAGAGTATGAAATCTATCACATAAATGAAATCAGAAATGGTACACCATAGCTAGGGCCATTTTCTACCATTTAGAATGTTTCGGGATTTTATTACAAATTCATACAGAGAGACAAAATATTTTAAATGCTCTTCATAGTCATTTGTTTTTGAAGTTGCTGGCAATTTCTTATCTTTAAAAGTTGGGACATGCTGTGTTTCTTTTTAATTAAGTTCTTTTTTTTCAATTACAAGTATTTTTTTCTCCTTCCCTTCTTCCTCTGCCTGCCTCCTTTTCCTGGCCTCTGGTCAATAAAAAGGAAGGAAAAAAATGGAAAAGAAAAACTATAGTCAAGCAAAATAGATTTGTGTGAGCTTTTTCTGCATATTATTCCCTCGCCTCTCTGTCAGGAGATGGGTAGCATTCTTTATCTTGTGTCTTTTGGAATCCTGATTAATCATTCTATTTTTCAGAGTTCTTAAATCTTTTCAAAATTACAATGCTGATATTATAAGGGGAAAATGTTCTAGTTGTGCTTGCTTCATTTTCATCAGTCCATACAAATCTTCCCAGTTTTATCTGACGTTGTCTCTTCCTTTCTTATAATACAATATCATTCCATTATATTAATGTAATTAATTTGTTCAGTCATTCTGCAGTCAGTGGCATCCTCTAAATATTCAGTTATCTGCCACCACGTACACACACAAATAGAGATGCTTTAATATTTTTGTACACATGTGACCTTTTTCTCATTCTTTGACCTCTTTGGATTACAGTTCTAGTGATGGCATTACAGAGTCAAAAGGGTATTCAAATTTAACAATTTTGGAGGACATAGTTCCAATATGTTCCCAGAATGGCTAGACAAATTTGAAGCTCCACTAACAATGCATTAATATGGTTTTCTACCTACTATCCCCACATTTGATATTTATTTTTACATAATTTGCCAACTTGGTGAATGTGAAGTGGAACCTCCAAGTTGCTTTAATTTGTATTCTTCTAATTATTAGTTATTTGGAGAATTTTTTTCTTATGGCTGTTGATAACCCGAATTTCTTCCCTTGAGAACTACATGTTCATATATCCTGTAACCACTTATCAAGTGGGAATAAATGCAATTACTCTGAAATATGACAATATTTTTCAAGAAATTCTTACTACATTTCAGAAAATGTTTTTCTAACATAAAAACTTATTTTATTGATGTATAAGCTGGAATGTTTCTTGATTTTCTAAACTATATATAATATTAAATGAGTCCTATATGTTATCAGATCTACTCAGTGTTGAATGCCCTGTGGGGAAAGGGAATGGGAACTCAACCTGTTATTTCATTGGAGAGGAAAATTTCAGGTAAGAAAATTCCCTCTACCAACTCGTCAATACCTTCTCATAGTATTAGCTCCTTCTCATCATTCAGAGTTTCCTAGAATGCTGAAAGGTGAATTGACTTTTCCAGGTTAACATAGTGTGTGTTAGAGGCTAGAGTCAAACCCAGTTCTTCATGGTTTCAAGACAAGCTCTCTGGCTACTACACAATAGAGTCTCTCCTAATACCTGATAGTAGGAAGTATTCTTTTCCCTGAATTTTTTTTTTATTTTGGTTTCTGTTTTTTGTTTTTCTAGCATGGACAAACTTTTATCTTAACATCCACCTCTCACTAAAGTCTCCCTTTTAATAAGCCTCCCCTCAAAAAAAAAAAAAAGCATACCCAGCTGATACATCTGACAAAGTATACTTCATTCCACAATGGTAATTCTATACCCCTCTGCAAAGAAGAGGAAGGCATGTTACCTCATCATTTAATCTTTATTAATCCTTAATCCAGGACTAAAATTATTCAGGATAGTTTAGTATTCTTCCTGCTTTATTTCATTTGTTTCATTTCACTTATATCATTTATTTCATTTCATTTATATTACTATAGCCATTGTGTATATTTCTCTTTTGATTCTACTGTCTTGGCTTTACCCCTTTGTGCATGTCTTTCCATGTTTCTTAGGATTTTTCATATGGTGGTGCAATAATCTGAATGGTATTTTATAGTTGAATTAAGAGTTTTCTATGACTTGGTTAATGTTAAGAAACTGTATATTCTCATATAATGAATCTTTCAGAAAAATCAATTAAAAACAAATGTTACATTCTCTTCTTGTCTGTTTTCCAATTTATTTCACTTGTTGAGATGTCATGAAATTATAAAATTTCAGACTAGAATTAGATAGTAGAGGAAGTTTACTCCCATTCATATAGGAAGAGAAAATTCTTCTATACCACCGCTAACTAATAGTGATCTTGTCTCCATATGAACACCTCTGTGATGTAAAATTCTCTTCCTCCTTAGGTGACCTTTTCCAGTTTTGAGGAAGCCTTTTCTTCAAATGGGGTGAAATGCACCTCTATCTTTTATCCATTATTCCCAGTTCTGATGACTGTAAACAATCACAGCAAGTTTTATTCCTGTTTCTCAAATACATAAAGCTAACTCCCCACCCCCACAGTCTTAATTATATCCTCCCACTGCCATGCAATTCTCTAAGCTAAACATCCCCAGTTCATTCCATTAATCCTTATGTGGCATGGTTTCCAGAACTGTTTCCATCCTGGTCACCTACCTATGAACACATATCACTTTGTCAAATTCTTTTCTTAAAGATAAGATCCATAACTAAATCTGTTATGTCACATCAGTCTAGACTGAGCACAGCACAACAGAAGTGTCACCTCCCACTATGTTTCTGTTCATGTCATTTAAGACCATATCACAACAGTGCCACATTTTAGTATTGACTTTTATTGAGTTTATAATCGCCCAAAACTACCAGGTCTTTTTAGTATGAGCCATTGTCTAAAGATTCCCCATACTCATCCAATCCTTTATTTTTAATTGGGTGGGGGGGAGGCAGTTGGGGTTAAGTGATTTGCCCCGGTCACACAGCTAGTAAGCATCAAGTGTTTGAGACCAGATTTGAACTCAGGTCCTCCTGACTCCGGGGCCAGTGCTCTATCTATTGTGCCCCTTAGTTGTCCCCAACAGTTCATTTTTGAAATTATTTCTGAACATATAATATCTCATCTTACTACATTCAGTATGTAGAGAACTGTTTTGATTCATAGGATCATAGGTTTAGAGCTAGAAGTGAAGTAAAAGGTCATCAAGCCCCTTCATTTTACAGATAAGAAAACTGAAGATCAGAGAGATTGCATGACTTGCCCAGGGTCACAGAACTAGTGGTGTCAAAGGTAGCATTTGAACCCAAGTCCAGAGCTCCATTCTTATACCTGCATTAGCAGTGCTATGATGTAGAAAGTAATTTGCGTATCTATACTTGCGTCCAGAGCTGAACTGTTTGTATAAAATACTTCAAAATATGGCATCCATTTTCCTGTAATTTCATTTCAGTTTTTAAAAATGTGAGTAAAAGTGATTTGCAGAATTGTACATAGTCTGTATTGTATTTAACAAGAGTGTAAAGAAGAAACTGTTTGAGTCTCTAATTACACTACTATCATCAAATACTTTTCATGTACCTGTATGTGCAAAGGTAATAGTATCAATTTATTCAAGAAGCTAAAGAAATATACTTATATTATCTAAGAAAGATCATTTGGCTTTCCTAATTAGTGTAGAAATATGAATGTGGAAGAAATTAATGCCTCAAACAAAAAGTCTTTCATGTTTACTACTGGCAAAGCTGCTTTGGAATCTATTTTAGTTATCAACACTTTTTTACAACCTTGGTTAGCTCAATTTATTATACCAACCTTTTTTTAACACAAAGTAGGGGAAAGAACATTTTAATTTCCCATGAGTCAATGTAGTCTTTCTCAAATAGAGAATAGGTTGTGAATCAATTGACTGATTTATAGGAAACCAAAGTTTAATTCTCTCATTCAGAAACAGATTTTAGAGAATGTCCATGTAGTCTTCATAATGACTCTAGAACAGGTAGGTAGAAGGAGCAACCATCTCCAGTTTGCTTATAATTTATTTAACTACTTTAATTTTTGACAAGTTGAAAAAAATCAGTTTTCAGAAGCTGAGTCTTTAAGTCTTTATCATCTTAACCCTATGAAGAGATTAAACTCTACAACTTTCATATAAATTAAGTACCCAGGTGGCACAAGGTGTGGGCATTATGGAGACTGTAGGTATGTGAAGCAGGCCTCTAGACTGCTGAAGTTTTCCTCTCTTCATTCAATAAATCAAACAGTTATTAAATTCCTGCTGAATGTTGAGCACTGTGCTAGGCACAGGGGACAGAAAGACAGAAATGCAATAGTCTTTGCCTTTAAGGAAGGGAAGAGAAAAAGCTTTTATACAGCACCCACCATGTGTCAGGTATTGTGCTAAGCAATTTACAGATACCTCATTTAATCTGCACAACAACCCTGTGAGGTAAGTATTGTTGTTATCCCCGTTTTATAGTTGAAGAAACTGAGACAGAGGTTAAGTGACTTGCCCAGGGTCACACAGGTTGTAAATGTCTGAAGCTGAATTTGAACGGCAATCTTCCTGACTCCAAGCCAAGCACTGTAGCAACTGGACCACCCAACTCCTTCAAGCAACTGCATTATATCAAGGGAGACTATATGTATGTGTTTTTGTGTATATAGCACACCCATATGCTCACACAGGTATGACTACATACACATATTTGTTTTGTTTGTGTACATATACATGATTTATATGATATACCATATGTTTTTAAGATATAGTATATGTTCATTACACATATATACATACCTATATGTAGAGACAAAAAATAAATGCAGGGTAATAAGCGTGGAGGCACCGAAAGCTGGAGGGGCTAGGAAAGGCATTATATAGAATGTGACTCATGAGTTAGCTTTGAAGGTAATTAGAGAAGTCTAAGAGGCAGATGTGGAAAAGGAACGCATTTCAGGATAGCTAGCAACTTTCCCAAAATGAAACCATAATTTGAAGTAAAAGATTATTCCTACTTTCAGGGTGAAGACAGGCGGCTCTTATCTAGTCCTGTCAAGATTCAGCTCTGCTCTTACTCTGTAACAAGTGTCAGAGGTTTTTAACCTTCTTTGTGTCATGGAACCCCTGGCACTCTGGTGAACTCTATGGACCCCTTCTCAGAATATTTTTAAATGAATAAAATAAAATACACAAGAGTGCGAAGGGAAACAATTACAATGAATTACAAGATAAAGAAATAATTAACCAGCCATCAGATTCAAATATTGTTCATGTCTTTTTTGTATACCTCTACGTTGTTTATATCACAGTACCTTGACCATCACAGGCAATCCATAAATATTTGTTGAATGATTCAGAATTAATCTTAGGCTTGTAGAATTATAGCTTTGAAACCTAAAACAGCCTTTCCCCTCTGTTTCCTTAGAACCTAGCCCAGTATCTGGACCTAGGGAGTGTTTGAGAAATACGAGTTTATCATGTAGAGACATCTAGTCCACTTGCCTCTATAGATTAGGAACTAAGGCCTAAAGAGATTAAATAACTTACCTAAAGTCACTCAGATTTAACTTCCTATGTCTAAATTGATCAACATTGTGGTACCACGGAAAGAGTGCTGGATTTAGGATTAGAAGTATATTATTTGTGTATATTTCTTTCATCATAATTTATCTACGTAATATTCCTCAAAGCTTTATAGCAGAAATTATTAATCCTTTTTCAAAATGAATAAAATAAAAAATGAGGAAGGTTCTAGACTATCTAACATCATTGTTGTTGGTCCTTCCTTCTCAAGAAGACCAACGACATCTGGAGGAGGATGTCTTGACCTGCAAGTGAACTGGATTTGAGTGAGGCAGAGCTGCACAAAGTGAGCAGCCTCATTCTCTCCTCCAGGGTCATCAGAGTCCAGTGGCAAGAGATATCTATCAAGACAACTGGCAATGATGCTGTAAACAATGGGAGATGTCAGCTTTTTTAAGTTGTCTTTCCCAAGATAAAGCACTGGGTCCAAAGTGAGGAGAGCCCAAGTTCAAATCCTGCCTTAGACACTGCCTAGCTGTGGGTCTCTGGGGCAAGCTACTTAACCCTGTTTGCCTCAGTTTCCTCATCTGTAAAATAAATGGCAAACAACTCTAGTATCTTTTCCAAGGAAACATGAAATGGGCTCACAAAGGGTTGGACATAACTGAATGTCAGCAAAAATACTAATGAGTACAAGCTCTGGTAGGATATATTAAGCTTGAAAGGCTATAGGAATAAGGGTTGGTTTTGAACAGTGTATCTAAGTTTGCATCAGCTCACTACCAGAAGGATGGCCATCAGGAGAAAATTTTTGACAGTCATTCATGAAGATAGTCTACTGAGACATTCAGAGGTATCATTGTATGAGTGAAGGACTTTCTCATGTCAATAAAATCACCTTATCTTTGGAAGATTGGTTATGCTTTTGGAAATAACCTATTAATGGGAATATTTTTTTTCAATGCTACCATTTTGTAAGGATTTCCAAACTCCTAGATCTCTTCTTAGTGTTAACACAACCCCAAATTTCCTCATAGGACAGAAAATCCTCTTGTGCCTGAGAATCACTGACCTCCATCCATGTGGTTCTTAGGGTTTGACTCCATTCTTTTTATTGGTATTCTCATGTCTCATTATCAAACTTCATTACCCTCATTAACACTGTTCTCATTAGAATCATTGATTTTGAACTGGCAAAGATTTATCCTTCATTCAATCCAATCTCTCATTTTCTAGATTAGGAAACATAGGGCCAGAAATGTTTTGACATTTGTCTTGGATAAAAAAGGTAATGAAAACAGGAAGTCAAAATTCAAACATTTATTTTCTAACCCTAAAACTAATGTTCTTCCTACTGCTCCATATTGACGTACATTATACATATTATTGCTGTCGTTGTTCAGTTGCTTCAGTCTTGTCTGACTCTTAATGAACCCATTTGGGGGTTTTCCTGGAAAGATGCTGCAATGGTTTGCCATTTCCTTGTCTAAACCATTTTACAGATGAGAAAACTGAGGCAAACAGGGTTAAGTGACTTGCCCAGGGTCCCACAGCTAGCAAATGTGTGAGACTAGATTTGCACTCAGGAAGATGTGTCTTCCTAACTTCAGGCCAGGCACACTATCTACTGTGCTACCTACTTGCCCTTACATTTGTATATATAAATATATATGTGTACGTATATATATACATATGTACATATATATGTGTGTGTGTATGCATATATAGGTATATATTGTGTGTATGTATCCTGATATAAAATTGGATTCTTCAGATTTTATAAAAAAAATTCCTTTAAGAATTAATTCTGAAAACTCAAAAATCTAGGCAAAAAATTTGCTAAAATGAGGAAAGCTCATGTTTAAGGATGGTAACAGGATTAAGCAGTTCTATTAGGATTTTTTTTAATTTATAGAGACTTGAACTGCTTAATAAATTACTTTATTACTAAATTTATATGATTAACATTTTGGCCCCAATCTATCATAATTATCTTACAAATTTGAGCTTTTCATTCAAAATTTGTAGGAGGAATCAGCTTCTCTGTTGCTGTTTTTCACCAGATTTTAAGCATATTAGAAAATCCTGGATCAGCAACTGAAAATGATCATTGGTGATGAAGTTCCAAATAGACCTTTGTCACAACCTAGTTCGTTTGATCCAACATCTAAACCCTAAATTTTAACTGATAAAAAAATTAATGATGCATTTGATTCTCCTTTCAAGCTTATCTTTTTTATTTCAAATATTTACATTAAGAAGAAAAACAGAAGTATTAAAAAGTAATCCCTAGGCCCACCAAGCCAAGTGTTTCAAGGCTTTCTTATCTTTTGCCTTGTGATTTTTTTCTCCTCTCTCCTTTTCATATTAAGTTAGAGGGAGAGAATATTAAATATAAGGTAAAGAGGCCCAAGTGCCCTTTTTAAAATTTATAAAATGTTTTATAGTTTACAAAGCACATTCACAAGTTTTCTCATTTAATCTTCTTACTTTTTTCTTAAAAAATTCTGATAACTTTAAATTTAATGTCACAGTCATTATTGAATATAGACACCCACCTACCCTTGCCCAGAAACCAGAATTAAGCTCTCTATTGTAATAAATAAAAACATTATGCAAAAATAACCAATATCCTCCACATCTCTGTCCAGAAAGGAAAGATTGTAGCACCAGACATTCAGAACTGGAAGAGATGTTGAATATTATCTAATGCAAAACCCTTTTTACATTTCTTAGAACCATAGATTTAGACTAGGACAGGACCTTAGAGATTCTTTTGCCCAATTCTTTCATTTCACTGATGAGGAACCCAAAGTCCAGATAAGTTAAGTGACTTGTCAACAGTCACGTTTTTAAATGGCAAAAGCAACATTTGGACCAGAGATTTCCAAGATTTTTTCTACCACACCATACTGGTATGTATCTTTGTCTATTCTCTGGGCCAGTGTACGTCATTGCAATTCCTCTTGGTTTGGCTTCCTTGTGGTATTTTCATTTACGTTATTATAGACGTTGAGTATATTGTTTCAAATTGCTTGCTGTTCTTCATTCTCAAAGAGGACAAAATGACATCACTGTTGGAATCAAGGTACGGTGTGTCCAAGTGTGGCTGATCACACCAATACGAGCTCAGAAGACTCTACCACAGGTCAGGAACAAATAGTCCACACGAACATTTGGAGTGGAGATGTCTCTACATTTGTACATCTCACATTTCTTTGGAACTACTGCAATTCTGCTTTGCTCATAGAGCACAGTGCCTTCTTCGATGTTGGCACACCATACTGTACCACTATCTCCCACTCCAAAAAGTTATTACAAAATTTTATTATAGTTTTGTATATTTTCAGTCCCCTTTTTGTATTTAATATCATGCATAGCTAAATAATAGTATTGTCACCTGTTTATACTTCTCTGATCTGTCACCTTTTAATATTTTTTATTTTTAGTTCCTAAAACTGTGTTCTCCATTTTCATACATACACACAAACACACACACACACACACCTGTGCATACACATCCCCAAAACACAGAGCTAAATAAATTTTCCTGATTTCTCTTAACATCCTTACTTTCCTCTTAATTTTATTATGTTCATTGAACTTCCAACCATGAAGCTATAGACTGTACAAGAAAGACTTTTAAAAACACCAGAATTCGCCCCCAAAAAAAAAACTTTAGCAAGTAAACAAATAAAAAGACAAGATACCAGAATTAAATAGTTTGAAGCAAATCAAATAAAATGTTCCCCAAATTAAGAATCTGATATCCAGACCAATGTATATAATTGCTTTGTTCCCATAACATTCCTGTTGGAGATACGATTGCAATGAAACAGAAGACATATCTCTTACCAAAAAATAAATTGGAGAATTGAAGCAATTAGCCAACCTCACCTAAACCAGGCAGAAAATAGAAGAATAAAAGACCTTAATTTAGATCCATAGAAAACTCCCTTCTTGATTTACTTTACTTTTCACACTTCAACAATTAAAATTCTATTTTTGGTACCATCCAAAAAAGTCAGACTAAATCTTAAGAAGTAAATACATTCATACATACATACATCCATACATATGATATGTTTTGCACCACAATCTATGATTTCATTGATATAAGGAAGTCCCAATAAGGGGCTTTCTTCTATCAACTCATCAGCATTTGCTTAGAATTTCAGATTTTAAAAAATTGTCTGGCACTTTGAGAAGTTAAGTGACTTGCTCAGGATCACAAAACTTGTATGTGTGAGGGGAAGGATCTAACAGTAGGTCTTTCCGACTCCACAGCTACATTTCTTATCAGTTGTGTGATCCTGGACAAGCTACGTCACCTACGTCTGCCTCAGGTTTCTCCTCTGGAAAATGGGATTAATTATAGTACCTACTTTGCAGAGTTCTTATGAGGATAAAATGAGAAAATATTTCTAAAATGCTTTGCAAACCTTAAAGCTCCTTGTAATGCTAGCTAACTTATATGTATGTATATATGTGTGTATGTACATTTATGTATATATTTATGTGTGTATATGTATATATATGCATATATATATATGCATACACATCCATACACACTTGTGTGTATATAGGAGGCAACCAGGTAACACAATACTGGGCATGGAGTCAGGAAGACTCATCTTCCTGAGTTCAAATCTAGTCTTATACATTTACTAGTTATGTGACCCTGAACACTTAACCCTGCTTACCTCAGTTTCCTAATCTGCAAAATGAGCTGGAGAAGGAAATGCCAAACCACTCCAGTATCTCTACCCTGAAAACCCTAAATGGGGTCATAAAGGGTCCCATACAACTGAAACAAATAAAGAAAAATGTGAGAAAAATTATGTATATTTGTATATATAATTGTGTCTATATAATTCATTTATTCAAGTATTATTCACTGTGTGTCAGGTGCTGTGCTGTGTAGAAAGATAAAAATGAAAGATAAAATAGTCCTGGTTCTAAAAGAACTTACAGTCTCCTAGGAAGAAACGTGGATAGAAATAACTACAAAAATATACATAATAAATGCAAAGAAACTGGGAGTGGGTGAGGGAGAGGTCAAGAGCAACAGAGGGTATCAGTAATGGTTCCACATAGGAAAGATATGTGTCAAAACTCCATTTTTTTTTCACAGTGACTAGTTCCCAGTGCACACTATGAGGCATAAATATGCAAATTCTAGCACTATAATTGGCTGTAATTTAAATTGCAAATTTTATTTAAAATTAAATTTTTAAAAAGAGTTATCCTTATTAGCAGTGCTATTTCAAAACCACCACAGGTTGCTTGTTACATTGATAAGACTGTAACAGCTACACTTTGTCAAAACCCTTTAATCCTTGTACAGTATTATAGATTATGTAAAGATGGCATTTTAAAGAAACAAACCCTTGAAATGTCTGGCACAGTGTTGTAATTATTATTGTTGCTATACTATTTGTTGAGCACTAAAAGAGTCCTTGGAACTGGTTGGTGAGAGGGTAGAGGGAAGCTTGGCTTACTAAGGATGGGAGGGCTCTGACACCCTCACTTGGCTGAACCCTGGAGGATCTACCAGAGAGAGCCCTGGCTGGGCTCCAAGGTAATCACAGGGGAAGCAAGATTTCAAGGGTCTGGATTGAGTACTGAATGCAGAGATCTGACGAAAGCACTGATGGCCCCGTCTCCAAGCTAGGGGAGGAATTAAGGGTCTGTGATTTCATTCCAGCCATTCCAAAATTTCATAGGTTCTTATTCTCTGTTTAAGAATTTTAAAAGGACATTTTTATGGGGCACATTCTTTTGGTGTGGGGTTGAGATCACAGTTGTATCAAGGCTGATAGATGATATTTTCCATAATCAGCTCAGGTTAAACTCTGGACCCCTAAGCAAAATTTTCAGGTTTCCTTTGCCCTTTTGTCATTTACAAAATAAATATTTCTATGAGAGAGGCACACAGAGATAGAGACACAGACAGAGATAGAGACAGAGACAGGAGAAAGAGACAGACAGACAGAGATATCTTGACATACATAGTGCTTCTTGGGCAGTATTTCTATAAGATTTTTTTTAACTATAGTTATTTGATCCATATTGGAATGGCCATGTCCTTTTTTTTGCAATCATATAAGTAAAGATTATGATTTTACTTTTTAAAGTGTATATTTTGCTTTCCTTATGCTAGTCAAAGGAAAGGATTCAAGGTTTTGTCAAAGACGAAGTCAATTAATATCAATTAATATATTGTCATAAGATCATAAGATTTGAGGCTAGACAGGACCTTAGAGTCCATCTAATCCTCCTCTCATTTTAAAGATAGGAAATTAAGTAACAGCTAAGTTTGCCAATTAGTGTTAGCTGATCTAACACTAGCAGTGTTCCAACAGTATCTTCCAGAAGTTAAAATTTTGTCAGTTTTATAACAACAGCAATGCCATATAGTTATCTTAACACCTTACAGATGAGGAAACACACTGAGAAGAGAAATTTGTAAAGGGTCACACAGCTAACGGCAGACTGTTGTTCGGTCATGTTGCACTTTGTGACTTTATTTGGGGTTTTCTTGGCAAAGAGACTGGAGTACTTTGCTGTTTCCTTCTCCAGCTCTTTTTTTAGATGAGGAAACTGAGGCAAACAGGGTTAAATGCCTGCTAAATTGCCCATGGTCACACAGCTAAAAAGTGTCTGAGGTCAGATTTGAACTCAGGTCTTCCTTATTCTGAGCCAGGCATACTATCTATTGCATCATCTAGCTGCCCTACTGGCAGAATTGAACTTAAAAAGAATTTTTCAGCTCTAAATATAGTGCATTAATCATTTCACCACTCTCAACCCCCAATTATCTTTACTCAGATGAAAAAATTCTGAATTTTGGTTCACTTACAGACCAGATTAGGTAATATATGTAAAATAAATATGTTTTAACACAATACAAATGTCTTTCATTATCATTAATAATGAAATTATTTCAGTCAAATTAGTTGAAATTTGAGGGAAAATATTATCTTATTTCTAGCTCTGGGAGGAGATATAATGAAAAGAACACCTAGAAGGCCTGAGTTTGACTCTTCTGCCATTTTCTAACTGCTTGACTTTGAATGAGTCTCTTCTCTGAGTCATGTGTGTGCTCTCATGTGGCAATATGGCATAGGGGAAAGAGGACGTGTCTTAGAGTTAGCAAGAGATGGGTCATCCTGCCTCCGACCCACACTCACTCTGTGTGACCAAATATTAACCATTAACCACTTAACCATTTAGTGATCTACGCTGCAGATTACTTGTAGCCATGTGTCAGCAAAGGGCATTTGTTATCTCTCAATTTGCCTACCCCAGTAAAACCACAAATCTGGATCTCTTGCAAAAAATAATCCCAAAAAGTCTTGTATCTGGTTTGATTGATGGTATCCCATCTCTCACACCCTTCCTATATTTCCTCCTGCCTGTCCTGTTTATCCACCACTTTCCCTCTCCCTTAGGTGATGGTAAGAGAAGTAGATCAGTGGCAAACTTCTGAGATCCCAGAGGGCATGCTGTTATTAATTCTCACTTCTAAGACTGGAGTAGAGGTAAGGGTACAAAATGTATTTAGATCAGGCAGCTGGGTGGTCCGGTAGATAGAGGGCTAGGCCTGGAACCAGGAAGACATCTTCGTGAGCTCAAATCTGGTCTCATACGTACTAGATGTGTGACCCCAATCAAGTCACTTAACTCTGCCTCAGTTTCCTCTTCTGAAAAATGAAAAAATACTCAACAACAAAAATATTTAGGTCAAGAAAAAATGATCATCTGAACAAGAGTTATTTCTTTACTCACCAGTTGTGTAAATATTTTATACTTTTATACTACAGAAAAATATTATTAGATCCTAAAACACAGTCCACTTGAAAATCCTCCTTCCATGTAGGTACAGTCTTAGTGTGTTGTTTTCTAATCAAAATGGAAGAAAGACCATTTAGATAGTAAAAAATAAAAAAAACCATCAACATCCTCAACTTTATATATTTCAAGATAATTATTAATAAATATACTTTCTCTTTCAATTTTTTATATTTTTTCAATTAACAAGTATTTTTTCCTTCCTTCTACCTCCTACCTTAGAGAGAAACAAAACAAAACAAAGCCCTTATAACAAATAAGCCTAGTCAAGTCAAACAATTTTTCAATTTGGCCACATCTGGAATGCAAGTCTCGTTCTACATATTGAGTCAGTCACAGACATTTCTTGCATACAACCTTCCCTCTCACTTTCATGGTCATGTTTTCTAGAAATTAGCAAGACAAAATTCTAGACAATCATCGACCTAGAATAACAACGCTACACCCTTTCCTCAGAGAGCTGTTCTATGGAAATACAAGACAGTGTCGTTATCCTTGACTGCTTTAGCATGTGACCAAGTATTCGTTGGGTGGATTAACGCTGCTCCAAATAAAAATGTAAAACTTTGGGGACACTTGACACATCAGCCATGCAGCTGTCAGTTTGGCAGCTGTAACAAACTCAACTTGTGCTTTGCACATCAAAAATTCAAGGGATTAGCTACAAAAAGGTAGGAAAAATGAAGTGCAAATGCAAAAAACTCCCTGTTGCCATGCCCTAATTATGTGCTAACTTCCTGGATCATTTGCAAAAAAAATTGAGCAGTGACTTTACTTACCATTTAAGTAGTATATCAGTTGTCTAAACAAAGTGACAATTGTCCTTCTTTAAGGAAAAAAAACTGTTTACCAGTTTTTTCGTAATATCCATAGATTGTAATTCATAGAAAGGGAGCATAGGGTACTGCATGGAGGATTAGCCTTAGAAGCCATTATTCAGATCCTGCCCCTGACATATACTAGATTTGTGAAAGTTACATCACCTCTTATTTTCTAATTGCAGTAGAGCAAAAAAGCACTGAATTTGAAGTCAAAGAACTTGAGTCCAAATCGGGTCCAAATCCACGTAGTGCTATTTACTATTTGCTTGTCCATGAACAAGTAATTTAACCTTTCTGAAACTCAGTTTCCTCATTTGTATCATAAGAAAGTTGGACTAACTTATCCATGATGCCTCTTCTAGATCTAAGGCTATGATCGTATGATCTCAGTCCCAAATACTCTATGCACATGCTAGTTTGTTTTAACTGAGACTATCTGGTGAGGTTATCAGATCAGCTATTTTGGCTGAACTGACTGTCAAATATTTAAGTACTATTCTGATGCCTCATTGGGATTCTAATTTTGAGTTTTAATTCTAGATTTGGAGTCAGGAAGACCTGAATTCAAATCCTACCTCAGTTTCTTCATCTTTAAAATGAGGGGATTGAACTCAGGGGTCTCCAAGGCCCCTTACAATTCTAAATCTATGATTTATGGATATGTGAAATATTATGTCAACAAGACCTTCAGTTGGCAGTTTCTACCCAAGTAGAAAAATTCCATTTATAGACCTGTTGACAAATATGGATCTCCCATTCAAGAACCAGACTATCTACTTCAAAGAGGTTGCCCAGTGTTGAATTGGGGTTGGGAGTGGGGTGAGGGATGGGGGAAGAGAGTGAAGGGATGAGGAAAAAGTACACAGCAAATCAAAAAACTATCTTCAAAGGCATTATAAGCTTGCAAACTAACTCAGTGGTGAGAATCCCCACACTAATGAGAACATTGAAATTGCTGGGCAAAAAAAAAAGAAAGAAAGAAAGAAAGAAATGGGTCCATTAAGCCTTGGGCTGCATCAATCCACTACCCAGCTGAGCCGTTTTCAAGAAAAATAGTTGAATCAGTTTGCTTATTTTCATGGCATAAAATAGCCAGAAGTGTAGGTGGAGATAATTCTTAATGATTACATTTTTTAATTTTTCAGTTTACAAACAAAGAGATCCAAGCTTAGTTGGTTCACTAAACCCACAGAATCAAATTATTCTAAAGGGAGATGGGAACAATTAGGTAATCTATTTTAGAACCTTTCCTGAAAACATCATTGGTGCAAGCAGAGGAGCAACTCAGCATTAAAAGAAAAGACAGTTTCTTCTCATTTACAATTTAAATAGGACAGAAGTTCCTGCCTGGTTATGCATATTATTGTCATACGCTCTTTTTAAAAGGAGCATTAAATGTGCAGTTTAATTTCTGAAAATATCTAGTTTCTTGTGAAGTATAAATCAAGGCCTGCCCCCTTCTCCAACTGGTTAATTCATTATTGGCCATCATTTTGTGGAGGGACTCAGGTCCCTCTTGGTCCTGTTTAGGACTTTCTGCACTTCAAAACCATGCTCCTGCACAGAGTACTTTCATCCATTCATCCCCCACTCAATTCCCCCCTCAGCTTTTTATCTCCCTTTTGTGTATTGTCTTCCTTCATCAGAATGAAAACTCCTTATAGTAAGTTTTCTTTTTGCTTGTATATGTATCCCCATTGCTTAGCAAAGTGCTTGGCACACAGCAAACACTTAGTAAATACTTGACTTTTTTTTCCTTCCTTAGTAAATGCTTATTTCTTATGAAACAGGCTTGCCTTTCTCTGTGCACTTATAATGTGCATCTAGTACATCCTGAGCTAGAATTATTTCAGATCTTAAACTCAGATGAGAGGTTATAATGTCAAGAATTGGTGAGGGTATGCAACCATAGTCTTAGTGAGATTTGGCATTATTTTTTGTTACTAAATCTTCCAACAGTAAATTATAGAAAATAGCAATCATTTTCCAGTTCTTTGAGGCTTCTAATTAATCAGGCAACTGAGTTAATAATAGCATCTTTTTATTAATAACATACAGAAACACCTGTACTTATTCATCATGAATCTTCAGAAATTATATGGCATTCAAAGAGTGCTAAACGATCATCTGAAAATTATTGAACATGATCTAGGACTAATTTGTCATTAAAAGTAAAATAGCTAAATTTTCAGTAAACTCATTTGAAGGGAAAGTTAGATAAATTACTGAGTTTATAGAATAATCATTTATATATCTTCATTTTTTTTTCTCATTTATTGCTTTTAAATATTTAGCTTCTTAACACTGGTTGTTTTTCTTTCATCATTGATGCTATTTCTTTCATAAAATCTAATATAGTCAAAATAAGGTATAAGAACTGGAACTGTGATTTCATTGACATGAGATACTCTCAAGTAAAGATAATCCTTCTACCAGTGTAAGTCAGCAATTTGTAGTTGAAAAGAGTTGCCTAGAGATGAGATGTCAAGTGTCTTGCCCAGAGTCATCTAGCCGGTACGTATCAGAATCAGCTTTCAGTTTACTCTGCTAAAGTTGCATCTATGGTCAAAATGGACTAGACGTAACGAAATTCAGGCTTCACAACTTCAAAATTATATTTCTTACCACTTGAGCTTCATTATACAGACAGTGGTTACAGTATGTCCATTATCTAAGTTAGATCAATCATTATCATTGAGGTAACTATTTAAACTTCCATTCTGTGCAATATTGTAATGAGTAAATATTCAAGCATTGGTGTGTCCTAGTTACTGTCCTTGGTGCTAAGGATGCAAAGATAATAATGAAATAATCCCTCCTATCAAGAAGCTACCATTCTACTGAAGAAAAGCAAGCCCAAAGATGATACAAAGTAAATACAAAATAGATCAAGTAGACAGCACAGTGGATGAAGCATCAGGCCTGGAGTCAGGAAGACCTGAGTTCGAATCCAGCCTCAGACCCTTACTAGCTGTATGACCCTGGACAAGTCACTTAACCCTTTTACCTCAGTTTCTTCATCTGTAAAATGAGCTGGAGAAGGTAATGGTAAACCACTCCAGTATCTCAGGCAGAGTCAGACATGACTGAAACAGCTGGACAACAAAATATAAAACAAGTTCAAGGGATATGGGAGCACTAACAACTGGAGGTAACAAGAAACATCGTATAGGAGATGGCTTTTGAGTTGAGTTTTGAAAGGCAGTCAATATTCTGAGATGTGGAAGTGAAAAGGGAGGGCATTACCAAAATGTGAGACAACACATACAAAGGCACAGAGGAAAATGGTAAGATAACCATCCAGGAGTAACAAAGAGGCCAGTTTTTCATACTTCTAGCAGTTTCTTGGCTTGCCTCTCATAATCTATCCTTTGAAAGCTTCAACGTTGAAACAATTGCCTTTTTCACTCATGAATTGGAAGGAATGAGTTGGTTTCCAAATCCCTGGGCTTCTTAACAAGTTGCTCTCCTTAGTAATTGATCACAACAAGAAATTCTTATTATCTGATTTAACTTGGCCAGGTTATATTTCCATTGCTTCTTCACTTACTATCCTTTGTGGAAATGTAGAGCAAAAGAGTGCACAAGGAATGGTGCAAAATCAATGTAGAATAATAAGTTGGCTTCAACTGTCCATCATAGGAGTTTGTGTTTTATCCTAGCAAGAATAAGGAGTCATTAAGATTCCTTGAGTAGAAGAGTGTCCTGGTCAGTGATATAAGTTTTAATATCAGTTTAGCAGCTCTGTCAAAGATGGTTTGAAGAAAAGAGAGAAGCCAGATGCAGGGAGAAATATTAGGAGGCTATTATAGTAATCCAGGGAATAGGTTTCTTGTAGAAGATGTCACTTGAGCTGAATTTTAGGATAAGAATAGAAGATAGAGAATACAGAGAAATACTGCTGAACTTGGAGGCATGGAACCTGAATTTAGCTTCTAAAATACTTTCCAGCTCTAGAGCTATGATTCTGTGATCCCAGGTAATGGATGGGTACATGAATTCCATAGCTTAGGATTGGGTAAGTATAACACTTGTGGATGATGATAATGATAATGGCTACAAGGCTGTGGACACCCCTATGGAGGAGTGAAGGTAGAGATTTTCGAAGTAGAAAACATTGAGGAACTGGAAGTTAGGGTACTTGTGGGGGTGTTAAAAATATTGAGACAAATTGGCATGAAATATTTGAGAAATGGAGCTGGTCCTGGGGCAGAGTTGTCCTTGTCCAGAAATAGGGAATATGACAGAACCTGTAATTTTATTAGTATAGAGAAATCCAAGGTGAGGAATCCAGTATAAGTCATAACAAACTTGGTCTTATAGAATTGTCTGGGTAATTAAGAGGCTAAATGAGTTACCCAAGGATCACAGTCAGTATATTCCAGAGGCAAGATGAGTGCAGGTCTTCCTCATTTTAAGATGACGTTTCTATCCTTTAAAGCCAGGGGTGTCAAATGTAAGGCTCATGGATTCTCAACTGGTACCAGAGCCAAGTTAAAATGTAATTGGGAAATATTTAACAAAATAAATAAAAATATAATAGAGCAGAGATGATGGTAATATATGGTTTTCTAAGTCAATATACAGCCAGCAGTGAACCCTATGTATCATTCCGTGCTCTTCCCCTTTCTTTTTGAGTTTAATTCCACTGCTCTAGCCCATCTTTCCATAGGGAAACTGGATAAGTTTGTTGTTGCTGTTCAATTTTCCTACTCATCATGATCCCTTTTGGGATTTTCTTGACAAAGATACTGGAATAGTTTGCAATTTTCTTTTCCAACTCATTTTATAAATGAGGTTATATATAATAATATAAACAGGGTTAAGTGACAACTCATTTTACAGATGAGAAAACTGAGGCAAACAGGATCAAGAGACAACTACTGTCTGAGACCCAACGCTCTGTCCTCTGTACCACTTGGCTGCCATGGGAATAAGCTAATTGCCCTATAATCAGTGAGGGTCCAGGACCAAATGTCTTGCCACCTAATATCCTAAAATGTCCAATGACCACAGACTTGGAGTCCAAACCACCTTTTTTGGTACTCTAGTTCTTTTTTTTAAAAAAACCACCACCCACATTTTACCTCTACTATACATGACATTTTTTCACATTGATGTAGAAAGTTCTTAATGAAGAATCTCTTCCAAAAGAACAATTTGCCTCCTATTCTGCAACCTGTAACCTAAGGATTGTCTGACTCAGTAGTTAAGTGACTCTGTCAGAATCACATATCTGATGTGTGTCAGGAGTTTGTCCAAGGTCTCTCCTCCTCTAAAGCCAGCTCTCTAACCACTGTACATTCCACCTGTCTTCTCATACTTTCTCCATCTTCTTGCAGTCATGGAATCCTGACTCCCTCCTAGCAGATACAATATTCCTCATCCCTAGCCATGTACAATACTGAATTATCTCTGCCCCCATGATATATAGGGTGAGAAAGAAGAGATGTACTACTCACTGACAGCTCTACATATGCCCCCTTACGTATCACTCGCCACTTCTCAAAGGTTTATTCCATTTAGATATATCATCCTATTCTGATGCTAGTGGCAAGAACCTCAGTCCCCAGGTCATTTGCCCCATTTTTTTCAAAGGGATTTAGTACCTAGTTCAAAAGCTTCGTGTGAATGGCTCACTCTATTCATCAAAACCTTGAGTAAGTATGAGGATTTTGTTGGGGTTTTTTATAAATTGTGCCCAGGAAACTTCTAGCCTCTACTTTGTGTTTATGTTGAGCTGTTGATTAACAGTTCAAGAGTATATGGAAATCCATATCATACCAGAAAGATGGATAGGAAGCACCCTGAACCATCCAACAAATACCTTGAAGCAGTAAAGGCAATGTTGGTGGGACAAAAAGGTGCCCAAGAGAGCAAGGACTAAAAAATCATGCTTACTCATGACCTACCATAGCCATGAGACCAGCCACATTTAGAGCTTACTCTCATTGGCAATATGAAAATTAGAAGACACTCAAAAATCCATCTATTTTCTCCACTGACATAAAACAAACAACTTTCTGAATCCTAAAATAGGCATTGAAGATTTCTCAGGGCAAAGTTGGTCCTTTCACCTAAACTGCTAATCTGAACTGCTGTGGTGTTGATTTGTTCTTCCATGTCCATAAAATTTCTTCTTCATTTTCCTATTCAATCCTAGTAGTTAATGAATGCAATGAATGGTGATGTTTGTGAAGGCTTTCATATCAGATTAGGTCCTGTAAATGTACAGGACATAAATAGCTCATTGTTGCCATAATATCATTATCTAAGATGTGTTTTTAAAATAATTTTATTACATGAGTGGAAAATTGTGAGTTCATAGGGAGTTTATTTTTTTCTAAAAAACAGGAGAGATCATGAGTTTTTAATTTGGCAATTTGAGTTTTCTATTCAATTAAGAAGTCTCTCCATTGGTACAGTACTTTACTGCAGTGATATTCAGTAGTGGTCATATCAATGATCCAAACCAATGTGGTTCAAAAGAGATAATAGCATTGAACACAAGGGTTTTGTGGGTCTGTCTGTGTTGTGTTTCTTATGCCCTATAATCATAAACTAGAACATCAATACCAATTTCTATATGCTTTTAGGAAACACAAATAAAATCCATAATTCAAATCAAATTCATTAAATGAACAAGGAGCTAAGTAGAGACCAGAGTTGGGGTTTCCATGGAACAGAGAACTTCTGGAAGACAAAACACTTCTATCGTTGTAAGGCTACATCTTTTCTAAAACTTGTAATAGTTTTAGAGAGTTACCTAGAGCAATGAGAAGGCAAGTGATTTGCCCATGTTCACACAGCCAGTATATGAACCAGATGGAAGGGACTTGGATCCAGATATTCCTGATGCTAAGGTCATCTCTCTTTGCATTATATCATGTCTTTGCTCAAGTATATTAATATCCCTATCAACCAAAGGATAATTGTAATCAGAAGTAGGTGATCAATCAATTAAAGAGGAGAAAAGTTATAGACATGAAATAAGTAGCCTTTCCTCAGTCTTTGACTTTGTATCCCCAACACCTAGCACAGCACCTGGCCATAGGAGGCATTCACTTAGTCCTTTTGATTGGTTGGTTGGTCAGTTGAAAAGTAACTGACAAATATCTATATTTACTTCATTATGTAATATTGTGATGATCATCATAAGAAATCCAATTCAATTACATTGCAACATTTATTAAGCACCTCGTTTACACAGAAATCTAAACTATGAAATTTAGACAAGATATGGCCTTCACCTTCATGAAATTTACTCTATAGTAGGGTAATATTGCACATATACAACTATGATATCAGGAATAATGCCTGATAAATGTATTAGAGGGTAATGAGCAAAGTATTCTGTGAAAGGGAAAGGTAATTAATTATTAACTTTAAAATACTGGAAGTCTTCCTGCAAGAACTAACATTTTAACTGGTCTTTAAAAATTATAAAGAAATTAACAGGTAAGGCTAAGAATAATAGTCTAGAGAAGATGAGGAGGAACCAGCCAAAGCAGAGGAGACATTAAAAAGTAGAAGGTGAATCAGGGTAATGGAACTCTGAGGAAATAATCTGTTCACTTTTAGAATGAATGCAGCAAGGGAGAAATCTTAATTCCTACTTCAGATGAACTTCTACAAATGTCATATTTGTTCTTGAATTTCATTAATCCTTTCTGCACCTCACCAGATCACTCTAGAGTATCTCTTACCCTTCTAAACTCCAATTAATCTACAGTTGTTAAGAGAATGATAGAAAAGAAAGTTGGATAGAATCATTAACTGGTAAATTGTTCTACTTTGTTGGTACTGATTCTACACTGCATGTAATACCCAAGAATTTTAAGGTGTTTAAACGCATTTGAGTATCTTATCTCCTTTGCAATGAATGTGCATATATACAAATATGTGTATATATGTATGTGTGCATTTATAGATATATATATGACATAGATATAAACCTACATGCATCCATACCAAAGTCCTGTGAAATGGGTGCAAGGAAGGATTTATTACATCTGCTTTCCCTATAAAACATATAAATGTTGTTCAGTCATTTCAGTCATGTCTGACTTTTCATGACCCTATTTGGAGTTTTCATGGCAAAGATACTGGAGTTGTTTGCCATTTCCAGTTCATTTTACAGATGAGGAAACTGAGGCAATCAGGATTAAGTGATTTGCCAGAGTCACACAGCTAGTAAATGTCTGAGATTGGATTTGAACTCGAGAAAATTAGTCTTCCTGATTCCAGGACTAGCATTCTACCTGTTGGGTACCTAGGGGGCACAGTGGATGGAGTACTGAGCATAAAGTCAGAAAGATCTAACTGTAGACTTTAAATCTAGCTTTAGACACAAGCCTATTGACCCTGGACATGTCGCTTAACCTTATTTTCCTCAGCTACCCTATCTGCAAAATGAGCTAAAGAAGGATATGGCAAACTGCTAAAGAAGGATATGGCAAATCTTTGCCAAGAAAACCCCAGAGACATACAGGAAAAGTAAAAGATTTATACTTTAGAACTTATAATTAAGTAAGGAACCAGAGCCAGAGTCCTATTCTTCTACATTCTATTCCCACATATCGATTAAGATATTTTACCTTTCATATCCTACTAGGATACTAAAGACCCAGTTTCAATAGGACATGGTCTTACATTTTTCTGCCAGTAGCAATAGATTTTCAATGAACCATCTTTCTTTCATGAGATACTACTCGGAGATCAACATACATCAAAAAGATGGACTTTGAAAACCCAGTGTGACCTATGGCATTAGATTAATGCCATAGCACTTTGTACTCAGTACTTTCTCAATAAATGTTTGCTTGTTTTGTATCATGATTATGAGAGTTGTAGGATGAGTAAAATTTTGCTCTATCAACATTAGAAATGATGTAGTCTTTTTTTGTATGCATTTTCTAAATTCCATCATGAGCTTCAATGATGCTGTAGGCTTCTATTCTACAGATACAATCCCAAGTTTAACAGTTTTGTCACTGGATCTCACAGCCCTCAATTAGCTGTGAGCATTGGAAAGACCCTAGAGTCAGCACAATATCTCCATCAATATATAAATTAGAAAATGGAAATCAAGAACTGCAGTGAACTTTAGTGGCTGTATGACACTGAACAACTCACTTTAACCACTGTTTGCCTCAGTTTCCCCATCTGTAAAATGGGGATAATGATAAGTATGTGCCTTCCAGAGTTGTTCTGAGGATCAAATGAGATACTAATTGAAAAGTGCTTAGCACAGTGTCTAGTACATCATTAGTGCTATGCAAATGTTGTGGTTATTAATATTTTATTAATCTAGTTCAAACCCCTCATTTTAAGGATGGAGAAACTGAAATCCAGAAACATTAAGGAGTATTCAAAAATTAGATCTGTGTATATATTATGCCTGAAAAAGAAAAGCTGAGGTCTTACATAAAACCTAGGAATTCCATTTTCTTAACAATTTGTCAAATGGTCATTTTTATAGCAACGACAAAAACCCAGTTCCATCTTGTTCACTTAGTCAGATGTAATTCTGTAATAAATTGGATGCAGATATCTTTATAATTCATTTTATTGGGATCTTTCAGGACAATTAAGCATGTACTCCCCTGATCTAGGAAGCAACTCTCAGTGCTACAAGCAACTAAAGTAATTTTGAAATAACTGTCAGCTGAACTTCAATTAATAAGAGCTCAAGATTCATTAAGGTCTTACTAGATGAGGAAAGGATTTGACTTCCGAAATTCCTAAGGGTTTGGCACAAACTCATTAAAGGCACATGAACTTTCTTCACCATCTAATCCTACATCTTCTGGCAGATGCTCAGGCTGTGCTTACTCTACACAAGGACTTTAATTCTTACCTGTGGTTTCTAGGTAAAGAAGAGAGTACTGTGTTTGGGGAGTTTTGCTTCTATTTTTGCTTTATTAATCATTTGCTTGTTTGTTTGCTTTACTGGACCTTTAATTTGATTGATACATTCTGCTTCGAGTGAGGAATTTCTTATTCCAGTGTATGAGCACCTATTTTGCAATGTATACACTTGGAAAGTTAAGTAGGTCACTAAGAAGTTAGATCACAAAGCCAGTATGTGTCAAAGGCAGGACTTGGACCTAGGTGTTCTTACCTTGAGGCCAGTTTTTCTATCCACTACTCTATATTGCTGATTAATGCTGAGTTAGTCTTTTCTCCTTTGGAAAAGATAATGTGATTATGTTCTTGTTTACTTCCTCTGGTCTGTGGCCTCTTTTTTTCTGTGTATCTATGTGTATATGTTTGCATGTGATTATGTATTTATATAGATAGAGAGTCTTTAATATGGGTTCATAATTTGACACTCATATCTTTTATTATAGTTTATATTTTTATATTATGTTATATATGTTATAGTTTTTATTTTGCATTTTATTTTGTGGGGGTATATATATTTGTGTGTGTGTATACACACACACACACACACACACACACATTCTTTAAACTGTGTTCTGTGCTGTATCTTGGTAACTTCCATAACTGCAAATGCAAAAATACTGGTAGGTCAATTCAGTTTTATTTACACTGAAAAGATAAAACAAAAACACTAATGAACTGAAGCAGTCTCTTGAAATAGAACATCTGACATTGAATAGCTATCAATATAGATAGAATCAATGTTAAAGCATGTTTAACACAAATTTCCAATTTCTATTAAGATTTCAAGACTGTAGAAGCCTTTGCTTTTGAATTTTACTTTAATTTGCTCATAGTTTTTTAAAAAATGTTTTTTGTTACATTTTGAAATAGTGTTGAATACATGTAGTTGAGAGAGTACAATTTGATTTTGGAAACAGAGATGACGTTCATCAAAGGAAAATAAAAGAATAACAGGTCTAGAGATATGGGATGGCAAAATACATACTTAACTTTGATCCAAAGGTTCTTTATCTTTATCCCATTAAAGTCACTTGCAACGTCAGGAGATGAAGTGCTGCTGCTACCATATTAATTAAAGACATTCATAGATGTAAATAACATTTCTAACAATATCTTCATTCATTCTTAATTCAAAAGTAAGGGCTTTCACAGTTTTGAAATCATAATGGAAATTGGAAATTTGGGTTAAACATTGGTTTAACATTGATTCTGTCCATGTTGATAGCTCTTCAATGTCAGATGTTCTATCTTAAGACACTGTTTCCTTTTTCTGACTTTGTCTCATACTACAAATTAGTAAGAGAAGTATTATTTTCCTGCTTCTTAGGAGTTATGACACAGCAATCACATTCCAAAGATAAATATATAGGATGTGAAAATTATTACAGTTGCAAAATCATGCACAAAGACATGTCTAGGGCCTTTTATGTGTATAGATGCAAAAAACACAGACATACTCTCAGATCTACCAGCTGGAATTGAGTTTTACCTATATATGATGAGCAAAGATAGACATACATATCATGAAGTTATTACTTCATTCAGACTTATTTAAAATAGATTGTTTAGAAGTAAACATCATTCAATAATACAACTTTTTCCTGGATCTACAAACCCAATTTAAATACATTCTCATATCAGTATTCCAAACTATAGATGAAAAGGGATTTAAAATTTCTTGCTTAGCAAATTTCTGTTATTCTCACCATTTCTGTGTTGTAATGCATTCACAAAATAATATATTAGATCATTTTCCTATTCCCTTAAGTCAATAATTGATCAAATTTTATATGCCAAACTCTCTTAAAGACATTTTAGCATTGTACAAACCAGTGTCAGTTAACTCCACCTCCTTGCCCACAGTAGACACTTAATTAAGCATAGTTTAATTGAATTTAATTGGATTATAAATGAGGAAGTACTTCAGTGCTGATTAGTCATTCTTGTTCTTTCTTTATAAATCAAAATAATAGCAATCTGAGCTTTACCTACACCTTAATCATTTTTCTCTTTTACTCACCCATCTTGCACAATCCACTCAGCAACCCATTGTGTTCAGTTCCAATTCCATCCAAGACTAGAAGTTTTAGTTTCTTTTGATAAAAAAAGTTGACTTAGGAATGCACCAAATGGATCATAGGATCCTAGGGTTAAAACTCGAAAGCAATTAAAAGCTCATCTAATCTAATCTTTTCCTTATATAGATTAAAAAACTGAAGCCAAATGGCTTGCCCAAGGTCATGCTGGTGGTAAATGGCAAGACAAAGTCACTTCAGTCATTTGACTCCAAATCCAGAGCTCTCCCTTCTTTAGCATATTACTTTGGTTTCTCTTCATACCTGTTTTTTCATCAGGGTAAATTAGCTTATTGAAAAGCAAGATCCTCCAAGGAAAACCATAGGGAATTTTCTCAAGTACATTATGATATTGATTCAATGGTGTTTTATTCTATTTACTGGTATTTCATTTTGCCTGATCCTTATTTGATCTGATAGAACTCTGTAAATAAAGCCAATTCATGCCTTTAAATGACAACAACCAAAAACAATAATGAAGTAGCCTTCATATAGAACCCTAAGGTTTACAAAAGTGCTTTACAAATATTATCCCACTTTATCTTCACAACAATCCTAGAAGATAGGTGCTATTGTTATACCCATTTTGTAGATGAGGAAACTAAGGCAGAAAGTGGTTTAGTGACTTGCTCCAGGTCATACCACAAGGAAGTGTCTGAAACACTTTGAACTCAGATCCTCACATCTTCCTGACTCCAGATTCAGTTCTCTATTCATGCTTTATCACAAGCATATCTTAGTAAAAAAAAAAATATTAAAATATCATCTGTCACTCTATATTCTTTATGGTGAATTATTTGGTGGGAGTTAGAGCTGTATGTAGAGTTACTGAATAGAGAAAATGACATTCAATTTTCGCAAAGAAAAAATAAAATTATCTTAAATTCAGATGGAAAATTCTAACTATGTGTTGCAAATTAACGTGTTCATTGAAAGACAACTTGAATTATTCGGGCAATTACTTTGACTCTCTGCATCACCAATGGGAATTCTACTGCCACAGTCCCTTTTCAGTAGCCACAGATTACATTGTACCCCCTCCCAGCTGTTTCATTATATTAAAAAGTATCCAGTAGACAGCTGTCATGCTCACATTCCCCTGGCATATCACTGATGACTAAGGCACTCTCAGGCATGGTATTAGCCACAGGGACCTTCACTGGCAACCTACTTACAGGCTTAATTTCTGGATAGTTGATCCACAAGGAAGTTACTAACATGTTGCAACCCTGGGAAGTTCCAGGGACTTAGAAGAGAAAGCCAGTTCCCTTCTGTTAATGCTGTTGGTGAAGCAGGAATATGTCCTTGAACTCCAAAGATCTGTCTCTAGAGGCAGTGCAGTGTAGGTGGAAATAAACAAATTGGATACATTTACCAATATGCCTTATGAAGACAAGCTCCCAGAACTTACCGTCTGCTGTTCCTCTACCTCCCCAGAAGATTCTGCGAGCTCAAATTCCTTCTCATCCTAAAATCCTGTACTGATGGTGTCCATAGCTTCTGTTGTTTTGTCAGTATGGGAATATGGCTTTCTCCTGGGACTTGATGAAGCTATTTAGGGTTCTGTGAAACTGATCTGATGAAACTAAATATTTCCAGAAGTAGAGGAAGCTTTGGAGTATTGATACAGGGTGAGGGTCCAAACTGTGATGTTAGCTTCTAGCACTCTTTGTGTGCCACACAACCATTTTTTCACATCTTCTCCCTCCAGTTAAACTCTTAATGTGTTTTAATATAAACACTCATTCTATCCAAAACGTAATGTATGTTTTCTGGTAATATGGTTTAATGATCATGGATGTAAGTGGTGTAACATTGTAGACCCTCGATAATTGTTTGATTTTTGGTTCTGATTTTTGTCGTTTTTTTTTCTTCTATCCGCACTGATAATCACTTCTTATTGGTTTATTTCCCAGGTGAACCTGGGTCTCTGAGAGATTATGTCAACGAAGAAAATCATAGAATTAGAATGAAAAATTTTAAAATGAAATAACTAGCATTTATGTAATACCTGCTGTGTGACAGGCACTATTCTAAGTGCTTTATAAATATTATCTCATATTATCCTCACAACAACCTTAGGAGGTAGGTGCTATCATTATCCCCATTTCATAGTTAAGAAAAATTAGGCAGAGACTGTGATTTGCCTAAGGTCATAGGGCTAATAAGTATCTGAGGTTGGATCTGAACTCAGGTTTCCCTCTCTCCAGGTCTAGTACTCTATCCACTGCACCACCCAACTACCTAAGTTCTGACACAGCTGACTCAAGTATGATGATATACTATGTGAAAATGCAAACTGAATGGCAAGTGTGGTATGGTAAATAGGGAGCCAGCCTCAGGGTCCAAAAGACCCGAGTTCAAGTCCAGCTTCTAACACATACTGGTTGTGTGACCCTGGGAAAGTTGCTTAACTTCTTGGTACCCAGGTAGCTTTCTACAACTGTAAGGTGCATAGCAGTTTCTATTTTGCATCTGTAAAGGAAGCTGCCTTGCTGGAATCCCCTCCACAGATAAATCGGAAATATGTTCTTTCCAAAAATTAAACAACTACTGCTACTTAGGTATGATTACCATTGTTTAGATACAGCCTTTTCCTCATAAAGTTGGTGATCAGCATGGGACATGTTTATTTAAAAGAATTGAATTTTAAAAACTAATTGAGGAGATTCCCAGGGTATGCTTAAGCAATTCTGACTTCCTGAAATTCTTTGTCTGAATTATGAGGAGCATATACCAGACAGGACTATATAAAAGTTTCAAAGTTGACTCAGGTTAACAGAGTATCTCAAGTAACAATCAGCCCAATACCCTGTTGCCAGAGTTATTTTCACAGAGACCAAGTAGAGAGGGAGAAGTAAGTCCCCATTTCAATATTTCACTCCAAGAACTTAAGTGAGGCAGCTCTTGGCTCAGTAGAGTCATTCTGACTGACCCGAGTACAAATCAACTCTCAGATACTTCCTAAGTGTGTGAGCCTGAGCAAGTCACTTAACCTCTGATTGCCTGACAAAATGGATCTACTGGAGAGTGAAATGGCAAACCACTACAGTATCTTTGCCAAGAAAACTCCGAATACGGTCACAAAGGGTCAGATATGACTTAAATGACATAAAAGAACATAACATAAAAGAACTTAAGTGTCTCCATCTCTTATAATAGGCATCGACCTGGATCCCAATAGGCAGGTCCACTATCACTGCTTTAAACTCTCTAGGCACACCATCCCCAAACAGATCTTTCTACATTTATACCCAGATTGCAATCGTAACTAATTTAGAATAAGCTGAAAGGATGAGGTAGCCTTATATATCTAGGCCCAGGCTTCTAGGAAACTGAGTATAGCAAATGATGGAAAGTCACTGTAGAACTCAAATTCTCACTTTCAAACCCTTCTGACTACATTTCTTCTACTCTTCTCACTCTGTTTGATTTTATTATCGACTATGGTTACAGACTTGTTACAACCTTTATTCTCCCACTGACTCCCAGCTCAACCATGTTTCCAGCCACTAATCTTTACCCTAAAGAACCAAACCCATGTTTCTGGCCCCTTTCATCATGAGGATCATTCATCATGTCCTTTCTTTCATCCCCAGCCTAGGTCATATACATTCCTTAGACCCAGGCTTGGATAGGCCCCACCTCTGACTTTGCCCAACAGGGGAGACCAGAGGGACCCTATTAAATTGTCTTGGCACATAAAGTGTTGTAGCTGACATGATTCCTGGAATGGAAGGAAAGGAGTGAAATACATTGAGAACTTAATTCCTCCAAATCACACCATTGTGAGAAAGCTTGGAACCATAGTGTGGAAATGAGGTTCATATTTCACTAATGAAGTAAGGATCATCTTTGAAATGAGACATTAACATAGGACAGATATGAAGGGGAAATGTTTGTGCCTAACATGCTTAAGTAATCACTTAAGGACAATTTCTCCATGTGAAAATATAGCCCTGTAAGTTTGCCAAGGAGGAGATAAGAAGTCAAGTGGTAGAATGGGAAGTAAAGAGGAGGGATACAACAGGGGAGTGGTGCTGAGCTATTGTTTAAACAGAAGTGGTTGAAACAGCCAAATCACAACTTTAGAGTTACTCAACCAGCACATATATGCATACATGTTGTATATACACAAACACAAAAATGAATCAAGTACACTTGGTACTTTGTCACGTATGCCAACATTTTTCCTATTTTTTTAGTCTGTATATTATTTAGATGTGTCATCATTATCATCATCATCCACCAAGCACTTTCATTAGACCCTCTTGTAGCCATGGTGCAGTGCTAAATATAGACTAATAGTTCATGTTTGTAGGGTGCTTTTCCATTTTGCAAGTACTTTCCCATTCAGACCTTCTCCCCTTTAGACCATCGTACTATAAAAATCCCTTTTAGGCCAATGATCCATATATTGTGAATTTCTCAAGATGTACTCTGAATTTCGAAAGGAATTACACCTTAATAAAAACTCAAAAACAAGGACCAATAGTGTAGCTTCAGGTTTCCGTATCAAATTCAATTGTTTTTGAACCTGAACTGAGTGAACATGGTGTGAACCGGAGCTAACTTACAAGGTTTGGCATCCTTTGAAATTCCCTTTTCCCTTTGCTGTAACTTTAACTCTTTCCTTCCTGCACGTGTTTTAACAGACTGAATTCAACAATGCCATCTTTAGCCTCATCCTTATTGTCTCACCACTATCCCACATGCAGTTGCCTGCATACATATCTCTTCCCGTAGCGTCATTAAAATTGATCATGCCATTGTGCCCCTGAAGTTGATGAACTTAGTTTGTATTAGAGTTCTTTGCATATGGTTAAATGTTTACTTTTTAAGTGTCCTTTAGGTCTCTACATCCATACATATCTTGTCTCCCCAATAAGAAAGCCATTTTTTTTATTGCAGGGTAGGGGTAGGGAATTGGGGTGGGGAGAAGGAATGTGATTTTGTCAGTGTGAAGAATTTATGGCATGAAACCCCCTTCCATTTTGTAGATTGGTAATTCACCTTTTAACAGTCTCCAAGAGAAACGATTTGAACCCAAATCTGATTCCAAGGTTAACCTCATATCCATGATTGCCATCCTATCTCTCTAGGTCTTTGCTATCAAGAAACATATAGACTGTTTCTTAATTATTTCACAATTCATCAAGAATTTTTAAGTAACTACTATGTTCTGGGTAGGCAGTTAGTTGATACAAAAGATAGGGTATTGGACTTGGAGTCACGAAGACTCCAAATCCTACCTCAGACATTTAGTAGCCATGACCCTGGGCAAGTCATTTGACCACTCTCTGCCTCAAGTTCCTAATCTATAAAATGGGGATAATAATGGATCTACCTCACAGAGTTGTTATAAGGATCAAGTGATATAACATATGAAAAGCTCTTTACAAAACTTAAATCAGTAAGTAAATGTTCACCATTGTTGTTAATATCATCATGCTAGGTGCTGGAAATACAAAGGCACAAGTGAATTGGTGCCTCCTCTCAAAAATTTTACTTTCTATACAATAATTTGCATAGTGCCCCAAATTTTTTACAGACTGATTTCTAGTAAACAGATATTGGTATGTTGAATCAAGTTGGCATATAAAGGAGAAGAGCTTTTACTGACATCTTCTTTATCCAATTAAGATGCATTTGTTTGTAGAAGCAATCTAATTAGTGGGCATTATTCCAGAGATCAGTCTGACCTGGTTTTTGCCAGCTATAAATCAGAATTTTCTTCCTGTATTTAACCATTACATTTGGCACAGCTATTTTGAAAGGATGGGGGAAATGATACTTTCTTGGTCATCTCAAAAAAGCACTATTGACCACATTATCAAAACTTTTCATTTTGTCTTTTCATGAGTTTTTTGCTGGTATAGATATGTTACATGTTGTACATGTAATTCCCACAGTTAGTATGAACAGACAGTATGTCATATGAAAAAAATCAGAAATTCAGTTTCCCATTGTTCACCTCTCATCCTTCCTTTCATTCTCAGCTCTTACCTGTAATACCACACATGATAATAGCTCCAATCTTTGTCAAGTCCTCTCCCCTCTTCTCAACCCTGAGTGCATTTAGTATTTATTACCCTACTTCCAGCTCCCATGGCTATGTTTTACTTCTGTCCTTTAAAACTGAGTAGCCTTAAAAATATAGAAATGGAAGATAATGGTGTAGGGAGAACGAACATACATGAAAGCTGGAAGAAAGCAGAGGAGACATCATAGAATATATAGTCTATGGTTCATTCTTTTTGACACTCCCTAACAAAACCCAATCATCTTTGTTCATAAAAAATAGTCCAGGAACTTTCACACTCACGGACAGTGAGATTATGTAGTTTTAACTGGAACCTCACTTCTGCCTTAGAAATCATTTTATTCTTTGTTAATAGATCCTAACCTCCTCTCATCTCAAGGCTGCAGCACAAATCCCCACCTGTGTAGCAGATGACCTTGCTTCCTTTAGAACTAAGAACACTGAAGCCATCATTCTGAGTTCCTCCATCTCCCTTATTCTACAACTCAAATCACTCTTATGTTTAGAGATTATCCCTCTATTTACTCTGGTCTCAGAGTATGAGGAAGCCTTTCTTGCCTAGGCCTTCTGGTACCAGTAAATCTCTGACTGGTGGAACTTTGGGCCAGTCACCACATCTCTCCTGACTCGAGTTTTCTCACTGTAACATGAGGATTTTGGATGATGATGAAACATGCTGCCAATCTCCTGCCAGAGAAGTAATGAACTGGAAGGATAGAACTGAGCCATCCATTTCCAGTCACAAGCCATTGTGGGAATTTGTTTTACTTGACTCTACTTATTTAGGGAGTGGAGTGCTTCCCCCCACTCCAGAAAAAAAAACAAAGGAAAGAGTGTCAATGGAACATTTAAAAATACATGGAACAGAGTAGAAGGAAATTCAGAAAGCGAATTACTTCCCTTCCAATCACTCTGGGAAATCAAGTCATTGCTGATACCATTCTGCTAAATTTTTATACACTTTTTCAAAGCAAGATGCACATAATAGAGTTTTACCTTTTCATATACAAGTCTTTTTTTCTGTTTTTTGTTGAAATGTTCATGTTCATAATAAGGAAATATTAAATTTAAAGTTTAAAAAATGAAGAGATTGGATTGGATAGTCCTGGATAAGCGATGGTAAGCCTTGGTAAGATCCTGCGATTGTATCTCCTTTTGAAACTATATTCATCAATTATAGTTATCTCTTTCATATCAGGACTTTCCCCATCACAGTTTCAATATATTGTGAGTTGACATAAATGGAATTTGGGGGGAGTTTTGCCAACACTGTACATGATATGCAAAGGCCAGTGGATAACACAGCAAAAATTTAGAAATTCAGAAAGGCGTAAAATATATGTATATTATTATATAATAACTTGCTTTATCTTTTAATATCATAATAATTCAGACTTCTGAAGGGAAGGCCAAAATATTTTACACAGATTTTTCAGATCACAGGGGTATCACACCTCTAAGCCCTGTGATGTGGAAGGGATAACTTCATTCCTTCTCTCAAGCTAATCTGGACCTTCTCTTTACCCTTTGCCTCCTTTTGTTTATTCAAGGCTCTTCTCATATGCTTCTTCCTACAGGAAGTCTTTCCCGATCTCCACAGTTGCTCTCTCCCACCTCCAATTTTCCTAGTGCACTAGATCCTATATCTCCCATACTCCTGTACTCCCATCTCCCATGATCTGCTTTCAACTCTGTACTCTATGTTTGTAATTTTCTGTGAACTGAAACATAGTTCTTTCACAGTTAATCAGTCAATAAGAATTTATTGAACACTTACTGTGTGCCAGGCATTGGGCTAAGTGTTGGGGACACATGAAAGAAAAAAGTTATGGCCTCTGCTTGCGAAGAACTCACATTCTAATGGAAGGAGAAAATAGGCAAATAACTGTGCTTACAAGATATATACAGGGTTAATGGAAAATAATCTCACAACATGGCTAATAGGGAAATATGTTCTGCATGATTTCACATGTATAATTGATATCACGTTTCTTGCCTTCTCAGTGTGTGGGGAAGGCAGTAGTGGGAGGAAAAGAATTCAGAACTCAATTTTTTTAAATGAATGTCAAAAATAAATAAATAATATTTTTTAAAGAAATAGAAAGTTATCCCAGAGGGAAAGGCTGCCAGAAGAAGGTAGAATCTGAACTAGGAAGCAAGCCAGGGCAACTAGAAGGCAACGGGAAAAGGGGAGGGAGTACCACTCCCAAGCATGGAGTACTGGTGGGAGAGAGCAGCCAATGAAAAGATACTAAATAAGGACATGCAGGAACAACAAGCAGCTCTGAAGGTGTTTAAATGCCAAATAAAAGATTTTATGTGCGATCTTGGAGGTAATTAGGGAGCCACTGGAATGATAAGATAAGGGTGCAAGTAGATAGTACATCACTGAACTGGAGCAAAGAGTGAAGTGATGAAAGTGTATATAGTGTAGTTCAAGTCCCGGAGGGCAGGAATTATTATATATTATTATTATTATTATTATTTGTCCTTGTAGATATAGCAGCTAGCATAGTGCCTTTCACAGGGTGGACATTTAATGAATGTTTATTCAATTTCGTGGAATCAGCACAAGTGAAGTCCATATTTCACTGTTCACTCTCTTTGATGATCTTTAAAAATTTTTGTT
Source organism: Bettongia penicillata ogilbyi (assembly GCA_023548195.1). Lineage (NCBI taxonomy): Eukaryota > Metazoa > Chordata > Mammalia > Diprotodontia > Potoroidae > Bettongia > Bettongia penicillata. The sequence goes on along the minus strand of JAJHZJ010000032.1, from coordinate 2,936,290 downwards.
CAGTAACCTTCAAATAAGGTGAAATTTAGATATGTTTTACTTATATATACCTTCAACTATTTCATCCCTCTACACTGATGTGTGACACCGAAAAGAACTCTAAAATAAATGTGCAATTTCTGGCTAAATATTCACAACTACAAAATCAACACATCATTGTATAGAACTTAATCCTGTCTGTTTCTTAATGGTCTGTTTAATTATTTTTGTTGTTCAGTAATTCAGTCATGTCCAGCTCTTCATGATCCCATGGACCATAATGTCACACCAGAGCCTTCTATCTTTCACAGTCTCTTGAAGCCTGTCCAAACTCATGTTCATTGTTTCCATGATGCTATCCATTCATTTCATCCTCTGCCAATCCCTTCTAATTCTGCCTGCAGTCTTTGCCATCATTAGGGTCTTTTCCATTGAGTCCCATCTTCTTGTTACATAGGCAAAGTATTTAAGTTTCAATATTTGAATTAATTACTTTAAGTATTGACTGATTTGACCTCCTTGAACTTCAAGGGATTTTCGGGTATGTTTAATTGGAGTAGCAGATAGGGTTTTGAACTTGGAGTCAGGAAACACTGAGTTCAAATCCTGCCTTAGACACTTACATGATCCTGGACAACTCACTGAACGACTCACCGCCTCCTTTTCCTCATCTATAAAAATAGCACCTACCTCACAGGGTTGTTGTGACGATGAAATGAGATAATATCTGTAAAGTTCCTTATAAACCTTAAAGTGCTATAAAAAATAGCTATTGTTGTCATTTGTCCTTCCTTCTTGAAGAGGACGATGACATCAGGGAGGTGATGCCATGGCATGCAAGTGAACTGACTTCAAGTGAGGGAGGACTATGCAAAATTACCAGCCTCACTTTCTCCTCCAGAGCCATCTAGGTCCAGTGGCAAGTTATAGATCTGGATAACTGCAGATTGTCCTGGATACTGTGGGAGACCTTGGCCTTTTTAAGCTAAGGTCTTTAACAGGTCTCAGTTTGGCTGAGGCAATGCCTCATTCAGTGATTAAGGATAGGTAATAAATAAAGAAGAGAATCAATCTGGGAGAAGACTCTCATGGTTTCTGGACAAAACAGAAACAATTGCTGTAAAAATTAGCTATCATCATCGTTATTATTACTTATTATTGTAATGACTAAGGAGAAGAGGCAAAGGGAGAAAAAAATGAAAGACAAAAAAAGGGGGAAAAGAGAGCAAGAATAAAGTAGGTGGCTAGAGAATGAATAAAGTGAAGTAATACAATAATGCTGACAGGGAAAGATAAGCAGAACAATAAAAGTAACCATTTAAGATAACCAGAGTCAGCATTCTCCAGTTTATCCATTTAAAGCAAGGTTATTAAATAACACTAAGTTGGACTTTAGTGGCCAGGAATTCACTTAGTACATTCCCTGCATCCTTTACAGATTTTTGAGATTCTTTTTCTTGTTGCTAAATCTTGGGTCCAACTGAGTAAGCCATTTCTTTTCTTATTTGAAAACTTTTTTGAGGTAAGGCTGCTCATTGGTTAGAATTTTCTTTCAGTATTCAGTCAGCAGTTGGCAAGGATCTGAGCTGAAAACTTTGTACCACACAACGTGTCTTTTCTTTAAAAAGGCACATTTCCCTCAAATCACTTAGTACCGAAAGTTGATTTTGATGGCTGTCTCCATTTGTGTAATAAAGTTGCGTCTGACATCTGTTTAATACAACTACATGAGGCTTTTAAGTGAAGGACAAACCTCAGAATGAAAGCTGATAGAAACCTGCTGCTGGTGGGGCCCTGTGCTCAGAGAGTCGATTCATCTTGTCAGCTGTTATTATCTTTTTATCTGGATTCAGTTAACTTGGGATTTGTACTTAACTCATGGAAAAGATCCGCTTTTGTTTTCTTTTTACCAGATAGGAAAAGTCTTCTGGCAGAGGTCTTCAAAGGCTCTTAAGTCAGTAGCATCATGGAAATTTGGCCGTAACCCGAGCCCTTGGAAAGATATAAACGTTAGTTAAGGTTAACAGACCATTTTTTGGTAATTTTTCATTTCTTTATTTTATGTTAGCATAGTCACTCACAGTCAAGAGTGAGCCTGTATATATGTTCCTAGTATTGTGTAGTATTGTATAATTGTAAAATTTAAATTTAAATTGGATGAATAAACATAAAAATGCAGCATGAATTAAACATCTAAAGGCCTTCTGTACTATTCAGCTTGCACTCCATTAAAGTCAGCACTAAACATAGAATTGAGGCCTTTTATTAAATAAGAAATTGAACAACTAGGTTATTTTATTGGCTTGCACCTTTACTTATTTGCTCTTTCCCCTATTAAATGAATTTTTAATCGGTTTTAGTTTTACTAAGACTCAAGACTACAAGCTAACTATTCTAATCCATTCTGTCTCTTAGTGGAAACTCTGTACCTTTAATAGAAAAGGAAGAAATATCTGGTTGCTGTATTGTACACTTCGGGAATTCTGGGGATGGATTTTTTTCAGCTTAAATAATATAATATGTTTAAAGCACTTTCCAAATCTTAAGGTGCTATACAAATGCTAGCTAACATAATTATCATTATTTTTATAAGTAGCTATAAATCCAGTCTCAGATACTTACTATCTGTGTGACCCTGAGTAAACATTGTTTGCCTCAACTTCCTCAACTGTAAAGTGGAAATAATAATAGCACCTCCCTCCCAGAGTTGTTGTAAGGATCAAATGAGAAAATATTTGTAAAAAGTGCTTAGCACAATGCCTGAAGTTTAGTAGGCACTCAATAAATGTTTATTGCCTTCCTCTCTCTTCTCCTCTCTAGATTAAACATTTCCAGTTCTCATATGGATTCTCCTATGTCATGGTATTCTGCCACCTTCATATTTCTTGTCACCCACCTTTAGATGGACTCTAATTTGTCAAGAGGCAACTAGGTGGTGCAGTGGATAGAGCACCAGTGCAGGAGTCAGGAGGACCTGAGTTCAAATCTCACCTCAGACACTTGACACTCATTAGCTGTGTGACCTTGAGCAAGTCACTTAAACCCAATTGTCTCATCCTGGGTCATCTCCAGTCATCCTGATGAATATCTGCTCACTGGATTCAGATGGCTCTGGAGGAGAAGTGAGGCTGGTGACCTGCACAGCCCTCCCTCACTCAAAACAAAGTCAAGTGTAAGTCATGTCATTATTTCTCTGATGGCATGGTCTTCTTCTCCAATGAAGGACAAACACCTAATTTGTCAAAAATGCTTTCTAAAATGTATTACTCAATGCTGTCTTCCAGATGTGGTTAAATGATAGAATATAGCAGAACTACTATTACTCTGAGACTGGATATTATGCCTACATTAATGCATCATAAGATTGTGTTTGGGGTTTTGGCTGCCATGTCACACCATTTGCTTATATTTGTTTTCAGTCTATTTAACAAATCGCAAGATCACTTTAATAAAAACCATTGTCTAGACACATCTCCATCTTCATTAAGATTAAATGAGACATTTTAAAGCACTTAGCACAATACCTAGCACATAGAAGGTACTTAATAAATGTTTAGTCCCTTCCCTGCCCTTCTCATCTTGTGTTTGTATTATGTTTTTTTTTAACTCAAATAGAGAACTTTACATATTTTCCTATTCAATTTCTTCTAATCCCAATATGTTGAGATTTTTCTGGATCCTAACCATATTAGCCATCCATCACAGATTTGTGTCATCTATTAATGTGATACACATGTATTCCATATCTTCATCTGAGCTATATTTTTAAAGAGTTTATAGTCTGGCAAGCTGCCAACAACTAGTCATGTTCTTTTTACTCACATATACGTGTTCTATCTCATAATAGTTATAAAGCATTTCAAGATATACATTTCAAAAATCAAAATCTCAAAGCATTACTTTTCTTTATGATACAGCCTAAAGTCAGTATCTTCCCCCAAACATTCTAGAAATACAGAGAAAAAAAATGGAACCTGCCTTAGAACTTGGCATTTGCCTTATCTCATTTTCTGCTGCTAAAACCTTCCTGAACCTCAAAAGCTGTCTTAGATGAACCTCAGTGAAGCCTTCCTTAATGCCCCCATTGAGAAGCATCCTCTCGTTTCTCTGAAAGTATGTTGTTCCTCTCCTAAGCATTTGCTAAAGTTTCTTTTGTATTACGGTTATTTGGGCAATCATCATCTCTCCTATTTTCCTGAAGGACCATGAGGGCAAAGATGAATGTTTTATCTTTGCATCTTACCCTTTGCACCTTACCTATTTTGAATATATCTTAAAACTTGTTTGTTGAATAGAATTTAACTTATCCAGTCCTCAGCATCCAAAATATTAATAAATTGCATCTAACCCATGTTGTAGCCAAAAATTAGTCCATTCCAGAGTAAGCCTGAACAAAAATTAAATCATCATAGGATTATGGATTTAGAAATGGGAGAAACCTTAAAAGCCATCAAGTCCAAACTATCAGTTTTATAGATGAAGAAAATGAGATACACAGAGTTTTAAAAACTTGCCTAGGATCACAAAGCTATGTATGTAAGACCAGATTTAAACTCAAGTCTTCCTGACTCCACGTCCAATGCCCTTGTGGACTGCAGAGGTCTGAAGGCAGGCAGTTCTCTCTTTGTCCTCATCGTTCATTCCCAGAATAGCAGTTTTTAGTATCTTTTACCTTCCGAACTGAGTCTTGTGACATTGAAAAAAAGAAAATGCATCAGTTCTCTCTATGAGAAAATTATCCAATCTAATTTAAAAGGAAATTGTCATCAACCAATAAGTTACTGGCCTGAAATAATCCTTAAACAATAAGTATTCCAACCATATCTTCTTAGTATTTCCAATGGGAGAGTCTATGCTTTTGGAGAGTTAAGTGATGGTGCCTGGCCTCCTCTTTACTCCTTTACAATCTTTCCAATGTTACAATCAATGTTTGGCCACCAGACTCAGTGTCTAGCCAATAGCCTCATGCAAACAATTCCCAGATGTGCTTCATGTAGTGTAATCAAGATAACATGGCCACCTTCTGGATTTCCCCATAAAAGGCATCTTTTACGGGTGGATAACTCATGTTGACAGCTTGTGGAGTGCTTGAATTCCTCAGGCAGTTTCTCTTCTGGTCAGCCCCTCTGCACCAAATTCAGAGTTTTGGCCTGCCTGGAACATCCTGCAGCTGCAGTTGTATTATGTGAACAAAGGTCTCTTAATACAAAAACTTCTAGTAACAATATCACAGCATACTTTAGAATATATAAAGGGAGATGGCTTGGACATCAGCATTTCACATTGGTCTATAGGTTTCTAAATAACTGTTGGATCATAAACCCTGAAAAGAAAAGTAAAGGGTAATGAATTCTTTGGAAAGAAAGAAATATGGTCATTTCCCTTAAGGTTATCTATTACAGGACAGCTAGGTGGCACAGTAGATAGAGCTTTGGACGTGGAGTCAAGAATACCTGGCCTCAGACCTTTACCTAATAAATAATGTGATATAATAATAATATTATTGTAATGTGTAATCCTGGGAAAATCACTTAATCCCGTTTGCCTCAATTTCCTCATCTGTAAAATGAACTGAAGAAGGAAATAACAAACCACTCCAGTATCTTTGCCAAGAAAACCCCAAATGGGAGTCAGGCACAACTGAAATGACTCAACAATGATACAATATCTATTACATCCAAGCTATCATTATTTTTGGTTAGCATTATCCTTTTTTATGACACCTAACAATAGAAGTCTAGTTGTGCTTCCCTTTATACAATAATGACACCAGTGGTGTGGGGATATGTGCAAAAAATATGTATTTTATTCTTTCTCCCCAACATTTTTGGGTTACATTTTAATATTTCCAAATAAAACAATGCCCTAAGATTATACTTTCTCAAAATCTATATTCCAAATCAGGCTTAGCTCTAAGTAAAAGAGTTTAGCAACCTCTCTTTTGAGCCCTGTTATGAAATACATAAAAACTTCAATAAACACAATGAAATATAATAATCATGGAGGTACAAGATTAACAATGAAAGAAAGAAAAGCTTTTGCTCAGCAGGCAATGCGGGTGGTCTAACGGAAAAGAACTGGACTCTCCAGGTCAAGATAAACCTGAGATCAAAAATCAGCTCTCTTACTTACCAACTGTGTGACTTTGAGCAAGTCATTTCATCTTTTGGGGCTTCAGTTTCCTCATTTCTAAAAGGAAGGGGTTCGATTAGAGTGATCTCCAAAATTCTATTTGGCTCCAAAAAAAATTAAAATTATAATTAAGCTGATTAGGAACCTTGCTATGGGCCAATCTGACTCTCATTTTCCAGTTCTATGTGTCTTTCCCATGCACCTGATCCTCATTAGCTTGTATATTTGGGCAATAAGGTTAAGTTCTTTTACAGATCATTGAACTTGAAGATACCAAGCAACTCATTTCTTAATCTAGAGTTGTTGTTTTTTTCTGATTTTGTTAAGAAGCATGTTTGCAGGTCTATATATTCTGTACATATATCCTTAATATTTTTAATTGAGCTGCTAGACTGACTCTTGACTGTGTGTTAGTAGAACTGAACATCCAGTAGTATTTGGGACCTTTTGAATGAGTAAAGCCTGCTTTGAGCTTTACATCACTCACTGTCATTTATACCACTTGTTATCATATGCTAGGCTAAGATTCTTTGTCCATCCAAGGCCTTTCCCTCAAAGAAGACAACTTCTCATTGGTTGTTGCCATCTGTATTGATCTATCAGTCTTTGTTTTGCCTGTTTCTACTTCAGCCCATTCCTCTATTGTATTAGTGTACATTTAGAAAGCCCTGGTACCCAGGGCTAGGAAGATGTTTGTACCATGTGGTGTCATCACCCAGTCATTTCCATTATGTCTGACTCTTCATGAACCCATCTGGGGTTTTCTTGGGGAAAATACTGGAGTGGTTCTGTCATTTACTTCTCTAGCTCATTTTACAAATAAGGAAACTGAGGCAAACTGGATTAATAAGTGATTTGCACAGGGTCACATGGCTAGTTAGTGTTTGAGATCAGAATTGATCTCAGGGATATGAGTCTTCCTGACTCCAGGTCTGGTACTCTATTGGAATCTTTAAAGTGCTCACCTTCACTCCTTGTAGTCAATGTCCCTTAAAGCAGCTGGAAAAATCACTTACTATTCTACAACTTGAAGTTGATAGGACAGGGTCAACAGCCATCCCATAGTCATTTTCGTGTTCAGTATATTTGAATGGGGCAGCTAACAGGTTAAGCTTTCCAATTGTAACTGAAACTTTTTTAAATGCAAGATGGTAGTTCTGTCACAGAAAGCTGGGGGAGGGGAGAGGCGGGGTTGATGATGAATAAACGTTTATTAATAAACTTCAGAAGCTAAGCTGTTCGCAGAGCAATACACACCTAATTACAGAAATGACAACCCAACACTGAAGTGTGGGAGGTATTGGTGTTTTTTTTCAACTAAACTTTCACTAGGAGCTTTCATTGTCTAGCACTAAGAGACATAAAGATAATACTGAAGAATTGTGGGCTGCTAAGAAATTTTGCTGACTGCTGTGTTTTGAAAACATGCCAGTTTCAGGCCAGAGGGGAAGCAGAATACTTTAAAGTGTATTATTTTGGAAGATTCCAGCACAAGTTAAATATCTTGAACTTCCCTTGCAAAGCCCATTTTTTTCTTCAAGTGATATTTGGACATCTTGAATAAAGAGGCTTTGAAACATAACTCTTGTTAAGGCCTTGAAAGCACAGCTGAGATCCATTAGGCAGCTCGTGTGATTAGAATGACCTACCTGCACTAGGAAGAACAGATGTCTGAGGTTCACAACCCATCCATGCCTATCTATGCTTTAAAATCTCATCCATGTCAAAACCCAGGAATTCTCCATAACAGACAATTTGGCTTCAATGTGCTTAGAGTCTGCCTTGTGTTGTCTTGATGTTAAATGGAGGCCAAGTAGTATTGAAATTGTCATTACTTGTTAACATTGGATATCAAAAGAAGGGGCCCTTATTTTATAATGAACAGAACAAGGTGTCATCCCTTCTGGAAAATTACTTCAGAGCCCCAGTTTTAAACCATACTTCATATTCCATAAGAAATATGGTTTCCAAAATAGAAGAAAATACCCACAACCAACTGCTATGCAGCTACTTCTGCAATCTAATGTGAGGTCTATTTTTTCTTTCTGCATTTGAAAATTGACAGTAGCTTTCTAGGCATAGGTCTGATAGTATCTAAAGAACAACAGGAAAAGTTCTAGAATTTAAATAAAATGTTTTGTGTAGAAAGATAAATAATAAACATTTCTGTATTTTCCTGATGGAGTTATTTTATTAAGCTAGAAATGAATGGATATCATGAATGCTGGTCAAGTGGGAAACAAATTTTCTGGAAGAAAAGAGATAGATGTGAAGTTACCATTTTTCTCACATAAAAATAAGTCCTTTATTACACAAATCCTTTCAGGGTTAATTATCCACTGGATGGACTTAGTGTCACTTTCTCCATCCTTCTATCCCTGACATATGTAACACTCATGGAGAAAACAAACCTTGTTGACATAAGCAAGAATAGGTTTGCCATTTTCAAGAACCTTACTAAGGGCAATCTTAAATAAAACTGGACCCAGTCCTATATTGTTTAGAAATAGTTTTCTCTTTGCTTTCCCAGAGCAAATCAGCATCTTTCTAGAATTAAATACATCTTCTATTTAAATTAAAAATATGCTTTCCTACTAATTACTAGAGAAAATAAATTCTGTTTCAGGTTGTGGAAATATCCATAAGAAAGAAGGACAACTTATCTTTATTTGGAAAGATAACTCTATGCTATTTAATCACAGATTTTTTTTAAAGATATTTTTAAAAGATATTCCTTGTCAACTGAGATATGCTTTGACTTCAAAATTACATAGAGTTCTCATGGGGACATAATCCACTGGGGAAAGGGAAAACAATTAATATTTCATTAAAAGACTACATAATTTTTCTCCTGCCCATTCTATATTTCATAAGAGAGAAATAGTGAGAGAGAGAGAGAGAGAGAGAGAGAGAGAGAGAGAGAGAGAGAGAGAGAGGGAGGGAGGGAGGGAGAGAGGGAGGGAGGGAGGGAGGGAGAGAGAGGAAGGGACGGAGGGAGGGAGAGAGAGAGAATGCACTTTCTAAGCTTTGAACCAACAGAGGATTTACTCAATTAATTTTCCAATTTCCAGTTAATTGTATTTGTGCCCTGGTACATATATTTAAAAGTGTGATTTCTGAAACATATATTGTTATCTATATTACTCATTTTATTCCTATATGTGACCTATATAATTATGTTTTGATTGTAGGGAGGATATGTTAAATCCATTTCAGAGTAAATCAATAGTAGCAGCAAGCTCCATTATAGTTGAAATAAAACAATGTAAGCTCCCCTGAGAATATGTACAGTCTCATATTGAATCTTCCTCTTCACTTGCTCATCCTAATATCCAGTGAGGACAATGACAAAACAAAAATAGTGAAATTTCTATGTGGCATACAAGTATTGATTTTAAATATTATATATGTTTTATTAAAAGATTCTTAAAAGTCCATTTTTATGGAAGAACAGTAGCAATAACACTAATTACTCAATAATTAATTTACATCAAGATCTTGTTATGTATATTGCATCTCTTGATACCTGTGTACAATTTAAATAATATACGTTTTTTTTCTTTTGTATCGTTAACATTATTAAGACAGGGACATTGTATGCTGACTGAGAGTTGTGAATTTTAAATCTAAGCCGAGCTATTCATTTTTGTTTTGTAATCCACTGACCTGTGATGTCATAGCTTGAATTATTAGTCAATGCCTGATTGGTTTCTACAGCTGTTAATAGTTTGTATGTTTGTGATACTTTAAATTCAATCTGTAGCAACTGTTGGTTGTGAATAAACCTTGTGAATCAAGCTGACAAGTTTATACTGAAGAATGTCCATCTATTTCTACAAATATTTCATGGTACTTGGCTGCTCACATAGAGCCAGAAGAGTCTAGTTATTATTGCTGTTGTTTTCATCTACTCTGGTTTACATAAAGAAATCTTTATGTTCTTTAGTGGTGAATAGGAGAAGGAAGGAAGGAAGGAAGGAAGGAAGGAAGGAAGGAAGGAAGGAAGGAAGGAAGGAAGGAAGGAAGGAAGGAAGGAAGGAAGGAAGGAAGGAAGGAAGGAAGGAAGGAAGGAAGGAAGGAAGGAAGGAAGGAAGGAAGGAAGGAAGGAAGGAAGGAAGGAAGGAAGGAAGGAAGGAAGGAAGGAAGGAAGGAAGGAAGGAAGGAAGGAAGGAAGGACTTGAGTTCCTACTCGTACATGTCAGAAAAACTAACTAGGCTTTATATAGCACTTTATAAATGTTACCCCATTTTATCTTCCCCCCAGCCCCTGAAAGGTATATATCCTTTATTTGCAGAGCACTGTGGTAAACAATTTACAAATATTATCTCAATTCATCCTCACAACAACAAGGTATACATTATTATTATCCCCATTTTATAGATAAAGAAACTGAGACAAGCAAAGGTTAAGTGATTTGCCCTAGGTCACACAACTTATATGTGTTTGAACTCAGATCTTCTTAACTCAAAGCCCAGCAATCTATTCACTCACTACCTAAAGATTTTTCACATTGTCTGAGGAGCTGAGAAAGGTACTAAGATTAGCAAAAATAGCCCAAAGAAATTTAATGATCACTTTTATGAATGTTCAATAATTAGAACTCCTAAGAATTATAGCCGAACATAAAATTAAATTGAGTTCAAATGGTATGTTTTCCTTAGATATTTCAATACCTCAACGGATCTATGACCTTATTAAGGCAGGTACTCTATTCATTTACACAGATTGCAACCCATCTTCCTTCTCATCCTATGTGACTATTCCATCTCATCTCATAGATCCTATATGGAGAGTATATTCAAATGCTGAGGGGCTTTCCTCAATCCTCTTGGCGTCGTATGGGTAGTAGTTGAGCATACGAGTTCTTCATCAGTTTTTTCTTGCCTCCATTGCATAAAAATCACTTTTTTTCCAATTGTGCTGTGATCAAAGAATTCATCCCCAAGCACTTAGCTACCAAATATGAATTTCTCTATAATCAGCTACCTTGATCCTCAAAAAGTATGTGTAGTCTAAAACTAAAGTTATACTCAAAAGTCTTTCCATTGTGGTAGAACCTTTCAGATTTTGTGCTCTACAGACAAGAACCCAAGATCATTTGATGAAGGATCACATTATGATGAAATATGATGGGGGGACTTTGTGGGATTTGACTTACAAATAAAAAAGCACACTAATAAATGCTAAGGTTCTGTATAAAAGACGCTTATAACTTGTTTCTGAGAGTGGCATAGATATATTATATATTAAATATAATTAAAGAATGTTAGAAGATACCATAGAGACCATTTAATTTTACCTGTTGATGAGGAAATTGAGAGGTTAAGTGACTTATCTAAAGCCATACAACTAGCTGGTAACAAGTCTGGACTAGAATAAAGTTCTTAACTCCCAATCCAGTTAGTTTTCCACTTTGTCACAGTAGGAATCTTTTAAACCAGCTACAGATTTAAAACCACGTCTGTTGCAAGCAATTATCACAAGAACAAATAGATTAATGAGCTTTACTTGAGAGGTTATCAACAATTTAGACAAATTTCTGAAAAAAATTCTATTGCAAATGAACTTAGTGAGATTTTAAATTCTCCCTTTTATTTTTCAAGAAACCTGTTGTTTAGAAAGTGATTCTCAACTTTGAGATACTTCTCAAAAAAAGCAGAGAGACCATTAGAAAGAAGAAACTCCTTTACTCTGCTAGGCTTAATTGAGGGCATCCTGATAAAAAGACTATTTCTACACTTTAAGTGGAACCACAAATGAGATGATTTTTCCAGGCTATACACATGGTATAGAACAAAATCTCTCCTCTAACTAAGTGGTGTTCTGTAGGTACAAAATAAGGCATACTTTGCAATGAATTGTTTATTTAAGCATACTTTCTTACAAGGAATTATTCTTGATGGGAAGGGGGAAGGTTAACTGAAAAATGACAATAAAGTTTATAAAGCTCATCCATAAAATCTTCAAGTCCCACTTCCTACTAGGGGCAAGTCCAAACTATTCATACTGTTATCTGATGTCTTCAATAATTTGAAAGCTATGGGGCACAGTGGATAGAGCCTGGAGTCAGGAAAATCTGAATTCAAATACAATGTCAGATACTTTCTAGCCAACTGAACAAGTTGCTTATCCTGTCTCCCTCAGTTTCCTCAACTACAGAAGGATATAACAACATTTCCTCACAGGATTGCTGTGAGGTTCAAATAAGGTATGCAAAGCACTGAGTATATGGCAGATGTTTAATAAATGCTTATTCTCTTCACTCCTACCCCCATTATACATATCAGATTTTGACCCTGAATCATTTCCCTCAATAGTTAAAAAAAACCATGTCAGTACCTGGAATAGCTCTCTGGCAGAGGCAGTGAACAGCTGACGTGAAATGGAACCATTTCAACTTGGCCTTAAAAACTAATCTTGTTTTTCTTGGGCTGGAGGAGGAGCAAGGCAGATTGTCCAAGTCTCAGTGGTCTGACTTACTAGAACTCAGAAAATATAAGATGGCTGGGAAATGTTCACAAGACCAGGATCTTTCAGTTCTGTTTATGAATTAATCCCTTTCTTCCTTCTCAATTTATTTCAAAAGAAAACATGCACACACACATACACACACACACACACACACACACACACACAAATATGCAGCCTCTCTCCCTCTGTTTCCATAGTGTAACCATATACTAAAGCAAAATAATGATGATGACACAATGCCTGGTGTGGAGAAGGGTGTGTGTGGTAAAAGCCTCAACAGTTATAAAGCCAAGTGTCACTCTCCCTATCAACACAGGAAGTAGGGGATCATGGATTTAAGAATGCTTTGGTATTAATCTCAGGTTCTGGTTTGTTTGGTGTTGTTTTTTCCCATAAGTCTCCTTAGGGGATAAAAAATAGTTTCTTGTCTTACCACCTTAGTGCAGTGAAGTTTTCAAAGCCTCTCTTTGTGATTTTGGTAGTTAGATTTCTTATCAGTTCTATCACCATGATCCTATTCAATGCTATAATCCCTATTTCCAGATGAAAATGGGTGTCGTGATTTTTGAGATATACCCATGAATAAGAAATATTTAAATAGCCCATATATCTCAACAAATATTTATTGATCATTCACCATCTACTCAGCCCCATATTAGGCAAGTCACACAGAGAGAATTCAAAAGAAACTGACCAATTTCAAGGAGTCTCTATTCTTATTTTGGCTAAAAACCTAATACACATGAAATAATTGGGGGAATAGTTCAAGAAATATATCTTAAAATGTAAAGGAAAATAACATTAAAGGGTTTCAGAACTCTGATTAAAGTCTTGACAATTTCCTTAGTAGAGAAGTAGTGGTCTATAGGTGAAGAATAAGGTATATATTGTCAGCTGTAGCCAATGTGTTGGGGTTTTTTAAACTGTATTCCTTCATTACAAAGGATGATTCTATTGTGGAATATAATTAATTGAGAAAGAACAGTGACGTTTTTAAAAGAGCATCAATAAAATCTTCAAGTCTTACATGAAGTCAGGAACACGAGTTCAAATCTGACCTCATACACTTACTAGCTATGTGATGCTGGACAAATCACTTAACCACCGTCTACCTCAGTTTCTTCATCTGTAAAACTGAAATAATTTCTACCTGTCAGGATTGCTGTGAGAATAAACATCCTATGAAATATGTTTTGCAACTCTAAATTGCTTTGCAAACTTTACTGCATTATAATTCTATTTTTTATCATCATTATTTTTATTACGCACTGAATGTATGGCCCTGGACAATTGTACCCTAAGCAACAATCCAAGATTGTAAGTTATAGTAGAGGCTAGTCTTCACTGGTAGATGATTTCCTTACTGAAGTTACCTACACCAATAAAATCACAAGTCCAATACAAAAACTGATGACAATGGTTATATTAATGGTGGTGGTGGTGGTGAATGAAGATGATGAAGTGCTTAATTGTGTAGTACTTAACATGAGTGCCATAGATTTGGAGATGGAAGATATCTGTGTGAGCTAATGTATCAAATGAAGAAAGTTGGACTTGACCTGAACTTTGAAGAATGCATAGGATTTAAGTAAGCAGAAAGGATGTAGAGTTAGACATAGAAAAAAAAAACAAAATCAGAGAAAAGTGAAGTGATAAATAGTTGGACTTGAATATTGCCTCAAATGTTATTGATTTTATCACCTTGGGAAGTCACCTAACCTATCTGTTCTTCATTTTCTTCATCTATACAAATGTGTATAAAAACAGCACCTATTATTATTATTATGAACTGAGACAAGAATGACCATTGTGGGGCCAGTGGGGTACCTAGAGCAAAGGATTTATACTGGGGCGCAGTGAACCAAACTATTTTTTGTTTTTTGGAAATAATCAGGGTTAAGTGACTTGCCCAGGGCCGCATAGCTAGGAAGTGTCTAACACCAGATTTAAACTTAAGGCCTCCTGACTCCAAGGCTGGTGCTCTATCCATTGTGCCACCTAGTTGCCCCTGAGCCAAACTATTGAAAAATCAGATACCAGTAGGAGTATTTTGGATTTGACATGGTTCAGACTTGGGGAATTTGGACTCGGTAGCAATAATGTCCTTATGAGACAAAATGAAGATGATGCCTTCAAATGAAGATTATTCTGGCAATAGAGTACATGATGACTGAAACAAGGAAACCCGAGAGTCAAAGTCTGTTTAGGAAGTCATCCAGGCTTGAAATCATAAGGGTCTGAACTAAAGCAGTGGCGGTAGAAATGAATAAGGAGAGACAGATGCAAAAAGCATTTCAAAGAAAGAAGGAATGGGATGGATGACTGGACTGGGTATGGAGTGGGAGTAGAGACTAAGGAAGGGAAGAATGAAAGACCAGAAAAAGCCAAACATAACTAAGTTTTAGAGTCTGGGAAACTAGAAAAATGCGAGGAAACATTGACAGAAATGCCGACATTAGGAAGGAAGTCCCATGAAAGTAAAGAGAAAAGATAATAATGACCAGATCCAATCATTTATCAGCAATTAATCCATATTGAATTTCAAGAAGGTGCTAGACAGTCTTGAACTTCTCCTATGATGAAAAAAAAGCAGAAAAGATGACAGGATGAATGAATAATGCTCTGTATTCCTTCAAATATATTGATTTGAGAAACACGAAAGACCTGCCTGATGAAAAATATCACCGCTACCAGTCTTCCTTGATGTCTTAGATTTTCTCTCCCTTCACTTAAGGCATTATATATCCAGAACACCCTGGTTAAAAGGCAAATGTTGGAACTGGAAAAGTTAATACACTAGTACTTATTAACAGATTAGTTTACCCCCTTTATCTTTTTCAGAAACAAAAGGCAGGAAAGAGAACATATGATATGTTGATTGGAAGGATGGGGTAAACCTGAGGAGGGAGACATAGAAAGCAGAGCAATGGCCAACTGAAAGGAATTAGATAATAGGAAAGAAGGTATCGAAAGCATGGGGAACAGGGATGAGGAGAGAGAACATTGGAGATAAATTTTCCTTATTTAACAGCTTTGCCCATGGCCAGTTCTGTTCTTTAGTAAACAAGAATACAGCACCGGAACAGAGAGGCCAGTTTGCTCGGTATCAATCTTACCTAATCCCAAAATAGCTTTCAAGACATCTTTTTGCTAAATCCTAAAAACTTCAAAATAAGAAGTAGTGGTGTGAAATCTTCCTTTCCTGGCTCTTTATTTTAAGCTTCATAAATGTAAAAAGTGGTTTTTGCCCGTATAATTCAATTATACAGGTAAATCTCATTACCAAGTTTCACCATTTACTTACTACCTGGGGAGCCTTGGGCAAATCATTTAGCTTATCTGAGCCTTAGTTTTCTTTTTTGTGTAGTGAGGATAAGGCTTTTTCTAACTCCCAGGATTACTGTAAGGAATCTCAGGTTGCTATATAAATATGAGCCATTATAATTATTTCATGTGGCAGGACTAGAAGCTTTCCCCACAGACAGCAAAAGATGAAATACTTCAGTGGCTTTTTCTCCCGATTCCACTTCTTTGATGCAAGCCTGGATTAGCTAGTTGAGGTAGATGGAACATTAGGAGACACTGAAGTATCCAATCTATCAAGATTATCCTCCATAATGATTTTCTGTCAGGCCTTTTCTGTGGTATGGCATTTCCAATAGTGTTACTGGCAAAGGAGAGGGTGTCTGTTAAGACTTTCTTTGGTGCCAAGATCAGTGATGCCTCTCAAGATATCTTTGAAGGTTTTCTGTGACCATCTGCTTGTGCCCACTACCTCTGAAAACCTCCATAAATTTGGGAGTAAACCTCTATGCTGAAAAAAAATATCTTCTGAAATGCTTCCTTTTCAGAAGACTGTATATTCCACTTGTCATTTAAAAGCACTAAATCTAATAAGCCATACTGAAATAAAATTATCAGTGTGAGAAAATTGTATGTATGCATATATACACATGCATCTGTGTATAAATATATGTGTGTAAATATATTTTGGATTGAGAAGTAATATGACATAGTGACATGGTGGGTAAGGTCTGGCTTAGGAATCACAAAGTCCAGTCCTGGCCAATATATGTGGTAGTAGTAGCTATGGGACCATGACCAAATCACTTAAACTATTCATGCCTTACACAACTCTCTACCTGCAAGTTACTGAGAATTACCTAACTAAATCACTGAAGTGTTTCTACCATGGAAAGTCCCTATACTAATGAAATAACAAATTAAGATATGTGTGTGTGTTCATGTATATGTATAATGTGTGTATATACACATGTATGATTTAACCATTCATAGGTAACAGGAAGGCATACACAGGAGGGCCTGCTGTACAGGTTCTTAGATATGCTTTTCTAAAAGGAAAGTAACTTTTGAGGGTCAACAATCTACTTTATTCGAGCATATATATCATTCACTTAGTTCAGGAGAAAAAGTCAGCACCCTGAACTTCAGAAAAATGCAAACAGAGAAATAAAGACCAATACTTCAGTGGCTTTTTCTCCCGATTCCACTTCTTTGATGCAAGCCTGGATTAGCTAGTTGAGGTAGATGGAACATTAGGAGACACTGAAGTATCCAATCTATCAAGATTATCCTCCATAATGATTTTCTGTCAGGCCTTTTCTGTGGTATGGCATTTCCAATAGTGTTACTGGCAAAGGAGAGGGTTTCCAACTGTCTGACTGTAATCAATACATACATCACAGATCTAGTCATATCTAACTGTCTGATCATTACATATATACATAGTTACCAGAGAGAAGCACCAACATCTGGGTTTTCAAAGCCAGGGAGCTCCTTAGTGGCTTCCCAGAGTCTCATTTGGCCAAACAAACAATTCCATTAAGTAAGCCCCAAAGCAGGACCTCATCTCACAGTATTTATTCACTTTTCAGAGCTGGAGAGAACAACCCTCTGACCCAGTGCCTCATTAGAAATTTTAAAAAGGTATTGAGGCCTATTAATGGGCAGGGAAGATCTTTAACTCTTCTCCTCACCCACTATTAACCTTACATTAACACTACACCATAAAAACATAATCTATTCATAGAAGGTAGAATAGGTAATTGGATAGAGTACTGGACCTAGAAATAGAATGAAGTGGGTTCAGATCCTATCCCTGACACTTACTAGCTATGTGACCTCGGTAAGTCACTAAACTTCTATGGGAGTTAGGCAGCATCCTAGACTTTATCATGGATGGCTTGATCTAAGTTGGTGGAGGGAGTTCCTTCACCTGAAGTTCATGTAAATGAAATCACATGATCACTTGTGCATTTATATATTATATATACATGCAGTATACATTCGTATGCATGTGTAGATATATCAGTGCCTACCACCAATAGAGTAAACTATCTTTATCTATAACAGACTACATCTCCATTAATTTCTGACTGAACTTGTAGGCCATAGTTTTATTTTTCTAACAATTCTGAAGATATATCAAGTCGATAAAGGTGTAGATATTGTTTTAACATAATAATAGCTCAGATTTACATGGTATTTTTTCAGTTATAAAGTCCTTCCCTACAATGATCTTTTAAAAGCAAGTAATACAAGTTTCAGCCTTTTATATGAGGAAACTGAGACCCAGAGAAATAAAATTATTTATCCAAACTCACACTGAACCTGAACTTGAACCCAGATCTCTAGACTTCCAGTACGGTGTGCTTTCTAATACATCATACTAGGAAATCAATGTCTGCAAAATTAAATTTAGATACTGAGATGAAAGGAAATTAAAATTTTAAAATGAGGGCAAGCACCATTCTTACAAACTCTATGTGTAAAAAGTATTGAATTTTAAAAATTTATTCTAAGAAGCACAAGAAAAATATCTTACATTTTGAAAATGCATTAAGATATCTAAGAGGTTTTTTTTCCTCTATGAACAGGTCTACAGAAATTCTGTAAAAGACTGAATGATTATTGAAAATAATTTTAAAATGGGAGCATAAAAGTTCTTTGTGTTCCCTAAAGCATCATGGCAAAAGAAAGATGCTCAGAAAAAGTTTTTAGCACTTAAAGTTTTAGCCTAATGTAAAAGCCACCTGATTCCAGATAATAGCACCTGCTTAATTTCCTATCTCTTTTCTTTTGACTATACTTTTCAACCTGCCAGTGTTAAACACAGAAGACAAAGATCAAATACTGTTCTGAGTGACTTAGAACTGATTCTATTTGGTACTAATGGCACAGTGGAAATAATGAAAAAGGAAAACTGATTTGCCCTCCATTCTGTCAATCACTTAACAGCAATGAATCATTCAGAGGCTTAGTCAAGCCTGCCAAAGAGAATTCAAAATATGAAGCATCACTTCGCTGCATCCATTTGTCTTTTGAGTCTTTTGATATGTAAAGACCCAAAAAATTATGCTATATAGAGAAACTTTTCTCATGGTTAGAACCTATAGTAGAATGATCTTGACCATGACCCTGAATTAGGAAATCATAGTATACTTATAGAGATCCCTGTGACACAGAGGGTCACATAAGAGCTAATGCTGTGTGCCCCTTTTTCAAATCACATAATGAAAGCCTTTTATGAGTGAACTTACAGGTAACATGAATGGCATTCAAATGACCTGCTCAAGCTGATATTCATGCAGTCACCACTATTGAACTTCAAAAACACATTTCCCTTTCCTGTACTTGCCACAAAAAAACATTGCCTAGAATGCTCTCATGTCAGGAAGTGGGAGATAATCACGGGTCTCTTTGTCTTGTTCATGTCAGAAGACTGAAGAAAACTTGGGAAAACAAAGGAGTAAATCCAATTCGTGTACAGTTAAATGAGAGACAACATGACAAAAATGGTTAGAAATTCAACCATAGAAGTCCGAGAGACTGCCTCTGGGACACATTGGCTGTGATCCCTCAGAGAAGTCATTTAACTTCTCAGTGCCCCTAGGCAACTAATACTAGAAATTGCAGAATAAGTGTTGATTTTGCAGTGGTACGGGGACTCTCTTTGTGGAGAACTCCCTATATCAATAAAATCGCCAGTCCAGTCCGATGATTTTTGCTTTCTTGGTTGTTGTTCTTGCTCTTTGTTTTTTGTTTTGGCTTTTTACTCCAGATTTATGAGCACTTTGTACTGTTTGGTGTTTGCTTGAAATTGAATTGCCCTTGAATAATAGTATGTGAGCACATAACTCTGAAATTCTTGGTTCCTAGAATCAGGATGGCTTCACAAAGGAGAATTCGTCAGAAGAAATGGTAGCCTAGGTGTCACATTTGACAGGAGCTGTGTCTATATAGATGCAATCTCGGTGTCCCTTTTTTTTTTTCCAGCTATTCTCCAAATACCAACATGTTCAGCTCTTCTCTGACCACACCTTAGTGTAGGGGTGGGGAAGCTTTTCATATTGTAAGTCCACATTAATATTTAGCTGCAGTCAAATAAGGTCACGTTCAAGAAACTTCAATTAAATATACTTTAAAATGCACATTATTTTGTAAAAAATCTAACTACTATGCACTTAATTTCAAAAAATGAAAACTATTTGTTAATTTCAAAGTTAACTAACCTTTTAAAAATTTTGTTGTGTCTTCTTTTTGTTGGAAATCATTTTAATATTTGGTTGAAGCATGGAGGCTTGCAGTTTGAGTTGATCCTCTAGATGGGTATCAGTTATTTGTGACTTTAAGGGCATCTTGATTTGGATTAGGTAAGAGAACATAAATTCACAGTAATAAGTGGTTAAAGAGTAAGAAAGCACTTTTTCCAGCATGTTGCCAAAGGCATGAGTATTCTGCCACATTTTTCCATATTTCAATTGGCTCTTCCTTAGCATCTAACAATGACTTTAAAATGTCATCTACTAAGAGCTCAATCAATTCCATCTGCAGTTCTTCAGGTGCCTTGGTGATATCAACAAAGTGAAGCTGAAATGCTAATTTGAGTGTGATATCATGATTCTCAGTCAGGGAACCTTTCATTGTTTCCCCAGTTACTAGGTCTATAACAACTGTGTATTCTTCAAATGATTCACATATATCATCCTACTCATCAGTGACCTTTGTTAACTGGGGAAAATGTTCATCTGAAATTCCCTTTTGAAGAAGTGTTTTGAAAAAAGATAGCTTTTTTCAAAATGCTTGGATTTGTTGCCACATATTATGTATAGACTTAGTTTTAGCTTGCAAAGAAATATTCAAGCTGTTTGGATTTGAAATGATATCATACAAAAGTGCAGCATTCCTATAGAAATCTTCTTTCAATAATTCACATTGCTGATTCTATTTTTCATAAAATTTAATTATCTCTTCTCGCAGGAATAAAATTTTGACTAACACCTGTCCCTGCAATAGTCAATACATTTTAGAATGATATGCCAAATCTACACTGAATACCTCACCGTTCAACTTTAGCACACTATGAAACTGATGGTGCCGGGTTGCATTTGCATGAATATAGTTAACAATATGTATAACTTATTGCAAAGTTTCACTTAAAATAGTAGTTTTAGGACAGAGATTTTGGTGATATAAGATACAATGAAAAGAAATGAGAGCATCTTGATGTGCTAGTTTTTGATCTGTGCAATAAACCTTTCATGCTTTCCTGTCATGAAAGGTACACCATCTGTGTATACGTTCACTAAATTTACCAAATTCAGAACAACTTCACAATATTTATCTTTACAGTTGCTGAAGATATCTATTCCCTGTATTCTGTTCACAAGAGTACCCAAAGCAAGAAACTCTTCACAGCAAAGAAAATATTCTGTTATTACTTGAATGAAGTATAAAACCTGTGCCAAGTCAATAGTATCTGTTGATTCATTCAAAGAGATTGAATAATATTATATGTATATATATATATATTTTTACTTTTGAAGTATTGTATGAAGTTTTTCTGTTAAGTTGAAGGTCAATTCATGCTGCTGATCAGTTATGGTTCTCCTTGAAAGAAGTAGTTGTTTGTACTTTGAAATGTTATTGGGATCTAAGCATCCTACAACTTTGACAATGAATTCTTTCACAATTTCCACATCATTGAATGGTTTCCCTTTTTTCCTGAGTATATAAGCTACTTTATAAGTTGCTTCAATGGCATTATTTCCATATCTCATTGCTGCTTGAAAGAATTGTCTTTGCTTTTGCTTTTCATCTCTTAATTTTTGCAATACAACCTTTCATGACTTTTCTTCTAATATGAAATAGTTGTGGTCTTTATGAGTGTTACAATGCTGATGAGCATTGAATTTCTTTGATGTTGATATTGCTGTATCACAAAGCAAGCAAATCATCTTATCTCTAGAAGAAACAACATCATATTGCAATTCCCAATCCTCATTAAAAATCTCTTTTCTTCCTTCAGCGTTCTCTTGGTCTTCTTTGACATGATGGGCTGTTAATCAGACAGAATTTAAAAATACTATTCACAAATTCCATTTCAAACAGAAACACAGTGCACTGTTGTCAAAAGCAGATAACAGACTGGCATACACGACCCCCATTAACTCTTGCCAACCAGCCTCATGCAATAGTGGTACTAGTCAGGCAGGGAAAGTTAGAACTAGATAATGAGTATAGCAGCCGTCAATTTAGCTCTTATGGCTTACTAATTGTGCCAGTCAATCTGGGAGGATTATTTTGTTGAAACTAATTTTATTCTTTGGTATTTTAAATACAATCATTTTAAAATAAAATAAAAATATGAAAGATGAAAAACAATGTTGATAAAAATAAAAAAGATTTGTTTGGTAAAATTTGAATTCAGTCAAAAGATTGCACTTAAGGACCTAGAAGGCTATATGTGACCTTAAAGTGACAAGTTCCCCAACCCTCCAATCCAAATGAGCCACTGTAACTTGAGGGTCACTACTGTTAATCTGCAGTACAATGGCTGTCTGAGTGTTAAAAGACTTGTTCCAAAATCTACTCTCCCACGGAATAACCTTGGGAATACCATGCCTAACTTTGATTTCCTATTATCCCTTCCTGAGGATAGAATCTTACGATAAAATGAGATTCCACTATTCCTAGATTGGTTGTGGTTTAGAAAACCTAAAAATATTAGAGCTGGAAGGGACTTAAAAGCTCAGCTAATTTAATCTCCTCATTTTACAGATGAGGAAAGTGAGGCTTAGTCTTACATGCAGATAGAAGGATGAGAAACAATACAGAACAAAATCAGGCAGAATAGTATTTTGAAAGGAACTCTGGATCTAGCGCCTGAGGACTTGATTTTAAATCATGGTTCTGCCACTTACTCAATTTGTGACATTCAAACAGTCATTCAACCACAGGTCCCATCTTCATCTGAAAATGAGGGAGGGGGTTGGAATACGTTATCTTTAATGTCACTTCTAGCTCTCCAATCTCCTTTGTGTATCCTAAGACCATCCATGAGTAATAGAATGAGAAAATTTGACCAGTGTTTCCCTATTAAGCATTCTTTACTCTTCCATGGCATCACTTCATCCTTTTATGTTTGACTCTACTTATTTCTAGACATCCTTCCTTACCAGTTACAAACTACAACAACTTCTTGAGCTCATCATTTTATAAGCAATAAAAACATCTATTTCCTCTTTAATGTTATATAACAACATAACAATCCATATTTATACATATATACTTTTCTCAATTGTGACTTTATCAGTATATATAATAAATATTTCAAATCAAAATGTATTGATGTATCTATATTTATATATGTGTATTACAATAACAATAATAATACTTTTAAGGTTTGCAAAATGTCTTACATATATTATCTCATTCAATCCTCACAACTACTCTCTGGATTGCTATCTAATTTTATAGATGAAGAAACAGAGGCTTTTAGAGGGTTTGAACTCAGATCTTCCTGATTACAACTCTAACATTCCAACTTCAAACTTATCTAATACCTACATTAATGCATGCATGCACATGTGCATGCGCAAACACACACAGAGTACATTTGGTTTGTTTTATATATAAATATGTGTGTATAACTTCAAATGACTGAAAAGTCATCTTTGTGTTAAACCATAAAAACCTCAAATTAAGAAATAACATTATTGAACTTTTCCCTTTGCTTTTTAAAAAATCTTTAAAAATATATTTTCCTTCTCTGTGTATTTCAGTTTTATAAGTATCAAGTTCTATTTCCAACATTTATATATGTATATATATGTACATGCTTACATAGGTTCATATCTGTGTATTATATATGTCAATAGCAATAGAATATAGACTCTTCTGCATACTGAGAGGGGTTAACCTCCCTTAATACTGAGTCATTTGAGGTGTCTAGAAGACTGGTTTTAAAGCTGATTGTGGACATTTTTTTTTCAGGGAAAGGAAACTTCCTCATTTAACTATCTATTGCCTTATGTCTCCGCACTGTTTGTTTTTCAGCCTTCCACAATCTACAGATTCTCTCTTTGCTTTCAAAATAGTATGATGTTGGCATTCAGCTACTTATAGGAAGACAACAAACCCCATTAAGCGCCAATCCCAAAGGGAATTGTTTATCTATTTCTCTTGAAGAAGTACTCTATGGTGTTGTAAGCATTGGAATTTATGTTTTGTGCTCTCTGGAGACATCTGTCTGGTGGCTTTATTTTTTCCTGATGCTATACCAGATCATAAAATCTGCTGCCAATGGCACTTTAACTACTCAAAAGGATTTTTTTTCCATCTGCTGTCTTAGTCACTTCACTACCTTATCTCTGCAGGCCAAATACAATAAACTAATCTCTGGGGAGAATCAGTTGTCAGCTAGCTTCCCCATAGAGTCTAAACAGGATCAATTTCTTTTTTTTTTTTAATTTCACAACACTAGTTTATCATATGCTCATAAGAAAGGAGCCTTTAAAACAGAAGTTTGTAGGATGTGTTTACAAGCTTAATTTTTATGGAGAAACACTTCAAGCCCAGACAATTATTGTCAAACATTTTTTAACAAATGGCACAACCTTTGTCGTATCTCACTTTCTTGCATAAACAAGTCCTTTGAAACAAAGGATGGAAAATTTAATCCACATGGTTTATGTTATCAAAACCATTAGATTGGATTATTTTCCATTGTGTCAGCAAGGAATGGTCTCTTGAAAAGATGATTTAAAGGGGAAGGTCATGCATATTGAGTCAATAGTTTCTCTTCACTTAGAAAGTGAAAATAATTATTTTGATTGCAAATAGAGCTAGAGTTAGCAGAATACTATAATGTCTACCTTTGGTTGACCACAGAGAATAAGATCTATTTGCACATGGACCAAATATGATATACCTAATGTGATATACCTAATGTGCAGAATTCATAGATTTTTGAGTTTATTGGAGCCTTAGAAATTGTCTCTTCTAATGCCTTCATTTACACCAACAAAACAGAGACTCAGAGAAAAGAAGTGACTTACCTAAGGTCTTACAAATAGTGAATGATAACGCTGAGGTGAAAACCCTGGTCCTCTCATTGCAAATTAGATTCTTTCTATTTTGTTCCACTTGTTATTTTAATTTTCCGTTGAGGTCATAAATCAGTAGATTTGGCTAAATTACCTACAAGTATGCCACACAGATCATAAAATCATCAATTTAGAGCTGAAAGGGAACTTAGAGTTCACCTAGTCATTTTACATATCAGGAGACTCAGACCCAGAGAAATTAAATAACATGACCAAAGTCAAAAAAGATGGTTAATGGCAATCAGCCAACCATAATTCATTAAGTGACAAAGCTAAAATTCTAACTCAAAGACAGTGTGATTTCTACATAGCATGAAATTGTTTGCATCATATTCTCTGTGACTTACTTGCCCGCTAGACTCACTGTCCATGAGAACAAGGACCTTGTCTTATATAAACTTTGCAACTGACTAGATTTGCTGTCTCCATTAATTTGGGGAATATGGATATAGATGACTTCATCCAGTAGTTTTATAGAACTGAAACGAATAAACAAAATTGCATACTGAAGTTATCTGTTAGAAACTACATGTGTTGAGATGCTTATCAGTGGCAAAATACTGTGATTGTAGAACTATTCATTATTTGGACATTTAGCACATTCATTCATCAATTCAAATTTTATTAAGCACTTAGTAGGCACAAGGCACAACGTTGGGCACTGAGTATACAAGGATGAAAACAGAGCTCTTGTTCTTAAGGATCTTGCAGTGAAAGAGGAAAGATAAGATAAGGGTTCTGGGGGCCATAACATAAGACAGAATGTGCTAAACACCAGGGAGAGGACCAGGCAAAGTACTGTAAAAAAAAAAACTCCGAGAAGACAAAAGATCACTTACAGTCAGAGGAAGGATGGGATGGTAGAGGAATTGGAATATTTCTTTGAGAAGGTAGCACCTGTTCTCAGCTTTAAAGAAAAAGGTTTTAAAATACAGAGATGAAGAGGAATTAATTGCAAGTGTGGAAAGTGCTGTTGTTGTTTGTACTTCATTCTTGAAGAAGACCAACATTATAGAAAGGTTGAGAGGAGAGAGAGGATTGGATAAGAATGGAGGACAGAGAGCAACTCTGTTTGGGAAGAACATCAAAATCCTGAAAGGGTTTGGAATATATGATATAGAAAAGCAGATTGGAGTCTGAGCATATAGAATTGTCAAGCTACAAAACTATTGCTGTGTTGAGTAAGCAACAGGGAGAGCATTATTTTTCTGAGTTCTGCTAACATAACAAATGTATGGCCTTCATGTTCCATCACGATCCATTAACTTCAGAACATGAGGAAAGCAAGCTGGGTGAACACACTGTGACAAATTTAAGAAAGGACATACATAAGCATCTCCCAAGATGAGTAGATATTAATGTATTATGATCTGCATCTTTAGAGGGAATATCTAACTCCCTGATATGACATAGCCACTCAAGTATTAAGATATCCACATCATTTGAACACCTCAAATAGTTTGGTGTGTCTCTATGAGCTTCAAATATGGTGGGTCTCATGAGCACAGATTTTAGACCCAAAACAAATCTGATTTGTCATAACAAATAAGTAATATTTTCCATGTGGGGAAAAAATGTAGCTTTATGTAGAAAGACATTACTGTTAACCTGCTGTCAATTTGATAAATGGTTTACACTGTTTTTCCAACAGTGACATATTTCCTTTGACCCATCCACATACTCTTCCCTTAGACTTCCTCTGACCGATGAAATGGATCTATAATATTGCAGAATGTGAAGAATTTCCTTAATTCTAAAAATATCCAAATTATATTGAACTGAATGAAAGTTTAGGTTATAATCTTCAATGATAAATTGTACAGGAGTAACATGGTTACATGGGAGATGACTGAAGAGATGATCTAGCCCAGAAAAGGGGAGGTACTAGTATATCACCAGAGATTCTTTAACAATAAGCACAATGATAATGACATTTCTATAGAGCTTTAAAGGCAGCTAGGTGGATAATGGATAGAGTGCCAGGTCTGGAGTCATTAAGACTCATCTTCATTAGTTCACATCTGGCCTCAGACTCTTACTAGCAGTGTGACCCTGGATAAAGCACTTAACCCTATTTCTTCAGTTCCTCCGCTGTACAATGAACTAGATAAGGAACTGCCAATCAACTCCAGTATCTTTAACAAGAAAACCTCAAGTGGCATCATGAAAATTCATATAGGACTGAAAAACAACTGAACAAAAACAGTTTTAAAGTTTGCAAAGCATTTCATATATATTATCTTACTTGATCCCTACAACAACCCCAGGAGGTAGGTGATATTATTAAGTACATTTTGCAGATGAGGAAATTGAAGCTGAGAGGTTAAATGACTTACCCAGGGTCACATAGCTAGAAAACATCTAGGGCATTTCTTACTCCAAATTTGGTACTATGTCCACTACACCATCTTAGATGACTATGAGAGGAAAACTGATGCAAAAGGAATGAGACCCTCTCAACGTGAAATTCCAACAATACAGTCACAAATTTCAATGAGATAGAAAGGAAATGAGAAGAACTGCAATAGCCAACTGTAATTGAACTGTCACATCTTCAGAATCTGACCTCTGATAAGCCAGATTTAACAGAACCCACAAAAGGTGAAAGAGCCACTTAATCAAAAAATTAATATAATGAGTGTTAGCAACTTATCAAACTAGACCCTGGAAATAGGAAACCCAAGATCAACTGTCATTTTAAAAAAAAGTATATGTCAAGTAAAATAAAACTTTTAAAATATTAACATTTTTAACAAGAAAGAAAAAATGGGATATGACTCTTGCTTAAGGAAGATAGAGAGAAAACAAAACTAAATTTTATTTAGCTTCACCATCAAAGAGATTAATCATCAACCAGGGATGTATAGAACAAAGATGGTAAAGAGGGAAGTGGTAAAAACCTAATATAAGTGAAAGCTTAGTAGTAAAGCACCTAGATAGTCTAAATAGGGTAAAATCTTCAGATCCAGACAAATTATATCTCAGGTTACTTCAAGAATTTGGAGATGTGATCGAAGAACTACTGTTGAGAAATCTTTGATAAATGAAAATGAGAAATATACAAAAAGAGTGGCAATAAATAAATGTCATGCTTAAAAGTGTGTGTGTGTGTGTGTGTGTTTGTGTGTGCACGTGTACTGGATGGAAGGCATGGTCTATTCCATCCACAAAATTCTTTAACAGATAGTTTGTGAATCCTCATAGGGGGGCAGGCCAAGGGGAAGAGAAACAATCATAGAAGAAAAAAGGTTCACTGAAAATAAGCCATGTAAAATTAAATAACATTTCTTTTTTATAAAGGATTTTCACTAGAGATACCAAGTTGGTAGATCAAAAGAACTGTATAAATATAATGCATTTTGTCAAGGTATTTAATAAAGTCCCAAATGATACACTTGTGCACAAGAAGGCAAAATGTTAGATTATTGCCTAGTTGACCAATAATACTCAAAGAATGTTGATCAATATCAACCCTGACACTGGTATCTTGTTGATACCATAGGGCTATGTTCTTGACTCTGTACAACCCAAGATTTTTGTCAACACCTGGTATTGAGAACATAGATGAATTACAATCTATACCATTAAAAAGTGTACCCACACCACTGAGACCACTAAAATTAAAGTAGCCTGAATTAATAATATGCAGAAGAAAGGCTCATCAACATTGCACATGACATGAAGCTGGGAGGAAATAGCTATTACTATAGCTGACACAATCTGGATTTTTAAAATATATTAATAAATTGGAACAGTAGGCTTAAATTACAAAGGTGAAATTTAACTGGGATAACTAGAAAATCTAATATTTTCCTTCAAATATTAAACTACATTGTATCATTTTGAGAACACCCCAATTAAAATGTGAAAAAGACCTGAAAGTTATAGTTGACCAAAAGCTCAATGTAAGTTAAGAATATGTCTTTTTCTTGTAAGCATTTATGTAAAAGAAAAAAAGCTAAGGTAATTTTAGGCTGCATTAGTAAAACTCAAAGTCCACATCAGAAAAGGTATTATTCCTCATAGTCCACAGTTCACTGTCCCTGATCACACCATATCTGGAGTAGTGTGATCAGTTTCAAGCACCATATTTTAAAAGAGATATTAACATATTAGACTGTGTGGATAAAAGGGCCACCAAGATGGAAGGGGGTCTGTAAACACTGCCATTTTGGAATCAATTGAAGAAATAGAGCCCTGGTTTACTCTGAAGACTTAGAAGGTCATGAGAACTATCTTCACGTATCTGAAGGAGTATATTGTGAAAGCGGGATCCAAGAGAGCAGAAACTAGGATCAATGACATAAATTGCAGTGTCATATTTGGGCTTAACATAAGGAAGAGCTTTTTATAAGTAAGAGCTATCAATAAATGGAAGGAACTGAGTTTCCCATGACAGGAAGTGTCAAAATAGAGGTTGAAACTTTGGGGAAGGGATTCTTGAATTGGGAAAGAAGCTGAATCAAAATTATTTTAAGGTATCTTTCAACTCTAAGATTCTATTGCCTCTATGTTCAGAAGAAGTCTGAGCATTCTTCCTTTTTATATTAGATTATAATGACTGTGCTCAAGGAAAGTTCTTGGATCTGCTTTCGGATTGTCTTGGCTTATTTCATCAGCTATAACTCTTAGGAAGGAAAGCACCATGGAAAATGCTATTTTCCAGAGGATCCAATTTCATCTCAACCCAGATATAAACATCAGAATATGGAAGATGAATACTCAAAAATATTAGCTGACAGTCCCGCTTTTAAAATTTTGCAGTGATTCCAGTAATTCTACTTATTGATTAAAGCTCTTTATGGATATTTAAAGCTTAAGAGGTACTTGTTGCGTTAGCTAGAGGGAGGGAAGGAGAGAGACTTATTCAACTGCATACTCCAAATCAACTTTAAAGATTCTAAGTAATGTTGTACTTAATTCTCCTTGAATTGCAGAGGGAGCTGGGGCATGTTATCAGGTACATTTTGTCTTTGAAATGCTTTTCTTTTGTAGAAGAATCATTCAGATAGAACATTTTGCAAATTACCAAGTTTCAAAAGAAATGTAATTTCAAGATACTTGGGAATGAAATAGACTTTAGCTGCTCCCTTTGACAAATGCACTCTTTTGTTGACATCAGGTAGCATGTCTGCCAGGCAAACACTGGCTGCCAATGTGTTTTCTATGGATGCTAATGCATACGTATTCTAATTATACAGTGAAAATAATAGCCTTCATTTGAATCAGGCTTTATGTTGACAAAATACCTAACACACACTGTTTGAAGGCACAGAAAAATTATTTTATCTATATTTGTTAGATATTATTTTTGTTTTATGAATATCTATCTCTCAGAATAGAATATGGAGCAAAAAAAGACTAATTTTTGCCTTTGTTTCCCTGGAATCTAACACCATTCTTGGCACATATTGGCTGCTTTATAAAATGTTTATTGATTGAACTACATAAACTATGTAATATAAAGTGCTATGTTAATGCAGCTAGGTGACATAGTGAGTAAGGGGTTTCTTTATCAAGTACTTTGTTTCCTTGAGTGAGGGTGTATAACTGTAGGCATTTCAATATTGTTTAATATAGATTGAATGATGCTAAACTGCACATCAGACTTCATTATTCCTTGGTACACTTTTAATTTCTCAACAACACACCTAGGAAGGAGATGAGTTCAGCACTTTAGTCTCAGACACTTAGAAGCTGTGTGACCCCAGGCAAATCACTTCACCTCTGTTTTCCTTAGTTTCTTCAACTGTAAAATTGGGTTAATAATATTACCTATCTCCCAGAGTTTCTGTGAGGGTCAAATGAGATGTTTGTAAAAAAAAATGTTTAGCACAGTCTGCAATATAGTAGGCACTTAATAAATGCTTATTCCCTTCCTCTGTTTCATGACTGTTCATGCTATTATTGCTACCAAAAGTGATAGTAATAATAATACTACTTCATTGTAGCCCAGGAAAGTGCCCTTACATTTGCACATTTTGTAAAAACTGACATTGATAAACATATGGAAAGTCAGGCAAATTCGAATTTTAGAGAAGGTAGTTTCATAGGATTATAGTATTAAGGCTGCTGACACCTTATAGGTCATTTAGTCCACCCTCTTGCTTTATAGATGAGAACAGAATTCAGAAAAGTTAAGTGATTTGCCTAAAGTTATATTGACACTAAGTAGCAAAGTCAAAGTTTGAATATAGGTCTTCTGACTCCAAATCCGGTATGTTTTCCATCATTATTTCTTCTGATGTTCAATTTAAAAAAATAGTAACATACATGAACTATCATTTCTTCAATTTGGCTTTGGGAAGTGTATAACACCCTTAGAATGCTTAAAAAGAACACATTATAAGAGGGAGTATCTTGGTATATCCAAGTGCTCCATATAGTTCACTGTGTTCTGGATTGGAAGTTAGAAGAAATAGGTTCAAATTCCACTTTTGCTATTTATTAGGAATGAATGAGCCCCTGGACAAGTCATTGAGCCTTAGTTTTTTTGTGGATTAAAAGGAGGTAATCAGCCTTAGATGACCTTTAACATTCCTTCCAGCTCTGTGGCCAAGAATGAAATCCATGAAGACTGTATTTTTTTCATCAGGCTAAATACAGTGAACTGTCTAATTTAAAGATCAGTCCTATTTCTAACTTTCCCTATTTTACACCATTCAAATTATTGGTGCTTTGAGTATGTTGATAGCTTAATAGTGTTGTTTGCTTTGGTTGATTTTATGAAGTCATTAGCAATTTTTTTCTTTTAGGAAGCCTTTTTTCAGATGATTTTAATTCTCTTCCTAAATGATTTGGTGAAATAGCTTTTTAAAATTTTCAGTGAGTATATATAGCGTGCCATTTAAGGGATGATGTCACCTGTCTGGCTAATGCTTTAAACATGTGCTTAGTTTAGAAAGCATCATTTATTTTATAAACCATCCATGAAATCCCTAAAGTAAAGCTTTGCACATTTTATGTTTTTGATTTTGTATTATTGGTTCCCGTTTAGCCCATAAGACAAATTTATGAAAGTTTCTTTTCAGAAGTTGAAATGCTTTGGGGCTCACCATCTTGTACAAATACCTTTCCCTATTTTCATAGTCAATCCCTCCCAAAGAAAGGCAAAAAGATAAAAGGAGTAAATGAAATGAGTTAGAAGCATATCATGGCAGAGTTGAAAAAGGATCTTAGAGCTCACTTAATTCAATCTCTTGGTTTTAAAGATGAGGAAAATAGGGATTAGAAGAGTAGCTTAACTAAAATCATGACTAGTTAATGGCAGAACTGGGGTTACTCTGGATTACTCTGGAACCAAATCTATTGCAATTTCACAAAAATAAGGGCCTATATAGTATATATATATATACATATATATAATTGTATGTATATATGCATATTTGTGTATATGTATATACATGCAAATGATAAATCATTAGTGCCTATGCCTTATTATTATGTAGTATCCTTGCAGCATCTAGTCCAATGCTAAATACTAAATACAAGTAATTGATTGCACAGTAAAGTCTAGTATCCCATTGGTAGTTATAGCAGTAGTTGTAAAACACAATATTTCTGCAGATCTATGCAAGAAGAGTATAATTATCTTCTAAGTTCTAGGGGCAGCTTAGGGAAGTTGGGCTCCAGAGTGAGGGAAGTAGTGACTATTCATGTGCCAAAATGGATCTATAGTTATAGGGGTTTATGCTCTGAAGGTTACCAACTAAAATGTTGCTCTAAGGTAGAGGCTTTCCTTGCAAAATCACTTATATGGGAAAGATATATGCTTCTTATGATTGGGTAGAATATGAAACAACAAAGATGATGGAAAAGGAAGTAAGAGAATTGATAGTAAGGGAAAGCAGGTATCTTGAGATGACATGGCCTATATTTATCCAAAATTCATACATTCCATTAAAAAATGAAGAAATGGTGAAATTATCATCATATAATTCATAGATGTGTCTAAGTGATTAAATAAATCCCTCCTTCACTTTCATGGTTTCTCATCTTTCTGGAATACTGAAGCTGCATCTCAATATTAATGCTGGCTAATTTTCTTTATTTGATACCATGTAAATTAAATGGTTCCCAGAGAGCAATATTGACACTTTAACCAGTGGTTTTTGTTGTATGGACGAAGAGCAGGGGGATAAGCAACAAACAGCCAGACCACATTACTACCTTTGCAAATTTAAGAGAAAGCAAGTATAGTTTTTAGCATGTTGATTAGACACCTATAGTGAACTTATGGAAATAATATGTTTAAAATTCAAAAGGCAGGCATGAGTGGATTATAATATTTATAGTTGAAGGGAATTCTTGTGCAATTTAGATCATTGATTCCATGGAATAGTTGAGAGATGCCACTTAAGCTAAGGCTATATCTCCTATTTGTTGTTTATTTCGGTGACCTGATTTAAAGCATAATACAAGATGAAGAGAAGAGAGTGAAGTACAATGTGAACCTTGTAGTGCATATTTCATACTTTTTTTTATATTGGAATCCTTGAATATTTTTTCTGAAGTAAAGTAAATTTCTCTCAAAAATTATAATCATTTCTCTCTTTTTTATATTTGACCACTGCCACCAGAAACAGTCCTTCTGTGCTAACTGCCAATCTTCCTTATATTTATAATGCAATCAAACTATTGGTTGCATGAGCTTTTAAGAAGTGGTTCAAAATTATAAATCTGTCCCAGAGTGAATAGCCAAGGTTAAGGATGATTTGCTTCTGATTTTGAAACTGAACCTTCCTTTAGGTTAGGTGACTTATCCTGAGATCCTTCTCCAAGTCATGTGATTTGTGCCAGAGAATCTGTCTCCTTATTTCCAAGAAGAAACACCTTACCTGGAATATTAGTTAAAGTTAATGACCCACAACTATAGTCATGAGACTGGTTAGAGAGGATTAATGTCTGTTGCCAGATTAATTTAACTGGGAATTTCATACTCCTTTTTTCTTTCTACTCTTATGAATACAAAGGAATAATAGTTCAGAAACTTGAAGACGTATCAGCCTTTTCAAATAAGCCAAAGTCTTGTCATTAGAATTGTAGTTGGTTCCTGAAAAGGAGCTGTCCATGGTTGTTCCAACAAATGAACAGTTTCTGCCCTACCTCCCACCTCTACCCTCAAATTGCTTTTTAGGGAAAGTAATCAATTAAACTACTATCTGGGGAACTCACAGATTTTTTATTTTGGAGAATAAAAGGCAACTATCTACCAAGAAACCCTTCTTCAACAAGTTAAAAATACTACGTCAGTGGCTCAAATCATTCAACACTAAACAGAAGCAAATATATTTTGACCCTGAGAATATTTATGCCTTCCAACTACCCTTATAATTCAACAACTTTTATTATCATCAATTTAAATGGCTCTGTCTACAATCTTACTCCAATGTTCTTACCAGGTTTAATTTTGATTTTGTTTTTCAGCTTTCTCCTTGTCTTTGGTTGCTTGATTTTGTCAGTGTTTTCTACCATCCCTGAACACACCAAATTGGCTTCTAGTTGTCTCTTGATTCTGGTAAGTGAAACTTATAAACAGAAACCTACATAAAGTCTAAATACTGCCTAATTACAAATTGCATATCGATGTTATTTAGAGTATGCATCTTCTTTCCAAAAATTATCAGAGATGAGAAGGATAAACAATAGAGTGCATCAGTTTCAAAGTTTAGCAAAAATCAGGAAGAATTGCCCACAAGCAGGATAGCTTTGAAAGTTACAAGGTATACAAAATATAGCCATAGTTTCATGAACAGTGCTCTTTTTCTGTTCTACTCTGTATATTTAAATGCTTGTTTTACTTGTTGTTTATGTCCAGAATTTAAAAGAAAAAAACTTTATGTAATGAATAATCATGGGTTGAAAATTAGGGGGTTTAAAGTACATAATAAAGAACAGACAACACTAGAAAGCACTTTAGTGATTATATTTATACATTCTAATTAGCAAGTTATCAGAAAAGTACCAGTCACTGCATGGGATTTCTCTTTCCTTTTCTTCTGTCTCTCATCATATGGTATAATGGTAGGTACTCAACAACTCCAGTTTGGCAGCAACTGAACAGAAATGAACATGGACTGAATAGGGAATGAGAAAGTGACATCTGGTAGAAACATAGGTGATTCTTTCATGTGCTATATCAACCAACAGATTGCTTTGAGAGTTCCACTGCTGATGCCCTCATATATAATCTGTAGTTTTCTCAGTTTCTATTAGGTTGTCAAACTTTCCAGACATATGAAATTCTTTTTTTAAAACTAGAAGAAAAGTTCTCCAAAGACATTTTTGTCTGAATCATTTTGTTCCATAGATATGAACCTGGAAGGGACACTTAGGGCTATGTAGTACAACTACCTAATTTTACAGATGGGGAGACTGAGGTCCAGAGTAAAGTGACTTTCCCAAATACACACAAGAAGTAAGTTGTACAGCTGGGATTTAAACCCTAGCCTTTTACTCCAAATCTAGCACACTCTTAACTCTCAAACTTAAATCAATCAACAAGATTTAAGTGCCTACAACATGCTGGGCACTGGGACAGACACTAGGAATATAAATATAAAAGATGAAATACTGTCTACCTGTAAGGGGTTTACATTCTTTTTTTTATTTAATCCTATTTACTTTTGGTTACATTTTAAGTTCCAAGCTATCCCCCTTCCTTCCTCCTTTTCCCCCCTCCCACTAGAGAAGGGCACCATTGCAGATAGATAGATAGATAGATAGATAGATAGATAGATAGATAGATAGATAGATAGATAAAACTATACTATGCCTACTCTTCTTTCTCTGGAGGTGGATATTATCATCCTTCATAGGTCCTTTGTAGTTGTTTTGAATATTTATATACTCAGAGTAACTTAATCATTCAGAGTTATTCTTCCAATATTGCTAATAATGTATCCAACATTATCTTGGATCTATTCATTTCATTCTTCATTATTTCATACAAATCTTTTCATATTATTCTAAAATCAACCTGCCAATCATTTCTACAGCATTTCTGCCTGCCAATCATTTCAACCTGCCAATCATTTCTACAGTATTCTGTCACAATCACATACCACAACTTGTTCAGTCATTCCTCAATTGATGGGCATCCCCTCAATTTTCTAAGGTGTTTACATTCTAACAGAGACTTGCACTTTCTAATACAACTCAAATAACCTATTATAAGTACTATATCAAATATAAATTTAAAATCTGTTCCTTTCCATTTATTGTGAGCTGTCTGGTATAGGTCTCAGACTAGATGGAGCCTAGAAGTAGCCATTCTTTTCTTAAAGAACTCTCCAAATGAGCCATTAATGAAACTTTTCTATTAATTCCAACTCAGCTACACACTTGTGAAGTAGTGTGCTGATGCATCCCCAAAAAATAAAGATAACTTACATGGATGAAACAGCATTTCATTTGAACAAAATAAGCTTCACTGCCTTGCATGTTCTGTAGAGGCAGAAAGTGAAAGAAGGTATTTTAAAATGTTATCTGCAGTACAGTGCAGGGGGAAAATCACTAAATTTGGAACCCGAAGTCCTCAATTTCTATCATGGCTCTGCCACTTATATGACCTTGGAGAATCCACTTTACCTATTTAGATCTCAGTTTCCACATCCAGAAAATAAAGGGGTTACACTTGATAGCTGCTAAGGTGCCTTCTAGCTCTGATCCTGTGAGCATTCTCCAGGGTTATTTGACTTTAGCAATGCACCTAATTAGTCATTTCGATGTATCTTATGGAAATCAGTCATTCTGATGGCCAGAAAATTGTTGTTCATCAGATGTAAAGGCCTACTCAGGAACACAATGTAAATATACCCGGTAACCCAACAGACCAACAGGGCTCATTTAATATGTCAGCCATTGATAATGAACCATTAAATATTACACTGAATTCCATGGCAATTGTGAAGTCAGGTGCTACCTGCAATCAAGATTTTTTTTTAATCTAGTGAGGAGGGAAGAATTGCTCAGCAGAAGTTCAGTAATTTGGAGTACGTTTGAATATGACAGCTTGAGAAGTGGTCCTATGATGTTAAGAGCATTCTGATTTATCACAAGACGAGTACCTCTTTATAAGTGGGAGCGCCACTCTGAACAATGGTGGGCAGGCAGTACTTGCAATGTAGTGTTCTCAGAAAGCTGTCGCTAAGTGCTTTCTTATGAGAGAAGAGATTTGTTAGTCATCTTTCTTTTATGCAAATTGTGGTGAGTTATCAAGTATCTCAGGGCACTCTGCTCTTTGAAGAGGACAGCATTGTTAATATAAACTTAGAAATATACCCAATATGCTGCATGGCTAACTATAAATTAATCACTAATGAAAACTAAAAACAGTTTCCATAAGAACATAGTGTTTTAATTAGGTAGCAAAAACTCAAGTGTGTCCATGGTTTGCCCATTTTTTGCCTTTAACTAGAAACTAATGAACAAAAAATGTATGCATACTAATTTTTTCACCAGTTGATATTTGCATGTCTCTTATACTAAGTGTTTAATTGCTGTAAACTGGTGGGGAAAGAAATAGGAAATTCTAGCATACATAATGATTTCAGGAGTTCATATTTTTGATATGTTGTTCATATTTTAATATGTAATATATAGTTAGTTAATCTGACTTCAAATTGAGTCTCTCTCCTGGGGATCAGAAAAAGTCAGAACTTGAAAAGCAAAATTTTGACTTTTGTTTCCATTACAAGTAGAAAATTAAATTGGAAGAAAAAATAAGCCACACAGTTGTGATTTTCATTTTTTTTTATAAGTAGATTTCTACCCTAGCCAGCATGAGGTAGTGGACAAAACCCTGGTTTGGGATCATATGATCTAGATTTAAATCTCAGTTCTGCTAATTAGCTCCTTTGGACTCCCCCAAAATAATGTAAACTCCCTGAAAAGAGGGACTCTCATCTTTCTTGCTCTTTGTATCCCAAGGACCTAGCACAGGGCCTGGAGCAGAGTAGGCATTTAGGTATTTGTTGACTGACTTCAATTTCTTCATCTGGAGAACTGCCACCAATGATCCCTAAATTTCCCTCATTTCTGTATTCTGTTTCTAAATAAGCCTATTTTTTGCTGTGCTGAAATATATTCCATGATTTATCTAATTTCTTCTTGGACCATGTTTTTATAGAAGTTAAACATGCACAAATCTGTAGAGTGGATCACATTTTAGTTGAAATCCTGACCATCAAACAAATCTCTCAAACTCACTTTCTTCCACATCATCTCATTCACCTGGATATTTCTCTGACTTTTTTTTTTTTGCTGAGTAACTATTTCCACCAATAGAGACAACCACAAGCTGTGCAATTTACAGTATTAGTCACTTGGGGTAATTGAGAGTTGAAAAAACTCATGTTGATTATTTGCCACTTCTCTGAACCTGGTTTGCCCTCACCTGTTGCCCAATGACTTTGAATAGTCTAAGTCTACCAGACTTGCCAAATACCATAAATGTCTCAACTTATCATCATATTCTGCCCTCACACCAAAAAATACATTCTCCTCTTATTCCCAACCATCCTTTTTCTAGTCTAGTAAATCAAAACAGGCAATCAGTCAGATAAACACAAATTAAATAAAAAACAAATTATACTAATGATCATTTTCCATGTTCCAAATCCTAGATTTGATGGATCTGTTTCTTTGTTTGACTTTTAAATTACATGGAACAGAAGAGGTAGAGTTTCGTTCCTTTACATGATATTCTCATCTTCTTGATAGGCTGGTGAAAGTGACTTCTTTAGTGTATCAGCACATGCTCTTGTCTTATTATGTACAGAAATGCAGGATAATTATGGAATTTCAATAATGTTAATCTGGAAAATATTAGAAATCATATTTGAAAATAATGATTGCTATAGCAATCTTAAAACCCTGGTCAAATGTCTTCTAATTATGTGAGCTTTTCTCACATTCTAATCCAGCTAAATGGATTACATTGGCACACATTAAGTATGAGACATATGCTCTTTCTAACTACTTTCTATTTCCGGTGACTAATAAAACAGTTCTTGATGGGACTGATGACAGTTTTCATGGTTATATCAACTGTTGTATCAAAGGTCTACATCTGTTGAGTAGAACATTGGGATGAGATAGCTCCAAAACTGACAGAGTTGATTATTGTGGCTTCCATCCAATGACTCAAAACTGTGAGCACAACATGACATGAAGTTGTGTATGGAAATTCCAAGGACAATGTGGAACTTAAGCTCCTTCCCTGCAGCTTATAGCCTCATGCCATATGCATTTCCTGGAGCTTGTTTCTCTCTTACTTAAAGTCGACCTTCCAAACAAAGTACAATTGCTATCACCCAATGCATACTCTTATGTCTGAGCTTTCTCTCCAGACATGCTAATATTTTGGTTACAATATTTGCTACAAGTGTTGCTTTCAACTCTTTTCCTAAAAAGTTATCTACTTGGAGTAAATAATAAAGGCCTAGTTTATCAGAGTATATTAATCTTGGACTCTCCACAAGCTTGGACCTGAGAACTTCAAATAAAAATTGACAGGGATTGCTGCAATGAAACAAGATCTGGGTAACCTCATAAATGAAACAAAACTATCATTTCTGCTATGTCCAATTACAGTCTGCTTCCCTTGAGGTTCAATGCATGCTTATAAAGAGCACTGTCAAGTTTTCACATTGAATTATTATGGGAAATTTTATATTTCTATAAGATTCTTATTTTAAGATACAAAATCTATAACCTCTCTCCTGAAAGAAAGCCATTTGAAATTCAGCCAATCCCTACTTGGGGAGTCATTTGCTTTCAATTATATTTATTTTAAGATGTTAATTTTAGATCTTCAAATGTTTTTAATTACAGATTGCTTACTAAATTGAGAAATAATACTTATTTATCTATGCTAGGTATTAGGAAAACTATAGTACACTGTCCTGCCCAGGTCATTCTCCTTTCTTAAGTTTAGCACCTAGCTCACCATTTTCCTCCCCTCCTCAATTCTTGCCCTTATACTAGGGGACTTTAATATCCATAGAGATACTCCTTCAACCTCGCTAACCTTCTATTTCCTCAACCTCCTTAGGTCTCAGGACTTAATCCTTTAATCAACTCTAGCCTCACATGGGGACGATCACACATTCAGTCTTGTCATTTCCCACACATACTCCATGTCCCTAATTAAAACCCATAACCTCCTGTTACTCTGCTTTTCCCTATGTTTCCACCCTCCTACATCTATTCTTTGCCTTCACTGACACCTCCATTCCCTCTACTCCTGAATATTTTCTTAAGCTATCACTCCTGTTCTGACTTCACTATGCTCTCTTTCCTACTTCAACCCAATATTTAGTCATTCCAATATTATATTCACTTCTGTTCTTGAACCCTTCCACCATTATTGTACCGTCATATTTTTTGGCCAGATCTCAACCCTAGATTATCCCTACCTCCACCTCCTCCATTCCTGTTCATGAGCTACTAAACAAAGGTGAAAGAAATGTCATGGCCTTGCTCACTGGAATATATTTGAAAATCATATTATCCACCACTGTGAAACTAATTCATTTTCTTCAAGTATATATTTGAAGGTGGGGTAGAGGGAGGGAGGGAGCTAACTCCAGGGATGACTTCTTATTGCCTCTTTAGTAAAGTATAAATCCCTTTGTTTGCTTTTAAAACCCTTCACAACTTGGATCCCACTTATCTTTCCTGCCTCACTGAGTGCTACTCCTCCTCCTCCACTCTGTGATCCAGTCTATTTCTCACCCATGACAGTCCATTTTCTACCTCCATACTTTTGCTCTGGTCAATCTTTACACCTAGAATTCATTCTTTCCCTTTCTGCCCTGCTAAGATTCAGGTAGAGTACTTAGGGTCCTCTTCCTTTTAACATTAAGTTCCAACACCATCTTCTACAAGAAACTTTTCCTGCCCCCTCCCACAACTGCTTGTGCCCTACCTCCCAAACTACTTTGTATCCAGTTGCTTTATTGATATTTATTACCTTTATATTTATTCTATACATATTTATTTAAGTACTTTTATCTTCCATTAGACTATAAGCTCCTTGTGGATATATAGAGATATATAGATAGATAGGTAGATAGATAGGTAGATAGATAGGTAGATAGATAGATAGATAGATAGATAGATAGATAGATAGATAGATAGATAGATGATAGATAGATAGATAGATAGATAGATAGATAGATAGATAGATAGATTTCATTCTTTGTAATTGTATACCCAGTGCCTGATACAATTAATACATTTTTATTGATTGGGTCAATTGAAGAGGCTAGAATCATTAGTAGGGAAGCATTGGCCATATTTTCTCATCTAATTACTCATGTGTGATCTCAGGGTTTTTATACAATCAAATATGTAGAACCAGAAGGGATTTAAGGACAAAGTAGTCTCATTTTACAGATAAAAAATGAGACCCAAAGAGGGAAAATGACCTGTGCTAGGGTACTCATATAGTGAATGACAGAGGCAGGATTCAAACCTAGATCCTTTCATGCCAGATTCAGAGTTCTATGTTACCTCCTTTTGTTTTGTATTATTTTTCATCCTGCTAGCTTCATGTAAGACTGAACTTTACTTTCCTCATCTATAAACAAAGGAATTGAATTAGATGTGCTTTCAAATCCTTTCCAGCTCAAAATTTCTTAATTCTATATCCTATGATCTATTCTTGGAATAATGTAATTTAATTTTGCCACACAATTCTATCTTTAGGGACAAGAAGAAATGAGAGTTAGTCATGATGTACCCAAGGCTATACAGTGACAAAGCTGCACATGAACAGGAGTGACCCTAAAGTTACAGTTATTCAGATTACACTACATTGTGGATGAACTGGGGTTGATTGACTTGACTGAACTTAAAAACTGGAAAGAAAATAGACTCTTGATTCTATACAGATCCAGCTCAAGCCAAATGTGATATCTAGGCCACTGTTTCTTTTGATAAATTTGCTTCTGACTAGCAACAATGATTTTTCTAATTCTCACAAGTCATAATTCAAAGGCAATTAGTTTTGGAGTCAGAACTAGAAATTAGATTTTCTTGACTCTGTGTTGAGTGATTGATTGATCAGTGAGAGGCAAGTCATAAATTTCCATAGATTCCATGGTCTAGCCAAACTGTATCCTTGATATTTCTTATATGTGACACTCCCTCTCTCACCCCTCTGTCTTTGCATAGGCTATCTGCCAGGCCTGGAACACCATCCCACCTCATCTCTACTACTAAGAATCCCTAGTTTCCTCAAAATTTTAATTCTAACATCTTCTACTTGAAGTATATTTTGATACCTCCATCACTTCTCCACCAAAATTACCTTGCATATATTTTGAATGTATTTAATATGTATGTGTTGCCTCCTCCAATAAATTCAGATTTGCTTTGGTAGGGGGAGTTTTCTCACTGACAATTCTTCATATCAGTGAAATCACAGATCCAGTCCACGCATATGTACACACATACGTATCCTATCTATCCATCCAGATGTACCCATTCCCATGGCTGTGATTTCATCAGTGAAATAGATTCCTGGTTTAGAGACTCCCTCCACTGATTAAGATATGGCATAATTTTGTAGCACTGCTCAAGATGAAGGTTAAATAATTTGCTCATGTTTGTGGCACTAGCATGTGCCAGAAGCAGACATTGGACCTAAGTGATCCTTACTTCAAGGCCAATTGGTCAAGCAATGAAAAAGCACTTATTAAGCATCTACTGTATGCTACTCACTGCACAAAGACAGAAATGAAATAGCCCCTGTCCTCAAGGGGCTTCCATTCTGCTTGATGTGGGAAAAGCCATGAGGCACATACCACCTTCTACCAGACATGGGGCAGACACAACCATCTACCTGAACCCTTTTCTGACCCTTCCAGTTCCTAGCACGTTTTCGCTCTCAAAATCACTTAATATATATTGTGTGTTTTCTTATTTGTGTGCATGCATTTCATCCAATGATGCAGAGCAAGACCAACCCATTCCTTCCCATACTGTCTTACACTTGGTCCCTGTCCTCCTACAAGTTTAGCACAATAGTCGTCCAGTGTTCTAGAAACCTTTCTGACTTTCTCCTCACATTGCGAGAGTACCAATGGAACACTATCTACCTGTTGTCTTTCATTCTTGTCAGGTGACCAACCCATTTCTCTTCTTGTCATACAATTCCTTGGTGCTGTTTTTATCCTCATTCTTTTTCGAGTTCCTCCTTACTCATATGTTGTAGCCTACTCATTCCCACCATTCACTTCTTCATTGCCCTCTGTGTGATTCTCCTTTTTAGCTCTTTGGAGAGAACTATATTTCCCTCTATTGTTTCTATATAGCAACAATAATAGAATTTTAGTAGTAAAAAGATGGGTCTTCACCATCTTGAGAAATTGGGAGTGAGCAAAGGAGCCTTGAAATCAGCAAACACAATCACAAAACATTTAATAACATATGCTGTGTGTCAGGCACTGTGCTAGGTGGCAGAGAAACAAATATAAAAACTGAAACAATCCCTATTTGCTCTCCTTTTCCTATTTAACGCTAGGCCCCATTTATTGTCCATCTGTACCGGCCAGATAAACATACTGATGGAAAAACTCTCTAGGGTATCCATCAAAATGGATGTTCAAATCTGAAGAATGGACATACTGCATCTACTTGAACTTTCCTGTATAGAGGGATGGGACAAAATCCTTTGAGTAACTGACAGTCTCTCCAAGAAGGCTCTGAAGCATTCTGGGAATTAATGCAATAAACACAGAGTCATCTAAAATGGCAGCCTCCAGATGATGACCACACCATTCATAGGGATTTATTTTGTATTACTCATTTAAATGGTATGCAACCCACCATCCACAGTTGGTGGTCAGGAAAACTATTACCAGTTTGAGAGATGTGAAAAGAGTCTCATTATATCTTTTGGCCTAGGCAAAGCTGCCCTTTTATCAAAACTTCCAAACACTGCCATTGTCTGAGTGAGAAGTGGTAAACTGTGGTTTGTTAGTACATAGATGTTTCATAACACCTGGATAGTCAACACATTATAAACACAGGAAGAGCTTATAATTTGCTGATCGTGCATCATTCTTTTCAGTAGGTAGGAAAGCAAATATGGCTGTTCTCTTGCTTTGCCTGGTTGATACGTTCCTGAAATGGTAGGTACATATCTCACACCCATTGTCCTATTATATGTTAAGTACAATAGTTGAACTTACTATTAAAAGAACTCATTTTGTCTTCTTTGTAAAGAGGATAACTACTCCATGGTTTGTCTATCTCATGTTTAAATTCTTTAGTTTAATTTTTGATGATCCCCAAACATTTTAGCATTTTTTGACCTAAAGGGAAAACTTGGGAGAAAGTTTTCTTTTGTACTAATTAAATTCTGGACTTAAAGAAGAAAGACATATGTTATGTTCATTGGGAACCTTTATAGCATCACAAAATTTAAGAATTCAAAGGAGTCTTAGAAGTGATTGAATCCAATCTATGCCTAAAGAGGAATCCCCTTAAAAGTAACACTGATATATCCAGATAAGGGCTACCAGCATTGTGGGAAGGCTAGAGACCAGTTGAAGAAACTGGAGTAGTTTTGCTGAAAGAAAAAACAGGAAAAATGATATTATTGTCTTCTAATATCTGAAAGGCTATCATATGAAAGAGGGATTAAATCTGTTCTGCTTGGCACAAACAAAATTATAAAACAAATTTTTAAAACAAAATTAGAATTGGAGGGTGAAAATGACAACAAAAAAACGTAGTTAGATTTGATGTAAGGAAAAACTCATCCTGTCTGTTTCCAGTGATGAGAAACTCACCATCAACTACATACTCTATTCCAGATTTTTAGGAATTTTTTCCCTATGTCAAATCTATTCAATAATTAGCCCTAGC
This sequence comes from Bettongia penicillata ogilbyi, assembly GCA_023548195.1. NCBI lineage: Eukaryota > Metazoa > Chordata > Mammalia > Diprotodontia > Potoroidae > Bettongia > Bettongia penicillata. The sequence continues at coordinate 2,891,419 of JAJHZJ010000032.1, read as the reverse complement.
TGTCTTGTTCCCAAAATAGATTTGCTGCATAATCCCCACCAAAAACTGACCAGCTCAGTCATGATGGCAGTCTGATTGAATGATCCATGGAAACAACATGAGAGTTATATTTTTTTGGAACAAATAATTTACTTGGGGGGGGGGCGGGCAGGGATTGAACTACTCTAGAATAACAAAGCCTTATATGTGAATATACTCACCAAAAATCAAACTGGTAATAACGCAAAGTAATATCAATATAACTTCTTTATTGTTCAATGTTCATTCTTTTTAATTTGCCAAATCACTCTACTTTCTTATCGATGTGTCCTACTTCCTCCCAAACCTCCACTGCTATGGGAAGAGCAGCCAAGTTTGATTAAAAACTACTTTATTACTACAATTTACCATCACAGAATCATAGATGTAGAGAGAAGAGACCTCACAAGTCATCTCATCAACCCCTTTATTTTACAGAGAGGGAAAACAGGAGACCCGGCAAAGTTGTTACCACCCAACGTTACAGTGATAGCAAGCTTCAGAGACAGTACTTGAGCTTCAGCCCTCTGAATCCTAAGCCATTTCTATCATAACACTTCTACAACTTTTAGATTGGCAAAAAGAAACAACTTTTGCCACAAATGTATTTCAAGAATAAATTTTGCTGGAGTAGAATATCATTGTGCATAGGATTATACAGATCAGACGCAGAAAAAAAGATAACATGCATTCATCTAAAACCTTTAGCATTGAATATGATATGACAGGATTTCAGAGAATATAAATAATGGACCATTCAAGTAGGGCTACATTGTGTTTTTAACTGAAATGACAAACTGTAAGATGTGACAGTATGACATAAGAAGCACGAGTGAGAGTGAGCTAACTCTAATATCATTACCTTGCAATTTAAGGAGAAAAGCTTTTATATCTGCCCAAGAAACAAGAGAAACCATGCAATTATTTTCTCCCTTGACTCTCATCAAGGAAAATGCAAATAAAACTTTAAATGATTCATGAAGACTTTTTTAATCATCAATCCACTGGTGACTGTAAAGAATAAAAAAAAACTCAAGTAGTTAACCACCTACACTGAATCTTAACTAGAGGATAATAATATAGTAAGTTGCTATGTTAAAGTATTTGAAATGTTTCTGGAAGTAGTTGCGCAAGTTAGAGATATTGAAATCATGCCTGAAAAAAAGAATCTCACTAAGTGCATGCCTTTACAAAGATTTCAAGAGGGAGAATACTGGTACATTCAGGTGTGGACAGTCATGGGTGATCCTAGCACCATTTTACACTCCATGTCATTAGAATGTGTATTTCAAGTTTTAGAACAGTAATGAATAGAGAACTTCCTAATAGATTGCCAGTGGAAGGAAGAAAAAGAAGGCGGAAGAAAGAAAGGAAGGAGGGAAAGAAAGAAGTAGGAAGCAAAGGAAGAAGAAAGAAGAAAAGTAAGGAGAAAGAAAGGAGAAAGGAGGGAAAGAGATGGAGGAAAGAAAGGACAGAAGGAAAGAAGGACAAAGGGAAGGAAGGAAATAAGTATTATGCACCTACTATGTGCCAATCACTGTTGTACGTGCCAGGAATATAAAGGCAAAAATAGTAATAATAGCTAGCATTTGTATAGCACCTAACATGTGCCAGGCACTGTGCTAGGTTCTGTACAAATATTAGCTCATTTGTTCCTCACAACAACCCCTGAAAATAGGTATTGTTATTATTCACATGGATGTGGAAAACAGAGGCAGACAGAGGTTGTGACTTAGTCTGAGCTGCATTTGTACTTAGGTCTTTCTAACTTCAGGACCCATTCACTAACCACCCCCCACCCCCTTACACCCCCCACCCCTGCCACCCACAACACCTGGCTGCCCAATTTAATTATCTGAGTTCGCATTGTATCTCTCCAGTAAAACATAAATTCCTCGAGGGCAGAGGCTGGTTTTTTTTTGGGGGGGGGGCATTGCATAGCACATATAAGGCAATTAATAAAAGTTTCTTGAATTGAGTGTCTTAGAAACAAGAAGGTGGAGCTATTTATTTGGCATGAAGCTGCAGTTTAAAGGAGGTAAAAACAAGATGAATCACCTGTTAGAAGACATATCAGCTTCTGAAAAGTTAGATGTTCCCAAACCCTAAATGTCAGCCTGAATTAAATAAAGCTGCTATTGACTCGGCTTCCCCATATCTGTGAATCAAGATAAAACCACCAAAATGATTTTGGAAAATTAGAAATTTATAACTGTATGTGTTTATATGGGTCTATATTTGATATAGATATATTTAGCTATTATTGTCCCTTTACCTTTAACCAAACTAAAGGGTAGGGTAGGATGATAACTGTATGTTTCTGAGAGGATCTTAATGTGATAAAAAAAAAATTCACAGCTTTAAAAGAAAGAAGGGAGAACTCTCAACAGTTCCATTGCATTGAGGAAAAGACACAAAAAATAAAGAAGAAAGGGCTCAGGGTTATGACAAGGGAGTTTGGGGTCCAGAAAAATTACCTTGTATGCTCAACAGTGTATCTACCTTTGCTCCAACCGAACATTTTCATATCTACTACATAGTCCTGGATTAAAATAAACATCGTTTGTCCCTTGAAGAGGGAGAAAACCCATGAATTATAGTACATCAAGGAAGAGAACCAATAGCATAACTTCTTTGCTTTCAGAAGAAAGCACACTGTATGTACATGTAGCTCCCACTCTTTGTTCACTCTCCTATCTCACTTCTACTGATAGGTTGGCTTGCCAGAAAATAGCTGACCACTTTTCCTTTTAGAATTCTAGAGGTAATCCTGAGGGGATAGGGTTTCTTTTACTATCCTTCAATGCTTCTGCCATTGTGATTCCCATTGGTACTGGCCAATTAGTACCAATTAGCTTTTAGAAATGAATATTTACTATGCTGGTATAGTAAGAATTGTTGATATAAAATATTTCACCCAACAGCTTAGGGCACCCTTTCATATATGTACACACAGAATTCAGTGTTAAGAGTGGGTTTAAATGTAGAGTATTATTAATATTGAGTGAGGCATAAAACTAGAGGATTTACCAAAGGTGTCATGGAAGAGACCCAGTAAAAAGTTTCAGTTGAAGAAGGATCCCATATAAATGATGATATCCTCCATACGTTCTTGGTTATGTATTCCATGTCACTAGTTGCACCAAGCCTTGGGCAACTACAGAACCTCTTGGCTGAAATCTATAATGGAAAGAATCTTCCTAAATATTTACACAAGGGGAAAAAAAACAAATGGATCAAGTTAAACACATTCTCCAAGGAATCCCTCGTAGGTAGACATGGCAAGTGGATATTGAATTGGTCACATACATAATTAAACAGGAGGAAGAGAGTAGTCTGAATTGCTTTTGAGAAATTTCAGAGCTTTTTTTAATGCCAACCAAACTTCTGCCTAGATAAATGTCTGCAATGTTAATACCAATATTCTATTAGTTTTGTTGTATGACTGCTAGTCATGGAATGTTGTAGGATCTAAAGAATTGAAAAGGAGCATCATGCAGATGGCAATGGAGAGTGGAATTGTGGGTGTGAGAAGACTGTACATTACCAATAAGTAATTAGGGAGGAGAGCCAGAGTAAAAGAGGTCACAAAAAATGTATAATGGAGAAAGAAAATGGATTGGTCACATGACAAAAGTGATGGGCAGCACATGTGGTCTACTGGTACATCTACACTGCCAGACAATGGGGAATGAAGTCTCTAGGCCATGTGGTGAATGCTCTTGGTGATGCAGTTGGAAGATGTGAACAAAAATTCTACAAGATAGGCAAACATAGATCAGTTGTGCTCTACATTGCTAAAGGAAATACCCAGATGGATGAGATCATAAATTAAGTATTTGGGGAATTTGGAAATTGATTGTTTTCTTTTTCCTACCAGTGTTCTAGTGATATGTCCTATAGTCACATTGTAGAGTCTGTCTGTTTTTCCTCTGTCTCTTTGTAGTTTATTTACATGAAATGTAAAATAGAATGATATATAAACAAGGGTATGAAACTGGCTGTGTGACCCAATGGAATCTAAAAAAGGTATTGGATAAAGCACTGAGCCTGGAGTCAGGAAGGACTGAATTCAAATCCACCCTCAAACACTATCATCCTGGTCAAGTCATTTAAGCTCTATCTGCCTCATTTTCCTTATCTGTAAAATGGAAATAATAAGAGTATCTCTCTCCCAGGATTCTTATGAGGATCAGTGATGATAATATTTGTAAAGTTCTTTGTAAACCTTTAAATGTTGTATGGAGCAGCTAGATATCACAGTGGATAGAGTGTCAGGTCTGGAATCAGGAAGACTCACCTTCCTGAGTTCAAATCTAGCCTCAGATATTTGCTAGCTGTGTGACCCTGGGCAAGTCACTTAACCCTGTCTGTCTCAGTTTCTAATCTATTAAATGAGCTGGAGATGGAAATGGCAAACCACTCCAGTATCTTTGCCAAGAAAACCCCAAAAGTCATGAAGAGTCAGACATGCCTGAAAAATGACTAAACAAGTGCTATATAAATGCCCCCTATTATTTTCGGTGACAAAATATAAACAAATATAAAGTTATTCAGAGAGCACAAGAAGGGAAAGCACAATACTAAATTGACAATAATAATCATTATTAATATGAGATCTTGAGTTTGAAAAGCATTTTATCCAGAGTTTTGATAATAAATCTCAATAATATAGATTATTATATCTGTTTTTCTGGTTTTAATTTCAATCATTACTCTATAGATAGGGACCCTTTATTACAGTATTTAAACAAGTAAATATTGTCCTTATCCTACCCTCCCCCTCAAAAAAAAAAATTAAGCACACACTTCAAACTATAAAAAAAAGGAAGTTCTGTACCATGGACAGCAGTGGATCACAGAGGCAAAGTAAGGAACTAGGAACAGAGTAACCTGGAAGCAAGAAGCAGTTTGATTGGATTGAGAAAAGTATCCAAACCATAAAACTATAATTGGATGCCAGAAACTAGATGGAAGGTATTCTGTATGGGAGCTACTAGGTACTAGAGTTCATATCAGGATAATGGCTTGAAACAAGGACTGGCAATCAAAAGGCACATTATTGTTATAGTTTTAAACAAGGTGTAAATTAAACCCAGTTTACACTCAGGACCCAAGAAGTCTACTTAAACAAGGTATAAATTAAACCCAGTTTACACTCAGGACCCAAAAGGTCTACAGGAATTTAAATGAGGTGGGTGTAGTTAGGGCAAAAAAAGGCAGAAGACCTTAATTCTAAATCACAATCTTTCCCAGCCAGAAGTTTCTTATATAATTTCCATAGGGACAGAAACTCACAGGGATAGAAACCTTGGGTTCTTGAGGTCTTTTAGCCAGAAGCAGAGAAGTGAATGCACCTGGCTACAGAGAAATAGGCAGGTACAAAGTAAAGGGAGCATGTAATATCTGGTTTTGATTTTGATTTCCTATAAAATTTTCAATGTTAAAATATTGTAATTTAGTTCTATAGTTTAGCCCCTTTTGGCAGAGTGGTCATCCTGATTACATGAAAGAGAAGCCAGTCACTCTAGAAGACTACAGTGTTGGAAAGACTTTTAGTAGAACCCAGCCAGCTGTCTTAATCGTCTTTCTGAGGACCAGCCTAGCTAAATACAAAGAGGTATATCATCAGAAGACTGGTCTCTTGGTGATGAATTAATTAGCCATGACAATCCATGAATCAAAGAAAAAACAAAATGGTCCTCAGTCCTGTGTGAGCCCCTTCTGAGTCTTTATTAATGATGGCAGAGTAGTGAAAGAGGGCAGCAAATGTGAAGAATCACACAGCTTTTACATCACCTATGACTTTAATTGAGCTATTGATATTTTCCATGTGAAATCTTTGACCAATGACCAAAGAGAGAATATAGTACTAAATAATATTGCATAAAAATCTTGAAAACCTAAATATAGTCAAATGTTATAATATGATAAAATATACAAACATATAATATAAATATATTATCAGCATTAATATAATCATAATAATTATTAAGGATTTGTTATTGTTATTCATTTATTCAGTTGCGTCCAACTCCTCATGAGCTTTGGACCATACCATTCATGGACTTTTCCTGGCAAGGATACTGGAGTGCCCCTTGCTTCTCCAATGGATTAAGGCAAACAAGTTTAAGTGACTTGCCCAGGGTCACACAACTAGTAAGTGTCTGGGGCCATATTTGAACTCAGGTCTTCCTGACTCCAGGCCCAGAAATCTATCCACTGAGTTGCCTCCTAATTTATTATTAAATATAATATAATATTGCTCTAAGTAATATTTATTTACATTTTATTATAATATAATAGTACTATAATTAATATCCATTTATATTTTGATGCAAATATAGCAATGCTATTTTTAAAATATTTCAAATGACTGTAGTACAAATTCTTTTATTTATAAAACATTAGAGATAAGAAGATACAGCTAAATAGGAGATGACTCCCTCCTAGAAGAGGGAGAAAGGGGAGTTTGTTTAATAATAATAGCTTACATTTATATGATACTCTAAGTTTATAAGTACTTCACAAAGTATTATCACAGCAGACAGTTGTTAGGTAATTTGCCCAAGATAATATTGCTGTTAAGTACATGAGGGTGGATTTGAACTCAAGTCCTCTTGACTCCAAGATCAGCACCCTTATCCACTACACCACCTAGCAGCCTTTCATGCATACTTTGCTAGTTGCCTATCATACTATATGCCAGGAGCTATGCTAGGCAGTGGTGATACAAAAACAAAAATGAAATAGTCCCTACCCACCAGGAACTTAAAATTTTGCCAGGGGGAGACATGTACATATTCATCTACATACAAAATAAAAACAAATAGTGGGGGAAGGGAGTTGATAACAGCTGCTATGATGAGAAAAGGTTTAATGTAGAAAGTAGTATTTAAATTGAGATTATCTGCATCCAGAGAAAGAACTGACAGATATATTGGATGATTTCACATATATACATATATATATATATATGTATACATATTTGTGTCTAATAGCAGCCATATCTAGGACAGGGAGGGGAGAAAAAGAAAAAAGAAGGGGGGTTTACATAACTTTAAAAGGAGTAGCAGCTTGTGCATAATAGATTTGCAGTTTCATCACAAACTTTTTTATTATATTATGTTATGAAAATGCTTGTTTTATTCCATAGATTAAAATAAAATAAATATTTTTTAAATAAACTAAGCCTTGAAGAAAAGGCAGAGGTGAAGGAGTACATTATAGTGATGAGAAATAGACAATTCAATGAGAGAGCTGTTAGGTGGATGATGTGCTGCACTTAGAGTCAGGAAGATTCATCTTCCTGAATTTAAATCTGGCCTCAGACACTTACTAGCTATGTGAGCCTGGGCAAGTCACTTAACCAACTTTGCCTCGGTTTCATCATCTGTAAAATGTGTCAAAGAAGGAAATGGCAAACCATTCCAGTATCTTTGCCAAGAAAACCCCAAATGGGGTCCCAAAGAATCAGAAACAACTGAAAAATGAATAAACCACAGAAATACCAGTTTGGTTGAATGATGAAGGTGAGTAATGTCAATTAGTCTGGAAAATTAAATTACTTTGAGATGATAGAGAAGAACTTCAAAGCCGTGTGGAACCACTAGTGTTTACTGAATATAAAAGTGACATGAGAGTCAAAGACGTGCTTCAGGAAAATAATTTTGGCAGCTGAGTGAAGGATGAATTGGAATAAGGAAAGACTTGAAACGGAGAACAACGAAGGGACTGTTAAAATAACTCAGGTAAGAAGCATGAGGGTAGTGGTTATGTGGGTAGAGAAAAGGAGACAGATGGAGAGACATTGTGGAGGTAGCATAAAGATTTGGCCATTTGTTGGATATGTGGATTGGTGAGAGTAAGGCATTGAAGGTAATAGGAAGTGAAGTGACTGAAGGAATGGTGGAGAGCTTAACAAAAATGTCTATTCACATTTAAAGTCATGGATGCTCCAAAATACAAGATGGTGGATTTCCGATTATCAAGGCTGATCATCTCATTCTCTACAACACAGAAGCCTTGGCCTCCATAACTCAGCCTTGGGGCCAGACTGAGAAGTCCTAGAATAAGGATCCTGATAGTCACTGACGAGAACCATTGTTATAGACCCTTCCAAAGTTCAGACTCTGAGACAGTTGTCCCAATTTCCTATACTCTTAGAATGATTCTGAATCTTGGTAATGGAGCTAAGGCAAAGTAGACAGAGGATGCTTGAGCAAGGCATCGGCTGCCTGGCAGCATTAGGTTGCTTGTTTGAAAAATAGAGTAACTGCTTTTTGCGGACACACACCCATGTACATGACAGATAAGTAGAGCAGTAGATGCAGTGCTAGGTCTAGAGTCAAGAAGACTCAGGAAGATGAGTTCAAATCTAGCCTCAGATACTAGCTGTGTGATCCTGGGCAAGACATTTAACCCTGTTTGCCTCAGTTCCGTATCTGTAAAATTAGCTGGAGAAGGAAGTGATAAACCACTCCAGTATTTTCTTTGCCAAGAAACCTCCAAAGTGAGTCATGAACTGAAGCACACAACAGTTTTGCGGAGCACACAACTGAAAAATGACAACTCATTTGCATATATTTGTGCAGGCTAAGCTTATAGATGCCAATCCTTTCACCAAAAAGTAGATAGCTAGAAATATGCATATATGGATAAATGAACGAATGAATAGATAAATAAATTGAATGGAGGGATGAGTGAATTAAGTAAAAAATAAATAAATGAAAATATACAAAATATGCCATGCAGAAAACAAAGGTTTGATATTCTAATTGTTCCCATTCTATACTTTAAGGGACAAAATGAGTAATTATTATTTTGGAAATTAAGGTTCAAAACTTGTTTCTCTATTTTAGAACAGACAAGCAGAAGAATAGTGCGAATCTCTGAGGGTAACAGTAGCCTGGCAAGCACCGACATAGGAACATAGATTTAGCACTAGGAGAAACCTCAGGAGTGCTTAGGTATTCATTTTACAGAAGAGAAAACTGAGGAAAAAATTAAACAGCATGCCCAGGATCACATAACTTTTAAGTGTTGAGACAACATTTGAATGCAGATCTTGCTGCTTCCAGGTTCATCGCCTTCTCTGTAACACCACTTGTTGCTGTCCAGTTGTTTTTACTTACATTCAACTCTTTGTGATTCCATCTGGGGTTTTCTTGGCAAAGACATCAGAATGGTGTCTTCCCCAGCTCATTTTATAGAAGAAGAAACTGAGACCAGCAGGGTTAAGTGACTTGCCCAGGGTCACACAGCTAGTAAGTGTCAGAGGCCAGATTTGAACTCAGGAATACTGGTCTTCTTGATTCCAGTTCTGGCACTCTATCCACTGCACCACCTAGCTGCCCACACTACCTTTCAAAATTGCAAAGTCAGTTATCAACAATCACACTTTGCAGATTCTGCAATGTATAATGTGCTGCTATTCTCTTGAAGCAGGTATCAGTCTCCTTGCCAAAGTAGAGTAAGCAAACATATCCTCTGCTATTTTAGACAAAATATTTTGCTTTATATTTTTAGTGTAATTTGTAGGATGCATGTGATGGTCTCATTTCATGACTACTGCCCCCATGGGCGTGCTATAAACTGAGTTTTCCAGAGGCTTTCCTAGGAAACAGTATCTTAAAATAAACAATCTATGAGTTGTACAGAAAATTCAACCCACTCAAGAACCAGCAGTTGGGGTAGGGGTGGGGGGAAAAATGCCATGAGATTTTGACGGGTTCCCCAGATCTTGACCTTGTCTATACAATATTATCCAGTGTCTAGATACAGGAAGATATCCCAGATGATGGAACGTATTTTTCAGTTTTCATCCAGATGTTTGGTGTCATAAGGCCCCAGTTTGAGAAAAGTGCAATCATTCTTAGAATATTAATATGACATGAAATTCATATCTCTGGTTTAAATATTCATACAATCCTGATTCCTGATTGACACAGCACTGCTAGGTTGATTTTTCTTTTTAAATCAGGTGGAGAATTTTTACATTTTAATTGAACTAAGCACATATTTTATGGAAATTGTGAGAGAGACCTTTCTTCCTCTTCAAAACATATATTGTGCTCTTTTTTATGCTACTGCTTATTCAAATGAACAGGGTAAGTGTTCAGAAGTTAAGCAGGAGCAGGGATAATGTCAATGAGCATAAGTTAAGCTGATATGGTGACTTGGTGGAGGAAAAGGAGCTTGGAGGCAATGAAGTATGGTGGAAAAAAGACTGGACATTCTGAAGTCAGGAAACGGGTTTGAATCTTGGCTTTTTTTTACTTAAAAATTATGCAGCTGTGCAAAAGGCATTTACCTCTCTGAAATGCCACTTCCTTTATCAATCCATCAACAAGCATTTCTCAAGTGTTTACTATGCACCAGGCACCACACTGAGTCCTAGGGATATAAAGAGAAAGGAAGGGGAAAAAAACTCCCTACCATTGACTAGTCTACGTTTTAGTGGTAGCATAGAAATAGACCAAATACAGGGTAGAGAGCTAAGTGAAAGAAACAGCTAGGTGACGCAATGGTTAGAGAGCTGAGTCTGGAGTCAGGAAGATATGAGTTCAAATCTGGCCTTGGACTTACTAACTGTGTGACCCTGGATAAGTCACTTAACTCTGTCTCGGTTCCTCATCAGTAAAATGACCTGGAGAAGGAAATGGTGAACTACTCTAGTATCTTTTCTAAGAAAACCCCAAGTGAGTTCATGAAGTCACTCAACTAATATGACCAACCCACAAGTATAGATGGAAAGTTATCTCAGAGGGGAAGGCACAGCATCTAGAAAAGACCACCTGCAGAAAGTGGTACTTAACCTGAGTCTTAAAGGAAGCCAGGGATTTTAGAAGGCAAAGATGAGGAAAGAGAACATTCAAGGCACAGGATTCAACTAGTGCAAATGCACAATGATGTTGTGTGTGAGAAGTAATAAGTAGGCCAGTATGACTAGACCATAAAATGGGAGGAGGAGGAGAATAGTGTGTTAAAAAAAAAAACTAGAAAGGTAGAAAGAGATCAGTTGTCGAGGGGCATTAAATGCCAAGCAAAGGAGTTTATATTTAATTGTAGAGGGAATGTAAGGAGTCGCTGGAGTTGATGGTGCAGAAGGATGACATGGTTGGATCTGTACTTTAGAAAAATGATTGAATTCATAATAAGGAAAAAAGAACCAGTTGAAGAGGATCTTTGAAAGGTGAGAATATTATTAGATGAGACTTTATAAAATGGATGAGCATAGGCCCTACATACATTGTTCAGTTTTTTTAAATTAACCCAGGTCAATCCAAGACAGATTCCTCTTTGTTCCTAAATATAGTTACAAAGGAGATTAAGAGATCTTCCTTAGTTGTCTCAAGATAATCAGTAAATTCCCTCATAGCAGACTATAACCTCACATGATCATTTGGACTGCTTGGGATGCGGTTCAGGTTCCAAGCTCTCATGGTACTCATTCAAGGGCTTGTACAATGCAAAGATATAATGAAAATGAGAATCATTCTTCATTCACGAATGTGCTATATTATTTTGGATAGAAGGAAATAGAAATGTTCTGGTAGCTCTCCTGAACTATCTTTGAAATTAGACTTAGTTTTTGAGGGGGTTTTATTGGAAAATTCACCGTATTTCTATGTAATGCCCTCTCCATTGTGGAATGTCAATGTCTCTGCTGAGCATATGCTCTAAGGACATCAAAGACAGAGGAAATGGTATGTGTGTGTGTGTATATATATATATATATATATGTATGTATGTATATACATATATATGTGTATATATATAATGTGTGTTGAACTTTTATGCATATATGTACATGTACATACACATATCTGTTTCTATACATGAATGTGGATAGCTAGGTGGTACAGTTGATAGAGTGCTGAGCCTGGAGTCAGGAATACTCATCTTCCTGAGTTCAAATATAGCCTTAGACACTTACTAGCTGTGTGAACCTGGGCAAGTCACTTAACCCTGTTTGCCTCACTTTCCTCATCTGTAAAATGAGCTGGAAAAGGAAATGGCAAATTACTACAGTATCTTTGCCAAGAAAGTCCCAAATGAGGGTCACAAAGAGTTGAACACAACTGAAACTGACTAAACAACAAACACATATATGCACAGAATTTACATGGAAGTACTTTTGTGGTAGCAAAAGTCTAGAAGCAAAGTTCTTGCCCATTGATATGAGAAAGACAGAACAAAACATGGTATATTCATGCAATGGAATATTATTTCAATTTATGAAATGATAAATATGAAGAGTTCAGAAAAAACTTGGGAACTGATGAAGTTACCAAAACCAGAACAATTTACATTATGACCACAATACTGGAAAGCAACACAGTATTGAAAGACATTAAAATTCTGATCCAAACCCATTGCAACTCATCGATAGGACTGTCAGTGAAGCATACCTCCCACTTCTTATCAGAGGGGTGGTAAACTATAGAGGTGGAACTGAGCATGCAATATCATACCTGGCCATTATGTTTATTTGTTTTACTTAATTGTACTTGTTTCTGAAGAAGTTTCTGTGGATGATGAAGGAGGACAGTCACTGGGAAACAACGGCAGCATTTTTTAAAATCAATAAAACATTTTTTTTTCAGTGTGGATTGTCAACTTCTCCCAGATGGCAATCCTCTGAAAGGTCAAGAGGGCTTTCCAGGCTGGAGTTGCAGATTTATTTGGCAGTGTTTAGAGTGTCTCTGAGGAACTAATACAGAATGTGGTCTGTAAAATGGGCTAAAAGCATCTCAGTTTCCTTGCTTAGATAACATAAACTACCATGACTGCCTTTTTATTGCTATTCTCTGATCCATATAAAATAAAAATTATAAAATTATGTAAGTCATTTTTAAAGTAATAAATGGAATGATCATAAAAAATTATGAGCCAAGCAGACTCTATATCCAGCCTTAAAAAAAAAAAGACTGAAAATCACAGGAACTATTGTGTGTACTTGTTGCTTGTGAATTTTATTTGAATGTCAAAGGTGGAATTCATTCTTAGATGAAGTTTCAAGAAAGATTTAGTTAAAATCTGAGTATTTTACAAATATTATCTCATTTTAGCCTCACAACTACTCTTGGAGACATTTTACAGCTGAGGAAACAGGCAGATGGATTAAGTGACTTGCCCAGGGACATACAATTAGCATCTGAGGCTGGATTTGAAATCAGATCTTTCTGACTCCAGGCCCAATACAATCTCTTTAAATACTTGATCAGAGATGGTGTGACAGTAAGCACCCCGACTTATATGGAGAGGGACCTGATATTACAGGTTTTAAAATCTGAATTTCTAAAAGAAAAACAACTTTTGAGGGGTCAACAATCATTTTAATCAAACACATGCATCATTCACTAAGCTCAGGGGAGAAAGTCAGCACCTTGAACTTCAGAGAAAATACCAAGAAATCTAAATCAACAGATAGTGCTTCCAAACTGTATGATAGTAAGCAATACATACATCACAAATCAACAGATAGATGCGACTGCCTGACCATACATTGGGGAACACCAATTTCTGGGTTTTCAAAGAGAGAGGGGGAAAGGAGGCTGCTTAACAGCTTCCCAGAGTCTCATCTGGCACACCAAGCTTCTTCCAAAACCTAAGCCCCAAAGTAAAACCTCATCTCAGAGTGTTTATACACTTTTTAGAGCCAGAGTGTTTATACACTTTTTAGAGCCAGAGGACATCACAACCCTTGAGAATCAGTGCCTCATTAACAAAAGGTGTGAGTCTTCCTACAGATCTTCCCAGGCCCATTAGTGGGTGGGGAAGATCTTTAATCACATTAAAATAATTAACAATACAAATACATACACTGTTTCTAGTCAAAGAAACTCCTGTTTTCTGTTCTTTACTCCTAGTAAAGACTATTGATTGATAAAGGCAAGAGTCAATCAGAGGCACTTGATTATACTAAAACAAAAACAGCAAAAGATCCTACTTTGCTTGCCATTACAGAGGGGTCAGTTTTCTGAAACTGTAGGTGTCCTAGTCCCATAAACTCCCCCACAAACTAAAGGCTCTAATCGTTACAACAAAAACAATCACAGGTTGGTTGGCTATAAAGATTGTCTTGACTAAATCATCAAACAACTTCTGGAAATAAAAAACTAAAACCTGGGAACCAAAGGAAAAATATTAATCATTTAGGAAGATGGCCAGCAAGACTTCATCTAATATGAGAGATGGTTCATTCTTAGGATTCAACAAATATATATCAGTGTCCGGGGAGATATAATAACATGTCATTTATTTAATCCAAATAACCATATTTCAGATTTCCTTTTATATGTCCAGTGACCACTGAAAAATTTTCTTTAATTATAAAGTTGAAACTTTTAACCAAGTTGATGAAAGTAACCTGGATACCACTGTAAATGCATGGCTATTTTTTAAAAATGTCATTCTGAAAAAAGAAAAACTTTTTCTTAGTCAAGGTATCTTTTCCGTATACAATAGAAGATAACCCACTACTAGGCTTTGAGCTTGCAAGGGGTAGTACTTCATTTTCACCTTAAAGTCAATACTTTTAACAAAAACATTTCTACATCATTCACTGGCTATTCCTGATGCCTGGAATTCTCTCCCTCTTCATTTCTGCTTCCTGGTATTCCTCACTTTCTTCAAGTCTCTCCTACTTTTTCTCATCTCCCTTAAAGCTAGAGAGCCTTCTCTCTGTTGATTATTTAATAGATAGATATTGATCCATCATCTATCAATCATCTTCCTATATCTATATAATATATATAATGCAACTGACCATGTACAAATCATATGGAGAGAAAGAGAGAGAGAGAGAGTGGAAGAGAGAGAGATGATCTTGCATGGCCATTTGCATACTGGTTCTCCCATTACACTGTGAGCCTCTTGAGAGTCACTGATCATCTTTTGTCTTTCTTCCCTAGTGCCTGGCATGTGGATTAATATACTTAATTAATATGTTTAATAAATGAATGTTGACTCAGTAAATACATATTCTCATTATTTCTATAATCCAAGATTCTTAATTTAAATGATGCTATTTATTGGCTATTTTGTGATGTCTCCTCAAAAAACCTTTGAAGTTCTCCCTGGTTGAGTTGGACTATTTTCCTTTCAAGTCCTCTGCTAAGGTTCTCACCCTTTGCTCTTGATAATTGTTTAGTATGCACCTTGGTGGAGTGGATAGAGTGCTGTTATTGGAGCCAGGAAAACCTAAGTTTAGTCTGCCTCCAATCTTTACTAGCTATGTGATCTTGGACAAGTCACTTTCGTTTCAGCCTCAATTTCCTCATCTGTAAAGTGCGGATAGTAATGGCACCTACCATATTGAATTGTGAAGATCAAATGAAACAATGTATGTATAGGTCTTTGCAAGCCTTAAATCTCCATGTAAACGTTAGCTATTATTATGCATTCTGGAGCTAAAATCGTTAACCTTGAATTCTCTACTTCCCACTTTAACTCAAGCACGAGCAATACTTTTTTACTAAATTCCTTTTGTCCACTGCCCTAAAAAAAAGTTCTTCTTTCTCCCTACTTCTTTTCCCCAAGTCATCATATCAACCCAGAAGCACTGAGACTGACACAAGAAGCTAAATTTTTTTTCAATTTCTTCTGCTAAGGCTCTTGCATTGTTTCAATAATAACAATACTATAATAATTACATCATGCTTTAAAAGCACCTTTGCAAAAGCCCTCTGGTGGTCCATGAGGCTGAATTGAATCTTGAAGGAAGAGAATCTATAAGGCTCAGATTTTCCTTTTCTGATGTCAAAACATTTGATTATGTCAGGGATTCCAAGGATGCAAACTTTCACTTCTGAAAGCCTTTCGATGATGGAAAGGCTCCAAAGATGGTGTCTGCTGTCTAAGGACTAGCCTAGCTAAGTAGGTCATCCATTAGAAATGAATTCTTTAGCCATGGCAACCTATGAAAGAAAAATATGAAATGACTCTCAACTTCAACACTTCTGTTGAAGCAAAGGAACAGAAAACAGAGCAAAGTATACTAAGTGTCACACAGTGTTTAGACCATCTCAACATATTCATTTTTCTATTGTCATTTTCCAGTGATCAGATAGTTTTTCTATTATTGGAGGAATTGAATCTTGAAGATATTGAGATTCTAGCTATAAATGAAGCCAGAAGAGAAAAAGAAGGCACAGCTAAATGAAAGGATGGCTTACAGGTTCACCTTGGAGAGAGGAATATAAAGGAGCAGGCAGCATGGGTTTCATAATGCACCTAAAGGTTATGGGAAACATTTTTTCATAGGATGATTCATCTCACCTTGTGCAGTCTTCATAATGAGTGCTTACACACCAATATGTGTTGTGGGGGATGAAATGGTGGAAAAATTCTATGAGGAACTTGTCAAGGCCTCCAAATCAATGTTCAAATTAGATACATATAAAGGGCTTTGTATAGTGCTATATAAATGGTAGCTATTATTATTATTACCATATAGGTCAATATTCTCTGACCTCAGAGAAAATGTAGGCACAGGAGAAGATAAGAAAAAAAAATACATAGGAAAATATGCCTCAAGATTAAGAAATGAAAGAGCCCAAAAATATGTAAACTATTCAGAAGGCTCATTCCTGTACATTATTAATATTTTCTTCAAGACAGGTGCATGGTTGACATGGTGAACCCAACACCTGTTATTTTGTTGAATATTTTTAAAGTATTCTCTTAGATCAAAATATAATCTTCATGTCTCTCTTTCAGCAAAGATTCTCCCACCATTGATGCCATGAGAGATGTGGTCATGATGGTAACAGTGTTCAGTGACCCTTTGATTGTCAATATCAAGTGACGCATGAAATGGGGAGACACATTCTCCAAAGGCATTTTTACAGTTTTAGAGGGTGTGCTTCAGAGTCCAAATAAAAAGAATTCCTTGTAGATGACATATTCTCTCAAATGTTCCTATTTGTGGAAGAATTCTCCTAATTGTAGCAAGCCCCAGAGTACTGCAGGACTCTCTCAGTGAAATCTCAGATCTCTCAAAAGAGATTACCTCAGCAATCCAAAAAGAAAAAAAACAAATTAGTGAAAACTGCCTACTATTGAATCAATCAGTAAGCACTTACTACATGCTCACTATGTGCCAGACAGCACACCAGGCATTTGGGGGAAAAAATGAAGCTCCTTGCCCTCACAGTCCTTGCATTCTTTTGGGAGAGACCAAATATGCATATATAAGTGCATACAAAAATATACAAAAGTAATTAAAATATAATTGGGAGAGGGAACTCCAGGGTGAAGACGTGGAAGTTTTTATATAGAAGATGATATAAGCTAAGTTTTGAAACAAACCATAGATAATAAGAAGTGGAGATAAGGAGTATATTCTGTACATGGGGGCATAGGAACAAAGAGAGGACAGATAGTGCAAATGCTTGAAGCTGAGAGATGAATTATAGTGTATGAGGAAGGAAGGTGGATGAGCAGGCTGTTGACCTGGACCACTGGTACTTGTATTCTGCTAAGGAAGGAATGAACGAACAAAAGAAGGAAGAGCAGGAAGGAGAGAGGAGAAAAGGGAAAGAAGGAGAAAGGGTATGAAAAGAGGGAGGTAGAGGAATAAAGAAGGAAAAAAAGGAAAGAAATTGAGGCAAAGGTTAAATGATTTTCCCAGGGTCACAGAGAGCTAGTACATGTCAGAAGTCAAATTTGAATTCAGGTCTTCCTGACTCAAAGCCCAGGACTTTATCTACATCAAATACTTCAGTGACCTTGTGTTGCAGGGCAGCTAGGTGGTGCAGTGGATAGAGCACCAGTGCAGGAGTCAGGAAGACCTGAGTTCAAATCCTACATCAGACACTTGACACTAGCTGTGTGACCTTGGGCAAGTCACTTAATCCCAATTGCCTCATCCTGAGTCATCTCCAGTCATCCTGATGAATATCTGGTCACTGGATTCAGATGACTCTGGAGAAGTGAGGCTGGTGACCTGCACAGCCCTCCCCTCCCTCACTCAATACAAAGTCAAGTGCAAGTCATGTCATTATTTCTCTGATGGCATGGTCTTCAGCAATGAAGGACGAACACACACACATTGTGTTAGGTTGCTCCATGACACAAACCCCCAATTTTTTAATGTCAATATTCTTTCTTCTGGCAATGCCCTTTTACTACAAATCATGAAAAAAAATCTCCTTCAAGGACTCTAATTCATAGGTGATCCAAAGGCCATAGGAAGATACATGTAAGTATTATTATGTAGCCTATTTAAGAAGAGGCACAAACGAGGTCTTCCAATTGTACATTTTTTTTTAAATGAGCTAGTCAGGAAACAAGAATTAGAAATAACAGGAAAAGAGGTCAAAGGCTTACCTGGTGCCAATTGGATGTAAAAATGCCTAGAAGATTTCCAGAGACTGGGGAGATCTTCTTTTAGAAGATAAACGCAAGAATCACAGAAGGATGAATGAGTAATTATGTACACCACAGGTGGGTATAGCCCATATCAGTAAGATCACAGATCTGTTAAAGTATTTCAGAGCACTTTTTTTCAAAAAGATCTATGAGGTTGTTAGTAAAAGTATCATCTCCATTTTTCAAATGAGAAAATTTAATCTAAAAGAAGTGATCATTTGCCTATACTCACACAATGAGCCAAACAATAGCTATTAAGTGCCTACTATGTGCCAGTCACTGTGATAAGCACTAGGTGGGGAGGGCGGTGCAAAAAGAGGCAAAAGACAGCCCCTACTCTCAAGGAGCTCACAATCTAAGGCTCAGAGCTGGCATACAAGTCCAGAGCTCTTTTTATAATAGTACGTTACCATTCTGAAAGGAGAGCATCTCAAAAGTGATGTTTTCTATTCACATCAAGAAATGAGGCTTGAGGAGAATTTGATTGGAAAAATTAGAGCGATAAGATGGATGGTTTTTTATATACTACTTACCTGGATTTTGTCCTTATAAATTCATTATCTTTAGGTATTATTTATTCTCAGAACTTCAAGGCAAGTATATTGAAATTAGATTAGAAGCATATGCCAAAGGTAAATATAAATCATTCTTAGGTTGGCTGCTATTTAGGGTTATCCAAATGCTCAAGGATTTCAAAGACATTTAGCCAAGATGAATGAGTTGTATTTGCAATCTTGCTGCATAGTACTGGATGTAGGTTTATATTGTTTCATTTTTATTGTTTATTATTAAAGCCTAGCTCAGTGCCTTCCATACACTAAGTGTTTAAGAAATGCTTATTGAATTGCATTTGAATATCTAATGAGAATGTGCATAACCTGATAAATTTAAGCTATATTTTAGGTGCATGTCAGGTACATTTTGGTTTTTGACTCATATTTCTATGCCTACTTGCTTTCCTATGTTAAGAAGAGATGTAATTCTTGTTCTCGTTTTCCATGACCTGTTACCCACACCAACTGTGCTTATTTGTTTCATCAATACTGAGACAACCTACTATACTTTATGGGATGCTGCAAAAGCAGTTCTTAGAGGAAGTTTTATATCTTGGAATGCCTACATGAATGAAATAGAGAAAGAGGAAATCAATACGTTGGGTATCCAGCTGAAAAAGCTTAAAAAAGAACAAATTGAAAATCCCCAAGAAAATACTAAATTAGAAATACAGAAAACCAAAGGAGAGATTAATAGAATTGAAATTAAGAAAACTATTGAACTAATAAATAAAACTAAGAGTTGGTTTTAAGGAAAAACCAATAAAATTGGTAAACCTTTGGTCAATTTGATTTAAAAAAAAGAAAGGAGAAAACCAAATTACCAATATCAAAAATGAAAGGGGTGAACTCAACTCTAATAAGGAGGAAATTAAAACAGCAACTAGAAATTATTTTGCCTAAATTTATGCTCATAAATTCAAGAATCTAAATGAGATGGATGTGTATTTTAAAAATATAAATTACCCAGATTAGCAGAAGAAGAAGTTGAATACTTAAACAACCCCATCTCAGAAAAAGAAGTTGAACAAACCATCAATGAACTCTCTAGGAAAACATCTCCAGGGCCAGATGGATTTACAAGTTAATTCTATCAAACATTTAAAGAACAGTTAATTCCAATACTATGTAGACTATTTGGGAAAATTGGGGAAGGAGTCCTTTTTCTGATACAAATTCCTTTTCTGATACCTAACCAGGAAGAGCAAAAAACAGAGAAAGAAAATTATAGACCAATTTCTCTAATGAATATAGATGCAATATTTTTAAATAAGATTTTAGCAAAAAGAATACAACAACTTATCATGAGAATAATATATTATGATCAGGTGGGATTCATACCCCAGGACTGGTTAAGGAATTAAAGATATCTATAGTCATATGAAAAAATGCTCTAAATCACTATTGATTAGAGAGATGCAAATCAAAACAACTGAGGTACCACATCACACCTATTAGATTGGCTAACATGACAAAACAGGATGATGATAAATGTTGGAGAAGATATGGGAGAGTTGGAACACTAATTCATTGTTGGTGGAACTGTGAGCTGATCCAACCATTCTGGAGAGCAATTTGGAACTATGTCCAAAGGGCTACAAAAATATGCATACCCTTTAACTCAGCAATACTGCTTCTAGGACTGTATTCCCAAGAGATCATAAAAATGGAAAAGGGTCCCACGTGTACAAAAATATTTCTAGCAGCACTCTTTGTGATGGCCAAAAACTGGAAATCAAAGGGAGCCCATCAATTGGGAAATGGCTGAATAAATTATGGTATATGAATGTAATGGAATACTTTTGTGCTATAAGAAATGATGAACAGGAAGACTTCAGAGGGGCCTAGAAAGATTTATATGATCTGATACTGAGCAAAAGGAGCAGAACCAGGAGAACTTCATGCACAGCAACGACCACAGTGTGCAAGAGTTTTTTCTGGTAGACTTGGAACTTCATTGCAATGCAAGGACTTTAAAAATTCCCAATGGTCTTGTAAGGCAAAATGCCTTCCACATCCAGAGAAAGAACCATGGAATTCAATCCCAGAATGTAGCAGATCATTTTCTTTTGTGTTATGTTTTGGTTTGTTATATGATTTCTCCCATTCATTTTAATTCTCATACAAAACAGGACTATAATGAAAATGTATTTAATAGGAATGCCTGTGTAGAACCTATAAAAAATTGTATGCTGTCTTGGGGATGGAGGGGGGAGGGAGGGGAAGAAAATCTAAGTTATATGGAAGTGATGGTAGAACACTGAAAATAAATAAAAAACAATAAAATGTCAAAAAAAATAACCTCTACCAACGCCCCATTTGAACTTTATTTCCTGAATCTCACCATACTCTTCTGCTGTGATTAAATTCATTATCCCCTGGCATTTTCCTTGGACCAATCCAATGCCTGATTGTCTCTTGCTCTTCCTTTTCCCTTTTTCTAAATTTTCTAAATTGTCAGGGGAGTTTAACAGTAGCCAGACTCCAGTAGTGACTGGAGCCAGACAGTGACAGTGTTTGTTTACTGAATGCAGAATCTTGGTCATTCCTTATTTGAATGATTCTTTCTACACACTCAGAAGTATCGGAAATAATTAAAGACAGGGAATCCAAATTGGGAACAAGTTGCATCTTTTGCCAATTTTATCCAAAGTGAGAACTCTAATTGTCAACAAATGATGATCTGACTGGACCCTACTTTAATGGAAGATTCAGTTGTAATTAGCACATTCATCATGTATGTGTAAAGAATTCTACTGAAGTATCCAAAATATGTGTTCTCTTAAATTATACATTTTTCTAACAATTTCATGTGTGTAGTTGATGCCCTTAGCAAAACTTATCTTCCTAGATACTATAAGTATAAACTTTAGCAAAATCAATAAATATATCACAAGTCCTAAATTAGCAGTCATAATTAATGAGGTTTTATTGTGTCTGTGCTCTTGAAACCTGTAAGATCTTGCTGTTACCACTATAACAAATGCAGTGAAAATATGAAAAATTTTTCAAATGGGAAGTTTCAATCGTCTACACAACTTTAACTCTATAAAAGTTAAGTCAATAATAAGTCCTGGGTATAGGATATAATATAGGCATAATATCATAGAATATTAGAGCTAGAAGGAACCTTAGAAATCATCCAATTCAACCACATCATTGCGTAGAGGCAGAAACAGCATCAGAGGTCAAAGTCACAAAGCTAGTAAGTAACACAAACAGGACTATGGCCCAGTCCTTGAACTGGCTGGTTCCCCTTAGTTGGAGTTTTTCACACAGATTCTGAATAATTACATGGATAAGATACAGTGAAAAAACAAAATTGTGTAGGAAAAGGTAAAAAGGGTAGAGGGGATAAAGGAGAGATTCTTAGAGGGGTGAATAAAATAAAGATTAGGAAGGAAAGGGGAGAGGATAAAGTAATAAGGATGGGGTAAAAAGAGAACCTGATAAGGACAATATTGAGTAAAAATAAGATGAATGGAAGTTCACAAATAGTAATTATGACTTTGAATGTGAATGGGATGAACTCACCCATAAAATGGAAATGGAGAGCAGAATGGATTAAAAATCAGAATCCAACAATACGTTGCTCACAAGAAACACATCGAGGAATGAGAGATACACAAAGAGCTAAAACAAAGGATTGGAGTAGAATTTATTGTGCCTCAGATGATGTCTAAAAAAAATCTGGGTACTAATCATTATCTCAGACAGAGTTAAGGCTAAAATAGATTCAATTAAAAGAGATAAGTAGGGCAAATATATTTTGATAAAAGGTACTATAGACAATAAAGCAGTATCAGTACTGAACCTATATGGACCAAATACTATAGCTTCTACATTTTTAAAAGAAAACTTAAATGGATTATACATGGAGTTAGTAGTACTATAGTAGCAGGGAACTTTAAATCTTCCCCTCTAAGAACTTGATAAACCTAACCAAAAAAATAAAGTCAAGGAAATGAATAGAATTTTAGATAAGCTAGATATGGTAGATATCTGGAGAGAACTGATTGAGAATAGAAAGAAATATACATTTTTTTTCAGTAGTTCATAGTACCTTTACAAAGACTGAGTATATATTAAATCATAAAAAATTTAGAGTTAAAAGCAGAAAAATGGAAATATTAAAACTATCTTTTTCATATCATAGTGCAACAAAAATTATATTTAATGATGTACCACAGAAACATAGATTAAAAACTAATTGGAGATTTAAGAATCTAATCTTAAAGAATGAGTGGATTAAAGAACAAATCATAGAAACAATTAAAAGTTCATTAAAAAGAATGAAAATAATAAGACATGACAAACCCTAAAGGATACAGCAAAAACAATAATCAGAGGAAAATTTATCTCTAAATAAGGACATCAAAATAAAGAGCAGATCAATGAATTAGGATTGCAATTAAAACAACTTTAAAAAAGAATAAACTAAAAATCCTCAATTAAACACTAAATTGGAAATCCTAAAAATTAAATGTGAAATTAATAAAATTGAGTGCAAAAAATTGGATTAATGAATAAACCTAGGATTTGGTTTTATGAAAAAAATAAAATAGACCACTATTTAATTTGGTGAGAGAAAAAGAAACCAAATCACTAGTATTAAAAGTGAAAAGGAAGACTATGCCATTAATGAAGATGAAATTGAGCAACTATAGTTGTGTTGTGCAATTATATGCCACTAAACTTAACATTTTAAGTAAAATGAAAGAATATTTAGAAAAATATAAATTGCCTAGATTAGAATAAGAAATAGAATACCTAAATAGCTCTATTTTAGAATAAGAAACTGAACAGGACATAAATGAGTTTCCTAAGAAAAAATCACAAGGACCAGAAGAATTCAGAAGTGAATTCTATCAAACATTTAAAATCAACTAATTCTAACATTAAATAAATTATTTGGGATAAAAAACAAATGAAACAAATATGATACTGATATATAAATCAGGAAGAGTAAAAACCGAGAAAGCTATAAGCCAATTTCACTAATGAATATGGATGTAAAAATCCTAAATAAAATATTCTCTTAAAAGTTACAGCAATATATTGCAAAGATTATATATTATGAGCAAGCATGATTTATACTAGGAATTCTGGATGGTTTAACATAAGGATAACTATTAACATAATTGATTACATAAATCACAAAAGTTTTAAAAATCATATGATTATATCAATAAGAAAAAAACTTTTGATAAACTTATTTCTATTAAAAACAACTGAATGTATACATATAAATTGATTTTTCATTAAATTGATAAAATGCATATTTACCTAAAACCTCCAGCAAACCTAATTTGTAATGGGGAGAAGCTAGAAGCCTTTCCAGTAAAATCAGGTATGAAGCAGGGATGCCCATTGTCAGCAGTATTATTCAATATTGTATTGAAAATTCTAACAATAGCTTTAAGAGAAGAAAAATAAATAGAAGGAATCAGGATAGGGACTGAGGTAATAAAACGATCTCTTTTTGCAGATAATATGATAATATGTTTGGAAAATCCTCCACTAAAAAGTTTAATTGAAGCAATTTTAGCAAAGTAGTAGGATGTAAAGTAAATCCACATAAATCATCAGGATTCCTATATATCACAAAGTCCTACAAAAAGAGACGGTAAGAGATACTCCACTTACAGTAATAGTGTTGAGTTTCAAATTTTCTTCCCATCTCTCCCTTCTGCTCACCCCAAGACAGCATGAATTCTGTGCCCTCTCTTCTATCACACCTCTCCCTTCTCTTATCCCTCTATTTTCTTGGAGGGCAAGACAGATTTCTGTATCCCATTGCCTGTATATCTTATTTCCCAGTTGCATGTAAAAATAATTTTTAACATTCATCTTTAAAACCTTGAGTTCCAACTTGTCTCCCTTTCTCCCTCCCCACCCATCTCCACTGAGAAGGCAAGCAGTTTGATATATGTTATACATGTATAGTTATGCAAAAAACTTCCATAAAAGTCACGTTGTGAAAGATTATATTTTCCCCCATCCTATCCTGCCCCTCATTTATTCTGTTCTTTCTTTTGACCCTATCCCTCCTCAAAAATATTTACTTCTAATTACTCCCTCCTCCCATTTGTCCTCCCTTCTACCGTCCTCTCAAGCCCCTGCTTATTCTCTTATCCTCTACTTTCTTGTAGTGTAAGATAGATTTTCATAGCAAATTGAGTATGCATGTTATTCCCTCCATAAGCCAAATGTGATGAGAGTAAAATTCACTTTTTCCCCCTCACCTCCCCTCTCTTCCCTTCATTGAAGAAGCTTTTTCTTGCCTCTTTTATGTGAGAGATAATTTGCCCCATTCTATTTTTCCCTTTCTCCTCCCAATATATTCCTCTCTCACCCCTTAATTTTATTTTTTAGTTATCATCCCTTCCTATTCAACTCACCCTGTGCCCTCTGTCTATATGTATATAATCCCTCCAACTAGAAAAGTCTCAAGAGTTACAAATATTTTCTTTCCATGTAGGAATGTAAACAGCTTAACTTTAGTAAGTCCCTTATGATTTCTCTTTCCTGTTTACTTTTTTATGCTTTTCTTGATTCTTATGTTTGAAAATCAAATTTTCTATTCGGCTCTGGTCTTTTAATCAAGAATGCTTGAAAGTCCTCTATTTCATTAAATGACCATCTTTTCCCCTGAAGTATTATACTCAGTTTTGCTGGGTAGATGATTCTTAGATTTAATACTAGTTCCTTCAACTTCTGGAATATCATATCCCAAGCCTTATGATCCTTTAATGTAGAAGCTGCTAGATCTTGTGTTATCCTGAATGTATTTCCACAGTACTCAAATTGTTTCTTTCTGGATGCTTGCAATATTTTCTCCTTGACCTGGGAGCTCTGGAATTTGGCTACAATATCCTTAGGATCTTTCCTTCTGGGAGCTCTTTCAAGAAGTGCTTGGTGGTTCTAGAATATCAGGGCAGTTTTCCTTGATTATTTCTTGAAAGATGCTGTCTAGGCTCTTTTTTTGATCATGGCTTTCCAGTAGTCCCATAATTTTTTAAATTGTCTCTCCAGGATCTATTTTCCAGGTCAGTTGTTTTTTCAATGAAGTATTTCACATTGTCTGCTATTTTTTCATTCCTTTGCTTTTGTTTTCTAATTTCTTGATTTTTCATAAAGTCATTAGCTTCCATCTGTTCCATTCTAATCTTTAAGGAATTATTTTCTTCAGTGAGGTTTTGGACCTCCTTTTCCATCTGACTAATTCTGCTTTTTAGGGCATTCTTCTCTTCATTGATTTTTGGATCTCATTTGTCATTTGGGTTAGTCTATTTTTTACAGTGTTACTTCCTTCAGTATTTAGGAGTTGACTCATTTTTCATAATTTTCTTGAATCACACTCATTTCTCTTCCCATTTTTTGCTCTACTTCTCTTACTTGTTTTTCACAATCCTTTTGGAGCTCTTCCATGGCCTGAGACCAATTCATATTTTTATTGGAGGCTTTGGATGGAGGACCTTTGACTTTGTTGTCTTCTGTTTGCATGTTTTGGTCTTCCTTGTCACCAAAGTAAGATTCTATAGTCTGATTCTTTTTTCAGTTTTTGCTCATTTCCTCAGTCATTTATTTGACTTTTGAGCTCTTGGTCAAGGTAGATCTCTGCTTCCAGTGGGGGTAGGAGAGAGGGTACTGTCAATTGCTTGATTGCCCCACAATCTGTGGACCTAGAGCTCCAGAAACAGTGGCTGCCTCTGCCCCCGCTGCTGCTGAGGCTTCTGTGGGTTCCTCCTCCCCTTCCCCCTCTGCTGCCCTGGGGCCAGACCACTCCACTCTCCCACACTGGTCCCACAGGCTTTCTCCATTGAGCTTCCAATTTATCCTTGGCGTTTTGGGGTCCTGAAGTTTGGAAACTGCCACAGGAACAAGAGATTCAGTCTCCCTATGACCTGCTCAGGTTCAGTCTGTGCCAGCGTGACCCACACTGGACTGCACCCTGCCCCCTGTGTGGCACAATAGACACTTCCCAGAGACCTCCCAAGCTGTCTTGGACTAGAGATTTGTTTCAATCATCATTCTGTGTGTTCTGCAGCTCCAGAATTTGCTTACAAACATTTTTTATAGGTATTTAGTTAAGCTTGGAGGCAACCCTCTAGAAAGTGCATGCTGTACTCTGCCATCTTGGCTCTGCCCCCTGGGGAGGATTTTAATATATGATTTCTCAGATAAAAGTCTCATATCTCAAATATGTAAAGAACTTTGTCAAATGTATAAGAATATGAGCCATTCCCCAGTTGATAAATGGTCAAGAGATATGAACAGGCAATTTTCCCATGGAGAAATCAAAACAATTTGTAATCTTGTGAAAAATGCTCTGAAGTTTTATAGCTTGGCTAAACGCAAATCACAACAACCCTGAAATACCATTTTACATGTATCAGACTGGGTAAAATGATTGAAGGAGAAAGCAACAAATGTTGTAAGAGATATGGAAAAACCAACAAATTAATTTGCTATTGGTGAAACTGTGAAGTGATCCAATCATTTTGGAGAGCAATCTGGAATTATGACCAAAGAGTTATTAAACTGCCTATACCCTTTGACTGAGCAATACCACTTCTAAGTTTATTTCCAAAGATAATTAGAGAAAAATGAAAATGACATACATGTTCTAAAATATTTATAGATACTTTCTTTGGGGTGGTAAAGAACTGGAAATTAATTGGGGAATGGCTGAACAAGTTGCGAATATAATAATGATAATACTATTGTGCTGTCACAAATGATGAACTAGTTGATTTTAGATAAACATGGACAGACTTGCACAAAATAATAAAGAATGAAATGAGAACATTGCATACAGTGACAGCAATACCATTTTAAGGGCAACTTTGAGCAACTAACTCATTTTGATTATTATAATACCCAAATTAACTATAAAGGACCTATGAAAGAAAATGCTATCTGAATCCTGAGAAAGAACTGGCAAATAAAAGCATGTATAGAATGATTTTACATACATATATACATTTGTTTCCAATAGTAGCCATCTCCAGGGCAGCAGGCAGAGAAGACAAAGGAAAAAAAGGGAAAAAATGTTGCACGATAATTTTCTTATGTATTTAAAAGTAGCAGCAAGTTGTACAAAATAGATTTGCAATTTTATATGCAATCATCTTTTTTTATTATACTATGTTATGGGGGAAAACAGTTATAATGAGAATTCCTTTCATGTATAGTTTGGACTAAATGGCCACTGAGGTCCCTTCCAACTCTCAAACTCTATTATTTGGCATTCACCATTCTTTTAATCACACTACCTTGTGTGTATTTGAAAGCAAGAACTTCCAGAAATGTTATATCATTTGGGGAACTGTGAAAAATAAGCAAATCACTCTAATGCATATTATAAACCTAGTTCCTAAGTCTGTTCCTCTTCTCTACCACCATGGGAATAAATGGACCCATCAGAAGGATAAGTTATGTACCAGCACCAGGTGCCTTGGTGAAATAAGCAGGTGAGGAGTTTCTCTTTCTCCCTTTCTGCCTCCTTGCCTTTTCTATCTTCACCTTCATTCCCTCCCCCACACACACCCCCATGCTCTGTCAACTGCTGTGAAAGGAGTCATGGCCCAGAATGAAGACAGCAGCTATAAACAGGCAGATGCTGCCATCTTCAATATGACCTAATCTTCTTCCCTCTCAGAGGGCACTGTTACACTCATTTGGAAACTAGCATAACAGAAATGCCTTCCTGGAAGCTAGCAGTCAAGGTTGGCAGTGGCTAAAGGACAGAATAGCAAATGGCAAATAAGGAGAAACTCCTTTCCCCTTCAAGTCAAGGAAAATACATTGCCTTTGTCTATCTGGTTTCCACATTGGGGACCAAAACTCTATGAGTTCCTTATTGATTTTTCAAACAGCTCAGTTGTCATTGGTCATTCTGAGCTCTGTTTTAAATTTAATTTCCAGTGCACCTTGCTCTGGGACTCTTTTTGTGTGGATCTTAAAAGAGGTCAACTTGACACGTCTGTATCACTTTACATCTATTCAGGCATTAGATGGTGCTCATGAAACAGTAGGCGGAGGAGTGGATGGTATCTGATCCTTAAATATCATTCACAACTACAACTGCTTTTCTTGGCAGAGTATTAACTGTGCAGGGGGTCTGCTTTTGCCCAAAGCATTCCTTCAAGTTGGAATTTCAAAGCTAACATAATAGTGTCTATAACACGGACTTTTGTCATTGATTGGGTAGAGAATGTTGCATGGTTTGGTTTGGTTTTGTTCTGCCTCAGTTAGGACCTGTGGTTTCATTCCCAAGGAGGAGTTCTTTCTACCAATAAAAACTGGTACCTTTTCTACAGCTTTGGAGTTTTTAAAAGTTACCTAAGGCCCTGATAGGCGAGCTGGTTTCCTCAGGGAAACAATGGGCAGTACAGGGAGTAGAACGTTGGGCCTGGTGTCAAGAAGACCTAAGTTTAAATCCAACCTCGGACACTCAGTAGTGGTATGATCTACCCTCTGTCTGCCTGAGTTTCCCCAACTGTAAATGGGTGTAAATAATTGATTTGATAATAACAATGCCTACCTCCCAGGACTGTTGTGAATATCCAATGAGAGTATATTCTTAAAGTGCTTAGCACAGTGCCTGGTACGTAATCATTGTTGAGTCATTTCAGTCACGTTTGATTCCTTGTCACCTCTTCTGGGGTTTTATTAGCAAAAATACTAGAGTGTTTTGTCATTTCCTTCTCCAACCCATCTTATAGAAGAGGAACTGAGATGAACAGGGTTAAGTGACTTGCTCAGAGTCAAAAAGCTGGTCAGATTTGAACTCAGGAAGATGAGTTCCTGATTCCAAGCCCAGTGCCCTATTCACTGTGCCATTTAGCTGTCCCTGGTACATATTAGGCACTATAGAAATGCTTATTCCCTTTCCCTTCTTCCCATGGTCACACAGCTAGTATGTGTCAGAGTCCAAACTTGAACCTCAGTCTCCCTGACTATGAAACCAATCCTCTCCCCAGTATGCCATGATGCTTTAGAAACCAGAATTCTACTAATTTACATGTTTGCATCCATTATTTATTCGAGAAATGTTTATTAAGTGATGAATGTATGGAGAGCATTATGTTAATTCCTGGAAAAGATATGAAATTTAGGCAAAGCATGTTCCATTTCCTTACAGAACTTTCAGGCTAGCATGAACATATGACCATAGAATCAGAGGTCTGGCACATAGTGGGCACTTAATGAATGTTTATTGATTGATTGACAGATTTAGAACTGGCAGGGATCTGAAAGATCATCCATTCCACACCCCTAATATTCTAGATGAGGAAAGTGAAACCCAGAGAAGGTTAAGTGACTTGACCATAGTCACAAAGGTGGCAAATAAGAGAGCTACTATAATGCAGATCAATATGTGTTAAGTGCAAAAGAGAGGCAAAAGTGCTATTGGGGGAAAAGCCATTACCAACTGGAAATGGAAGAAGATTCTATGGAAGAGGAAGTAGCATTTGGGATCTGTAACTGTAGAGAAAGAAGCACTTTCACATGCAATATCTTAGTTGAGTCTCACCATGTGAGGGGAAAAGTACAGATATTGTTCATCTGAATCTTGCATATAAGGAAATTGAGACACAGATGGTCTCAATAACTGACCCAAACTCATACAATCAATGAGTAATAAAACATAAATCTTGGATTCTAACCCCAAATCTAATGCTTATTCCACAAAAGCACAATAATCAGTAACCATATTACTTGTATTTCTAAATATTGCTAATGTTTTTCCAAGCCAAGGGTTGTATTATCCTCATAGAAGTGTCAATGAAAGAATGAATTGTACAACTAAAGAAAGAGGGAAGAGGGAACCAAGCTTCCTTTTTATAAATACATATCATTTCTCTCCCAAAACACATGATTTTCCCCAACCAAATCAGGTAAGTACCCCTTGTATTGTTGATGGATGCCATCAGCACTTAATGGATATTTGGTGCCTGTGTATAATTGATGACATGCACAGAAG
Organism: Bettongia penicillata ogilbyi; assembly: GCA_023548195.1. Taxonomy (NCBI): domain Eukaryota; kingdom Metazoa; phylum Chordata; class Mammalia; order Diprotodontia; family Potoroidae; genus Bettongia; species Bettongia penicillata. The sequence continues at coordinate 2,860,477 of JAJHZJ010000032.1, read as the reverse complement.
TGGGATAGTAATTAAGATATTTCTATGATGAGAACAAAAATGTTTTGTGGCTACATATGGCAAAAATAATAGAAATAAGGTGAAATCTAGACCTGTAATTTCATTAGGATAGAGAACTCCTTGATGAAGACTCTCCCTCTCCCAAAACATATTCGCATTTCTGCAATTTATAACTTAAAGATTTGCCTAGAGTTCCAAGGAGTTGTGGGCCTATCTCAGGGTCACTTGGTCATTATATATCTGATATGGGATTGGAGTCTAGGCTTTGTGCCTCTAAGCCCAGTTTTCTGTCACTATGGGGTGCTCAGGGAGAACTTGCACCTCTGGTATGAAAGTTTGCTGAATCTTTTTCAGGGCTACTCATCCACCTTTGGTACTCAAGTCACTCTGTTCACTATTTGGGCCTATCTTTGCCTCATTTTTTAATTATTTCTTAATCACTGAATGGGCACTGTCTCAGTCAAACTGAGACCTGTTAAAGGCCTTAGCTTGAAAAAGGCAAGGTCCCCTACTGTATCCTGAGCCATTTCCAGTTGTCCTGATCTATATCTTGCCACTGGACCCAGATGGCTCCAGAGGAAAAAGTGAGGCTGATGACTTTGCACAGTTCTGCCTCACTTAAATCCAATTCGCTTGTACATCATGGCATCACCTCTCTGATGTCATGGAGCTCTTTGAGATCAAAGGACAAACAGCAGTAACCCCTCTGACTCTAAGAAGCTTTAGCAGCCACACTCTGGTAAAACAATCTCAGCAGAAAGGCAAAATCAGGATGAGGGTAGCTGACAGGCCTGAGATCCCTTGGTGAGGTACGGTGATGTCTACCCCAAACAAGTGAAGATTTCCGTGGGTCAAATAGGTAGATAAGAACAACTTCTTCCAACAGTCATGAAGGTGGCTGAAGCAGTTATTGTGGAGTATTTGTTTAAATACAGAAAAAATACTGATTTTAAAAGTTTCCTATTAAAATAAAATGAATGACAATCCAGAATCATCCAGTTAATTTGAGATTATGTTATAAATGAGAATTCTTAATCTGTTTATGGAGGCATAGGCCACAAGGTGGGCACAACTCCACAACAACCTGTTTCATTTATGAGTATAGGTGGTTTATTATATGACTAGCATTGTATGATTTGAATAGTTTAAAGAGACATAAATACAGAGAATCAAAAATCTCCAGAGAGATGGCAACTGAAATGGATTTTTGAGATTTACATGCTTAATAAAAGTCAGTCTACGTTGGGATTAACAGTTTGGAACCAACATTATCTTGCTTGTTTGTTTGTTTATGTGATGTGATTTGAAGGGCACAAGATTTCAGATTCTTTCTACATTAAAGAGTCATCATCAATGTAAAGAGGAATCATGGCAGAGTAAATAGAGTCATCACTGGAGTTAGGACACTGGAGTTCAAGCCCTACCTCTGTCAAATGACCCAGGGCAAGTCAGAGGCAGCTCTATAAGACAAAATTAGTGAAGAGAAGGTGTTGATATGCAATAGTATAAAGAGTTTTCTCATCAAGGAGTTCCTTATACAATGGAATCACACTTTGAACTGATGGATTATGCATTCTATTAATATAGTCTACTCCAAATTTTCAGTATTGAATTTATGTCTCAGATCTTCATACTGCTCACACCTACTTAGATTGAGTCCCAACACTGATGTGTGTGTATGCGTGTAGAGCATGTTTGCCTATCTGTTAAAGCTTAAAATAGGATCACACTCATTTAGTGATTTTCATTTGACCATTTAATCTCATGCTGCTTCTACACATACACACACACATACACACACTTTGTTTTAATTTAAGAATACTGAATATTTTGTAGCATTCACATGTGAAAGCATTTTCACATTTGAGGTCTGGTTCCAGCTTCTCAAAGGGAGAGGACTATAATATTATATCTACCAATCTAGGACATTCCACCCCATATGACTATTCCTCTTGCATAGCCTGGAAAAGTGAAAGTAAAGCAGTTGTTGCACTTTTACTTATCTTCCTCCACTCTGGAATAAAATTGCAGCAACCTTGGATATTATCTTATCTATATCTTTACACATCTTAATACCATGAAGCCTGCTCAAATAACATGATAATAAATCAGCAGTTTTATATTCCTACTAAATGCCAGGAACTGTAGTAGGCATTGGAGATTCAAAGAGGAAAAAAAACAGGCTCTGGGAGCTTATATTCTATCTCAGAAACAATGTACACATAAAAGTGAAAACAAAATATATATAAAGTAAATAAGAGTTAATTTTAGGTGGGAAGAGACATACACAAGTAGCTGGTGGAAATCAAAAAAGCCCTTATGTAGGAGGTGGTGTTTGAACTGACTTTTGAAAAGCATAAAGATTTTAACAGAAAGGGAGGACAAAGTGCTTGTAGGACAGCCTGTGTAAAATCAGAGAGATAATAGATGGAATATTGTATGTGATGGTGTAGTGCCAATGCAATATATTCACAAAGCCTATAGTGGCCATGAATATCTGGCATAATTCTAAATCATGAAATACAATGGACTCTCCACATGGAAGACATAACCAAATCATTTATTCAGACACCAGAAAGCCAAATCCATACAGTAACAAAAATCTATACACAGTAACAATGCAGAGGGCAACACCAGTCCAAAGACCTCCCCCTGCTAGGCTTCCCACAAACCAGCTCCATTAAACAAATCACAAACAAGCCCTCTCACTCATGCTAGCCAGCTGCCTGCATCTTTCCTAACTCTGACTTCTGTCTCACTAATTTCCTCTCAGCTCTGTTCTAACTCTGCCTCTTCCTGTTCCACCCACTCAGCAAACTCCTCCCACCACAGGCTCCATGGGACTCAGATTTCCATGTGACCCAGGAGGGTCACATGGGCCTATTAATGAATGGGAAAGATCTTCCTATTTAACTTACCGTTACAGAGGGACAACTAAGCGAGTCTGGCTAGATTTTAGAGTTCATGAAGGGAAGTGGTATATAATATGTCCAGGGGAGTAGAATGACCAAATGTCACACTAGAGTTTGTATTTTATACTAAAGTATTAGAGAGTTACTCAAGAGTCTTGAGTAGGGAAATGGTGTCATTTTATTTTTTTCTCCTCTTTTTTCTTTTTATTAATCTTTTTTTTTTAGTTTTCAACATCACTTCCACAAGACTATTTGAAATTTTCTCCCCATCTTTCCCTTCCCCTCCAGACATCATGCATTCTAATTACCTCTTTCCCCAATCTGACCTCCCTCCTATCACCCCCAACCCCTCTCTTATTGCTTTCCCTTCTATTTTCCTGTAGGGCAAGATAGATTTCTATACCCTATTGCCTATATATATTATTTCCCAGTTGCATGTAAAAATAATTTTTGACATTAGTTTTTAAAACTTTGAGTTCCACATTCTCTCCCTTCCTCTCTCCCCACCCACCCTCATTGAAAAGGCAAGCAATTTGATATAGGTTATACACATGTAGTCATGCGAAACACTTCAATGATGTCAGTTTAAAGAATACCAATTTGGCAGCTTCATAGGGTATAAAGAAGAACAATCAAGAGGCTGTCATAGTAGTTCAAGTATGAGAACCTGAACTTGGACAGTGGCAATATAAGTAGAGAGAAAAGGCTAGAGAAAAGATGGCATGGAGGTAGAATCAACAAAATTTGGCAACTCACTGATTATAAAGGGTAAGAGTGAGCATAGAGGATGACTCTGAGATTGTAAAGCTAGGTTGGTGGGATCAATGATATAAATAAGGAACTTAGAAAAAGGTAGGTTTTGGGAGAAAGATAATGGGTTCTATTTTGTACTGTTAATTCTGAGATGCCTACCTGACTCCAGTTAGAAATGTACAATAGGAAGCTATTATAATGGTTGAAGAACAGCTCTTCTTAACTATGGGTTGCAATCCTGTATAGGGTGACCAAAAAAAAATGGCAACAGTAAAAAAGTATCTGAACATGCAATGACCAAAAATTAATGAAAAATCAAACACATAGTGAATCTGAGGTGTTTTCTGGCAGCCTTTGACTGTGTTGCATGGGGCAACTCCACTGCAGCCTTGGTTCTAAACACAAAGCATCCACACTTTGTGCTGTGCATGCCTTTCAGTCATGCAACACCAAGGAATATCTTCCAAAACAAAAAGGGATCAGGAGTGGGAAAAGTTTAAGAAGCCCTGATCTAGAGCAAGGATTGGTAGACTATGGCCTGTAAATCAAATCCTATCAGCTATCTGACATTGTACATCCTAGATCTAAGAAAGATTTTTACATTTTTAAATAGAGCTTTATTGTATTTAAGAATATAAAAACCACATTTAGGTCATATTTGGTCTTCAGGTGGCAGTTTTCCAACCCCCTGGTTTAGAGGAAAGAGATTAGCTATAGATAGATGGATGGATCTGAGAGTCAGCTGCATAGAGATGTTTATTTAATTCATAGAAGCCTATTAGGTCACCAAGAGAGTATAAAAAGAAAAGAGAAGAGGACTGAGGACAGAATCTTGAGATACATTCATAATTAAGGGTTGGGACATGGATAGGATACTGATCCAGCAAGAGATCTTGAGAAAGCATATAGGAGATGGACCAAGAGAAAGTAGTATCCCAAAAACACAGAGAAGAGAGAGTATCCAAGAGCATAATGTCAAATGTTGCAGAGAAGACTCAGAAAATACCATTGCATTTGGCAATTAAGAAATCACTGGTAACTGTGGAATGAACAATTTCAGTTTAATGATTAAGTTGGAAATCATATTCCATGGATTGGGAAATACATGGAGAGAGGTAGAGGCAATGAATGTAGATAGTTTCTTCCAGGAGTTTAGGTGGGGAAGAAAGAAAAATATGGGACGATAGCTAGAAGAGAAGGTAAGGAGGCACCTCACTATCTCTCTAATTTTAAAGTGACATTTCCCAAGGTCACACTGGTAGTAAATGGCAAAGAATGAACTCAGAGCCTCAGAGTTTAGAACCAGTTCTCTTTTCATCTCACAATGATTCAGGCATGCATTTGAGTCAGATAACCCAAACAAACCTATGAGTATTTAAAAAGTACTGTAGAAGTCTACAGAGTAACCCATACTTCTGTGTTGTTCAGTCACTGCATTCCCTTTTAGACTGCAGACCCTTTTAGCATTTTCTTGGCAAAGATATTATAGTGACATGACGTATGTGAAACCGTATTTAATAAGAATATATGTGCAGAACTCATATAAGATTGCATGTTATCTTGGGGAGGAAAGGGGAAGGAGGGGGAAGAAATTTCAAACTTATGGAAGTGATTGTTGAAAATTGAAAGCAAATGAATTAACCAAAAAAAGATAAAAGAAAAAAGATACTATTGTGGTTTTCCATTTCCTTCTCCAGCTCATTTTACTGAAACTGAGACAGACAAGGTTAAGTGGCTTGCTCAGGGTCACCCAGCTAGTCAATGTCTGAGGCCAAATTTAAACTCAGTTCCTCTTGACTCCAGTTCTCTGTCCACTATACCACCTAACTGCCCATAGCCTGTACTATTTTGAGCTAAAAAATAATAATTTTTTAAAAATTCTTGGTTTTGGTGAACACCAATTCCACACTGTCCCTAGTTTCACTCCTTAATGAAGTAACAAATCTATGAAAGCCACTCCCCTAAATGTCACTGTCCCCTTCATATAGCTCATACATCTAGAGTTCAAAGGGACCTTGGAGGTCATCTAATCCAACAGCCCAAACCGGGTTAAAATGTAATTGAGAAATATTTAAAGAAAATAAATAAAAACATGATAAAAATAGATAATTTTAATGTGTGGTTTTCTAAGTCAATGTGTACTTACTAGCTTTGTGACCCTAATCAAGTCATTAACTCCTGACTCAGTCTCCTTAGCTTTAAAATTGGGGGTAATAATAGTATCTACCTTCCAGGGTTGTATTAAGGATCAAATGAAATAATATTTGTGAAGTTCTTTTAGAGCAGTGGCACATAGTAGATAATTAATATTTGTTTCCTCCTTTCATATATGTAGAACACTTCAAGGTTTGCAAAGTCCTTCCCTCACAAACAACTCTTCAAGGCATGTTCTGTCAATGGCAGTGATTTCCAGTGCCTTGGTTCCATCTCTGAAATTCCAGATGCCAAAACATCTGGCAGAGCCAAAGTAAAATGTGCTAGAAAATAAAAGGTACCCACACACTCTCTCTCTCTCTCTCCCTCTTGTCCCTTTCCTCCTCTAGTAATAAAAGGTCCATGATATCAAAGGTGCCATTCCTCCTACCTCAGGAAACATTAATGGTGAGATCTGAGAGTCAGAAAAAGTATGGCAAGATGCAAAAGAAGAAACTGTATCTTGTGTTTTGTGTAAAGAAGAGAGAAAATGTTCAAGGCTCCCAAAAAGAAAAGCAGCATCTCGTTCAGCATTAGAAATCACAAAAGTGAAATCAGTTAATTACCGTTACTGGCCGATTACAGAGATTAATCAAAAAAGGTACATTCTGGCATAAAAGACTTCCTACTATGACATGCTAGGCTTATTCTTATTCCAATTAGTGTCAATAAAGCTGAAGAGATGGGATAGCAAAAAAAAGTCATAGACTTGGCACATTTTTTGCTGATTTTTTTAAACTTACATTTATACTCTACGTAAATAAGTAAAATGTTACAGAATTTTTATTGAATAGCATTGATAAAGGAGAGTACCAATTCATTCATGGGGTCAGGAAGATTTTCAAATCCAGCTACAGAAACTTACTAGCTGTGTGACCCTGGCCATTTAACTTCTGTTTGCATCAGTTTCCTCATCTGTAAAATGGGAATAATAAAAGCACCTACCTATCAGGGCTGTTGTGAGGATCCAGTGAGATAATACTTGCAAAGTTCTTAGCACAATGTCAGATGGGAGTGAGATTTCTGTGTTATTTTACAAGCCAATAGCCTTTTAAAAAAAAATCCAGTTACATTTTCCATTACATTTTCTATCACCCTAAGCCCTAACACTTTGCTATTTGTTGTTCTTTAGTTATTTAGTCGAGTCCAACTCTTTGTGACCCCTCTTGCAGTTTTGATGGCAAAATAATGGAGTGGTTTGCCATTCCTTCTCCATCTCATTTTATAGATAAAGGAACTCAGGCAAAGAGCCTTCAGTGACTTGCCCAGGGTCACACAGCTAGTTAAGTGTCTTAGGCTCAGGAAGATGAGTCTTACTGACTCCAAGTTCAACACTCTACCCACTGTGCCACCTAAAGGCATAACTCTAACTTTAACCGTCCCATAAACCCATCTGTTTTGAAGTCACTGAGTGTGAATTTATGTATTGGATTAATTTGGAGGTTCTTAATGAGTTCTTTATAAAATTCCTCTACCTCCTTTTGCTTTGCCACAAGTGTGGGCTTTGTAGATTTTTTGTTTGTATAACTGCCACATGAGATGACCAAGTGTCCAATGAAATTATGTTTCCAAAAAAATATGTTTCTGGTTATCTTTGAATACATGGTGAATTTATATTCTGTCAGCTACTTTATTTGCTGCTTCAAAGAAAATTCATGAGACATCCTTCCCATTTAGCTGAAACTTCTTTTTTTTCTTCTGATTCCATTAGATTGTATGCTCCTTAAGGGTAGGCACTGTCTTTTACCTCTTTTTGTATCTCCAGAGCTTAGCACAGTGCCTGACACAGAATAGGCATTTTTTTTATTTGTTGTTCAGTCGTTTCAGCTATATCTGATTCCTCATGACCCCATTTGGGATTTTCTTGGAAAAGATGAGGAAGGTCCTTGTGAACACTCCTAAAATAATGTAAGTGGTTGCCTGCTACATCTACTTGTTAGTCTGATTCTGACCAGATATATTCTTCATTATTATGAAGTTAGAGTGAACTCTCAATTATTCATGCTAATAAGAGGAGAAGTAAGACATGAGGGGTACAAGGGAATAGATAATTTTAAATTCCTCTTCCATTTGCCTTTGCAATACACTCAAACAAATTTTCACACATAGATATTCTCACCCTTCTCTGTTCCTGGCCTGGAGTGGATCATTAAGAGAATGTAGATTCCAGATCACTGTGAATAATTTACAAACTAAAAAATAAAGAGTCAAATGAATAATAATAGGTCCCTTATGCCTGAAAAAATGCCCAAGCCTATTACAAGCACCTACTTTCATTAATGTTGAAGATTATATCTTATTTATCTCCAATTCTACCTCCAGACCACAGGTATCTGAAATGTGTTTTATTTTGCTTCACATTTTCCCAAGAACCTAGTGTTTTTCACTCATTGGGTGGGTTTTTTTTAAGGTTACTGAATTGCAGCAGAGCTCAGTAACATCTGGCCAAAGTTGTAAAATTGTGCAAGAATGAAGAACTACAGGGAAAGGGATCAGGGTTGAGGGCGAGGAGCATGCCAAGGTAAAGTTCTAACACATTTTAACACAGAACCTCCTCCGTATCATATACTTTAGTTACTTAAATTACACTTGGGATCTGCTGGGCTTTTGGAGGGGGGTGAGAAATAGGGTGAATTAGAATACCTAACCATGTCCCAGTCATAATTTGTGTCACTAGCCTAAAATGGATATTAAAATAAACAGAGAGCATGAGTTTGTGTGTAGGCAGACAGAATTCTTGGAGGAAGGCCAAATGAAATAATATTTAAGGTCAAGAACATGCTGAGCTATTAATATGGGGAAGTTAAGATTGTCAAGTAAACTTGGGGCAGTACATTTGCAGATATTTGTTTGCTGGAACCTTGGGAGCCAAGAGTTTGAATTCTGCCTCATACGCTTACTAACTGTGTCACCCTGGGCAAGTCACTTAACCTGTCTCACTCTAAGTTATCTCACCTGGAAAATGGATAATAACAGCATCTACTTCATAGAGTTCTTGGAGGATCAAACTTAATAATGTATTTAAGAATTTTGCAAACCCTAAAACACTCTATAAATGTTAATTTTGTTGTTGTGTCTTCCATATTCCTACTGAGGGTAGAGACTATCTTTCTTTGTACCACTAGCACTTCCAGCAATGCCTGACACAGAATAAACACTTAATGAATGCTTCTGATTGGTTGATTGTTACTATTCCTATTCAGAGTAAAAAAAGAATTGGTTTCAATTCCTGTTTTTGATACTTATTAGCTCTGTGATTGTGAGCCGATTGTTTAACCTCCTTGGAGGCTTGGGCAATTCTCCAAAACCTGTATGATAATAGATGGCTTGCAGCTTAGGTGCTCCACCAAATGGAATCGCAGATCCTTAAAATACTGATGTATCCAATCAGAAGTTAACAGGGCTAATGCATTGATTGCTGATTCCAGATCTATTAAACGTTGATGAGTTGATGGTGTTTTATATTCTTGACATGATTTTCATGTTTATCATTGTCTTTGGAGAACATTCCCTCTACAGAAAACTGATAATGAAGGTACTGTGATATCATCTACATAGAAAGCTTGAGTGGCACCAGGGAGCAACAGATAATTAGCAAGAGAAGTGAGGAAAAATCAGTACAGATGATGAAACCCATTTCCTTCCTCTTAGTAGTGAGATCCTATGCTGTCAATTCTAGATTGCTTTGTTTAAAAGTTTTACTTAATTGTTTTGACTTTGTTACAATGGAAAACCCAGCGTCATGAGGGCAATGGGGTGGATGATACTGGAAAATAACTGTGAAGAAAATAATAATGAAGTGCACCAATAATTCTTCCCCCATGATTGGACAGTCAAAAGCTGAGAACTTTTCCCATAACCTCCTCTTAAGGAGGCTGCCCAAGCCAGGTGTTTCTTCATTTCCCACCAGCTATACTCCTTTGGACTACTACATCATTCCCCCTTGCACGTAGTAGGCACTTAAGAAATGTTTATTAACTGACTGATTTTTTAAAAAGAGGTGGAGATACTCATTAGCATCATGACTGTGACTGTTTTGCTAGAAGACCAGGCACCTCCTGGTCAAGAGGTAACCTTCCTTGTACTTGAAATAATACAGTACCATTAGAAATCTTCCATAAAAAGGGACTTAATTTTGTCCATAAGACTACCAAAAAAAAAAAAGAAAGATTATAATTTACCAATGGGTCAAGTTCTCTGAAAACTACATGTAGGAGATAGAGCTTTCCTAGGGGAACATTAATCTTCCCTTTTACATGTCTCCTCATGGGAGGAAAAAGAAAATTGAATGGGGACCATTTGCTTTGATCCACTGTCTCCACCAGCTTAATTCCAAAGTTCAATAGTGTAAATAAGCATTAGATGAGTCAAAGAGAAGACTCAGGGAAGTTGGCAGTTATCTTCAAGAATCTTAAAGCCTTTCTTGTGGAAAAGGAATTCAACTTGTTCTTTGTGGCCCCAGAGAAAAAAATAACAAAACATGGGTAGAAGTTGCAAAAAGGCCATTTACAAGTGCCAGTATTTGGGTGGGAGCTTTAAGATAATAAAAGCTGACTAAAAGTGGAATGGGCTATCTTGGAAGGTCTTCATGGTCCTTATCATCGTAGGTCTACAAAAAAAAAAGGTTGAATGACCAGTTATCACAATGGCCATTACAACCACAGTCCAATTATAGTAGGGATTTTCTGTTTTGAAAGTGAGTTGAACTAAATGTATGTTGAGATGGCTTCTTACTCTGAAATTATGGGACAGTACAATTCTGTGTCGTGATCCTGGGATGCTAGTGGGAAAAGAAGTCAAATTATCCTTTTTATGAAAGAGCATTAGTTCTCTCTATTGTCAATTGCCTTTTCCCGTTCGCTAGTAGTCTAGTTAACGGCTTGAGAGAGTTAATGCCTCCAATGTTGAGGAAATGTCCCTGTTCTACCAATGGTGGGATGTGGTGCTGTTGACACATGTTTGATGGAGTTTTTAAAAAGCCATTTGGAAGGGGGAGGGGAAAGTAAAAAGTACACAGCAGAGAGCAAAAAAAAAACCAATAAGGAAGCAAAAAAAGTTGGGCAGCTTTGAAAAAATTGTGTATATTCATTTTATATATATGTACATATATATATATATCTTCTTGAAATGGAAATTTATTGTTTTATATTGAATCCTCTCTCATGGTCTACTATGTACATGGCAATGTTTTTTTTTTCCTTTTCTCATAATGGATTTAAGGGTAGAATGTAAAAATTTACCAAAAATATAAGCAATTTGACAAGGAGTTTTCATATCAAGTAGTTATCTGAAAAGTCCAAATTCCAAAAAAAAAAAAAATTTGGAAAATCTCTAACACTAGACAAGTGATATCTGTTGTAAATCTGGACAATTCCACCCCACCACTACCACCACCAAAACCACAACTACCTCTTTCTAATTCTGGAGCTAAAATCAAATAAATCTGTCATTGTACTTGGAAAGAGTGTGTCAGTTTACTCTCCTATGGCCCCCCTTACCATTCCTGCAACTTTCCACACCAAAATTTCTCTCCCTGGACACCACTCTCTCTTTTAGAATACAAGGTCCTTCAGGTCAGGAAGTCATCTTTGCTTTTATATTATCCCTACTACTTCTCAAAGTGCTTGGCACATAGTAAGTGCTTATTAAACATGTTTTTCGTTCATTTAGTACATCATTTGATTCAGATGTTTCCACTCTTTGGCATCTCATTTCTAAAACTCAGTGATTTTTTTTCTGGTACTTTGATCTTTGTGTTCTGATTTTAGGAAAGAGTCACATGTAGATTTTATCACCATTTATTTTTGTGCTTCCAGAATTTTCCACTTTCCCCATAATTATGACCACAACCCTTCTGACTGATATGTTTCTTGAAGATTTACGTCTCAGTTTACGTCACAGATCTTTTCCCCATAGGGATTCTATGAGAAGAGATCCTTGCCTGATTGCCCTAGGTTACTTTAAGTACAGAAAATGAAAAGAAGGAATGAAAAAAGTTGGAAACTGATTGTGCTGATATTCTGAATAGAACTGTAAGCTCCAATTTGGTGTAACTAATTAGCCACAGCTCTTCAAGAATTGGTACAAATGTCACAGGGTTTATAATGTCAACATTTCATTTTCACAAAAAAAAAAAATCAACTTGATAACATAAAGCCAGGAAAAGCTAAATGGTCACAGCAACTATCTCGAAAATTAGACAAAGGTCACTTAGCGTCTTAATGAACAGTGCTGTTAATTAATGAGAAAACAACTAGAACATGGGCTATTTGGCAATGAAGCGTCTTGCAAAAATCAATCAATTTTGACTTAATGCCACTTTAGGAAACACAAGAATAGTATAACTCACCAAGACTAGTTTGAAATCCCTAGAGACATGAAAAGCTATTTCTAGAGTTTATTAAATGAGGACTTTTGTATTTTTAATATCTAAAAGATAGGGTTAATGACCAGATCATTGTTCTAGGAAGCATAGACTTGAATATTTGTCACATCTTTCTCACTGAATCTTGGTTTTATTAATTTCTGTGTCTTTTTTCCTTAATTCTAAACCAAGGACAGGAAATATGTTCCTTACGGTATGTTACAAGGATTAATGAGGGAGTGCATTTAGAAGTTTAATGTGGTATAGCACACAGAGCCCTGGAGTCAGTATGAAAAGGCCTCTGTCAAGGTTGCTTACTAATCATGTGAATTTCATCCATTCATTCACTTCTAATTCTGTTTCCTCATCTGTAAAATGGGGGAAATGATGCATCTAATGCTCCTTACCTCACAGAGTTATAAGAATGAAATAGAATAATATAAAATATTTTAATTGCAAAACAGGATGTACATATTACTGTGGATGATAAGTATATTGTTGGTAGCATTTCAGTATTGATAGAAATGTGAATCTGAGAGCTACAGTAGATGAGTAGCAAAAGTTACTCATAATATTCCTTTTTTACATTACGCCTTTCTTCTAAGGAGGCATTGAATCTTATTTCACATGACTTTTTTCTACCTTCGTGAGAAAAGGATGAATATTTCTTTATAGGTGTATGTGTGTTAGTTGCCAAAGAAGACCGTGCCATCAGAGAAATAATGACATGACTTGCACTTGACTTTGTTTTGAGTGAGGGAGGGCTGTGCAGGTCACCAGCCTCACTTCTCCACAGTCACTTGAATCCAGTGACCAGATACTCACCAGGATGACTGGAGATGACCCAGGAGAGGCAATCGGGTTTAAGTGACTTTCCCCAAGGTCACACAGCTAGTAATGTCAACTGTCTGAGGTAAGATTTGAACTCAGGTCCTCCTGACTCCTGCTCTATTCACTGCACCATGTAGCTGCTCTCTTTATAGGTAGAAACTAAGATAAGGAAGGGGCAGCTAGGTAGCACAGTGGATAGAGAGTTGAACCTGGACTCAGGAAGTTGTTATTATGAGTTGCTTTCAGTTGTGTCCAACTCTTCATGATTCCATTTGGGATTTTCTTGGCAAAGATACTAGAATGGTTTGCCATTTCCTTCTCCAGCTCATTTTACAGAGGAGGAAAATAAGGCAAACAGGGTTAAGCCACTTGCCCAGGGTCACAGCTAGTAAGTGTCTGAGGCCAGATTTGAATTCAGGAGGAGTCTTCCTCACTCTAGGCCTGGTGCTCTATCCACTGTACTACCTAGTAACCCCAGAGTAAGGATGACCTGAGTTCAAATTCAGCTTAGGACATTTACTAGGTGTGTGACCCTGGGCAAGTCACTTAACGCTGTTGCCTTAGTTTCCTCATCTGTAAAGTGAGTTGGAGAAGGAAATGTCAAATCATTCTAGTATCTTTGCCAAGAAAATCCCAAATGGGGTCATGAAGAGTCAGATACAACTGAAAACAACTGCACAACAGCAACAGCAAAGACAAGAAAAATTAACCAACTTAACCAGAGAATGATGGTTAAAGAGTGGCAAAAGCCAAACTATTGCACCCCTGACTATAAGGTTCTACAAATATGAACAGAGCTATCCCTAGTACAAATTGCTTAAATCAAGTTTAGGGACTATAGAATAGAATTTAGCCGTGCTGTAGTGGAAAGAGCTCTGAGCTAAAGTCAGAACACATGAGTTTGAATCCCAACTCTAACACTGCGTGACCTTAGGTAAGTAACAGCCTCTCTGTGCCTCATATCCCTATCTAAAAAGTGGGGGAGATAATAATAACAATACATTTACAAGCACTTTGAAAATTATAAAGCATTATATCTGTCTGTTAATATTACCAATCATATTATTATTAGGTTATATTATATAGGTTTCACTACCAAAGAAAGACTTGTGATAATACTTGACAATGAGCAATGAGATGAAGCATCAAATAATCTCTGACACATAGTGTTTTGGAAACTGTAAGCAAATCACTTAAATTCTCAGTGCCCTAGGTAATTCTCTAGGCTTTACCACTGTGCCTTTCCCTTCACTTGGGAGTCAGTGGTAAAGTTTGCTTCTAGGGTGTGGCAGCACACCTCCGTATACTGGGTCCATACTCATTCACACCTGTAGAGACCACCATGTTTAGTAGTTTCAATATATCAGTGGAAATAAAACAGCAAAACTGATGAATTGAACATCTAATTGCTAGTGATTTTTGGAGACATGTCTCTATCAGTCTGTGATCTGTTCTCTTATAGGATCTAGGCCTAGAAAGGATCTTAGAGATTATCTCCCTCAAGGATTTTTAACCTGAGTCCACAGGTAGATTTCATATGGTCTATGAACTTGAATGGAAAAAAAATGACATCTTCATTTTTACTGACCACTAACTGAAATTTAGCATTTCCTTAAATTATTTTAAAAACATTATCATCACAAAGGGCCCATAGGTTTCACTAGAATGCCAAAGGGCATTGCATGGCACACACACACACACACACACACACACACACACACACAAAGGTTGAGTCCTTGATATATCCTATCTCTGACTTCTCATTATGCAGATTAAGAAACTGAAACCCAGAGGGTTAAACATCTCATATAAGGTTATGCAGCAAGCAAGCGACAGACAATGAATTTGAACCAGGTCTTCTGACTCTAAATACTGTTCTGTCTTCTATACAATGTTTATTTCTGCTAGATAATAGTTACTAGAAAAGTAATATGAAATATTACTCTCTAGTCTTAATATAATGAAATATCTACTGTGAAATTCATAATTTCAAATTTTTGGTCTTAAAAAATGATGCAAATTTCATATTTGGCTGTGGAAAGAATTACACTCAGGTTCTCTGAGGCCACACTACTAACTTATAACTCAGGACAGATTGAACCTTTCTACAATATACAAAGCATTTCCCCTTGCCGGTAGGCAAGATTTGAAAAATACACCCTCTGCGTTTTTTTGTCCCTTAGAGTCTCATGATACTAGTAAGATCAATACCCAAGTCCAATCTATCATGTTAATTTTAGATTCTTCCGTTTAGTTGGTCTTCTCAAAACTTCTCTTTACTGATTTTGTTGCCCTGGACAAGTCACTTGTCAGAGATTCAGTTTCTTCATCTGTTAAAAGAAGAGGTGGAAGCTAATGACTTTCTAACCCTATGACCCTATGACCCTGTGATTATATATCATTGAACATTGTCTTATGTTATATAAGCACCAACAGTTTAACTTTTGGCACTGTGTCCACCATCTTTCATCAGTAACTCAACATGTTTCCTTTTACAAGTAAGAGGTCATCCCCTGTATACCCTCTTTAGCACAAGGGAAGCATCAGGCTTGTCATTAATTCCATGTATAATATCAGGAGATATTATTCTCATTTATCACTGTTTATATTTTTATTACTGTGGTAGTAGTAGTAGTAGTCAAAGCACTTATAATAAAATTAATAGTAGTAGTAGTCAAAGTAGTAATAAAAATAGTAGCTGAAGTAGTAGTAGCAGTAACAGAAGCATTTTTATAGTGCTTTAAGGTTAGCCAAACATATTATACATATTCTCTCATTTGATCATCACAATAACTCTGTGAGATCAGTGCCATGATTCCCCACTTTACAGATGAGGAAATTAAGAGTGAGGGAGGTCAAGTGGTTTGCCCAGGGTAACACAGAGAGTAAAGGTCTGAGGCAGCGTTTGAACTGCAGTCTAACTCCCTCCACTGTCACTACCACATAGAAAGGAAAGAACTGGGGTTGCTCTGATTTTTTGTTTTGTTTTGAAAGCACTATGAAATAGCAAAGAACCAGTTTTGATCAACATAGCACTTGTTCCCTAGCTAATCAGTACAACAAGTTAATTATGTCATTCTTGACAGGGAAAAGCTTTTACCTTCCAAATGTAATTTTGGTCTTTTATTCTATGACAAGCCACTTAATGAGACATTTCCAGGTTGCCTTTCCCCTGGGTTAACTCCCAACTCCTCCTAAATGACTCCAGTCACTGATCCATAACCCTGATGTTATCATGCCTCAAAAGGGGGCAAGATAAAACAAGCTAACTTACCAACGGGTACAAATTTCTTGAGATTTGATTTCTCCTCTCATGCCAGAGACTCTGATGAATGTTCATGCTCCCATGGTCTGCTGTTTCATAATAACATGGTTAAATTATATGGAAGGGGATTGAACTGTGGTTTCATTAATATAGGGAACTCTCAAGTGAGAAATTCTGCTACCAGCATAGGTCGGCACTTTCTCTGCAACATAAAGTCATAGAGGGTTGACTAGAGCAAGGAGAGATTATGTTATTTTCTCAGGGTCATACAGCCAGTATGTGACAGAGGTAAGGCTTGAAGCCAGGACTGTCCTGGCTCCCTAGGCCATCTCTCAATTCATAGCACTATGCTGCCTCATTTAAAACAATAAAAAAGGAACAAAAATATGTAAATGTTTGCTTCCCCACTAAGCAGGTCAGCCTCACAAGTTTAAGGATTCTCTTTCTCCCTCTCTCCCTCTCTCCCTCTCTCTCTCTCTGTCTCCCTCTCTCCCTCTCTCCCTCTCTCTCTCTCTCTCTCTCTCTCTCTCTCTCTCTCTCTCTCTCTCTCTCTCCCTCTCTCTCTCTCTCTCTCTCCCTCTCTCTCTCTCTCTCTCTCTCTCTCTCTCTCTCTCTGTCTCCCTCTCTCCCTCTCTCCTTCTCTCTCTCCCCCCTCTCTCTCTTTTTTTTCTCTCTCTCCCTCTCCTTCCCTCCCTCTGCATTGAAATGAAAATGTTTTCTACCTAATATATGCACTCAAAATGAGGTTCCTGGTTTTAAATTCATACATTCTACGTTACTAGGTAGTTAATATAAAGGCAACTACTCCTCCATATGGATTGCACAGGATATGACAGTTATTCATCTTATATATCTGGAATTAGATCAGAGCCCTAAAATGTTAAGACTTGAGAGAAATAATACTTTGCTAGATGAATATATGGCTGTTGTTCAGTCATTTCAGTTGCATCCAATCTTTCATGACCATTTGGGGTTTTCTTAGCAGAGATACTAGAGTCATTTGCCATTTCTTCTCCGGTCAGTCTAGTGCATCCATTTTGTCACACAATCAGAGGTTAAGTGACTTGCCCAAAGTCCCATAGCTAGAAAGTGTCTAAGGCTGAATTTGAACTCAAGCCTTCCTGACAACAGATCCAGTGCTCTATCCACTGAGTCACCCGCTGCCATGTATGTATAGGGATCTTGTTTTGTAGCAGTTTGATCCAGAAAAGAGAAATAAAACTAGCATGATAAAGTAGGAAAAAATCTTGGTATGATGTAACAGAAAAAGTCGGAGCCCTTGGGTTTGAATCTCAGCACTACCATTAGTTTCCTTGAAATCTTGAGTAAGTCTTTCCCCAGTCTGGGCCTCAGTTGGATGACCTCCAAGGTCCACTTAAAACTCAGAGTTTCAGGGGAAGACTGTCCATATTCAGAGCTAACCAAAAGCCTGCTGATTTCCTCTGAAATATCTACCACAAATAAATGTCTTTATTTGTTCTTCGTAGGAGTTTGTGATGATTGTTGTCTTTGGGTTGGAGTTCATCATCCGTATCTGGTCAGCTGGTTGCTGCTGTCGCTACAGAGGATGGCAAGGAAGACTGCGATTTGCCAGAAAACCATTCTGTGTTATAGGTGAGTATCAAGGAAATGACACAAACTTTTCTGGGTCTCCCATATGGATGCAGGTGAAGTTGATATCATGCTTCAGGGCTGATCTGAACTAAGCATTGATTTCAACATGTACCAACATTCCTCTTTATTATGATAAATGACGTAGTACTCTAATTGAGATTACCTGGGATGAATAAATATTTAACAGCCTTAAAAATGCCCATCGATGAGCAGCATGGAAATATTGCAGTCAAAGGATTCCCTTTCACTGACATAAAAGAACATGTTCATGATTGGTTAGCTGGCTTGAATTTTTTTTAAAGGATACACAGAGTTAGAGAGAAATTATCAGTTTCTAGATGATCCTAAGCAATCATAACTACTTTCACATAGACCCTCACTAACCAACCCTGTCAGTGTGGATACCTAAAATGTAATGACCTGTACCAAAAGTCATAGTACACAGTTCTGTTATTAAAGACCTTTGAAAAATATGGAGCAGGGACTTAAATGGCATGTCTAGGCAAGAAAGACTTGGTATAAAGTCGTCTCATATTTTTGCACTGAAGCTATTTTCCCAACACTCACGCTGGCAGAATGGATTCCAGGGGACCTCTACATCTCCCCTTACGGCACTATCCCTTAGAGGAGGTGAGAGGGCTGGGAGGGGAGAGAATGTCTTTCTAATACTATAGCTCACAAGCCCCCACCAGTATGTCTCACATATTATTATTTGACATCAATTAGCAAGTAAGACTTAATTAGCTTTGAGTGTTTTCTGAACTGTGTGGACAAGCACCATGGATTTTCCCAGACTAAACTGAAAACAACTAGGCCTGGGCAAGATGCAATAACTTCTGTCTTCTGCTTACTAACACAGGCAGATTTAAGGAGTGTCCAGCAGACGTATTATTTGTCTTATCCTAGTTCTATTTTGAGGGCTGATAGGTGACATAGTGGATACGGTGCTGAGCCTGGAGACAGGAAGGTTCATCTTTCTGAGTTCAAATCTTCCCTCAGACTCTAACTAGCTGGGTGACCCTGGGCAAGTCACTTGACCCTGTTTGCCTCAGTTTCCTCATTTGCATAATGAGCTAAAGAACGAAATGGCAAATCACTCCAGTAATCTTTGCCAAGAAAACCCCAAACAGGGTCATGAAGACTCAGACACAACTGAAATGACTAAACAACAACAGATCCATTTCAGACTTTATGAAGGTCTGCGTACCATGTGAGCTAAGTGCTTCCTCAGTGTCAGCAAACCAACACTAAATCTGTACCCAACAAGGATGCTCTGAATCCTTTCTACTTAGATACCAGTATAAAGTGGCATAATGTCAGATGTTGCTAATGATGATACAAATAGCATTTTTAAAGAGCATGGCTCCCACACAACAACAAACTTAGGACAAGTATCCTATCCTCTACATCATTCATCAAAGGCTGAGTTTTCCCTCATTCTCTCTGATCTTTCTCTGTCTCAATTTTCAGGCTGAAGTTCAAATCAAGATAGACTGTCAGGACTGCAATATTGTTTAGACTTCTTCTTCCATTATTACCATAGTTGATACCTGCCCTTTTTTATATATTAAGTATCAAGGGTCACATAATCCCTAATCACAAGAGTCTCGTGACCTCTAACACAGGCACACAATGAGATCTCACATCTAGAGCTGGAAAAGACCTCAAAAACCATCTAATTCAATGCCCTAGTTTTATTGATAAAGGGAGGAAAGGGAACCTATTACGTGCCAAGCACTGTGCTAAATTCTTTACAAATATGATCTCATTTTTTATTACAGTAATCCTGTGAAATAGGTGCTATTATTCTCCTCATTTTACAGTTAAGGAAACTGATTAAATGACTTGCCCAACATCACATAGCTAATAAGCATATGAGGCCAGATTTTAACTCAGGATTTCTTGACTCCAGGCTCAGCACGCCATTTGCTGTGTCACCTAAATGCCTAATGGAGGCCTAATGGAAATTAAGTGACTTGCCCAAGGTCATGCAGATAGTGTTCAGAAGGTGTTTTCAGGCATGCGGCTTTCACTAACCTGTCACTTTCCAGTCCTATTCATGAATTCCATGCCTTAAAATCTCCAGAAGTCTATCTACTATCCATCTACTACATGAGACTCTCCCCAGGTACATGCACAACAGAGAAACACTCAAACTGACATACAGGCGAATTCGCTTGGGAACTAGACTCCCTGGAGCCACACTGACTTGTCACCCAGAGATCATTCTTGGCATTCTTCCTCTTGCCTCCTGAGGACATGTTCAGTTCTATAGGAAAATAGCCAGCAGAAGAACACTGGGCTAGCTTTGCTCTTAGAGGCTGACTCCAGGAAGTCCCAGAGGACGAGAGATTCTTGCCAAAGGTCACACATCTAGTAAGTATCTAAGGCAGAATTTGAACTCGGGTCCTGCCGACTCCAAGATCCATTATTCTGTGCCACCATCACCGATTTAGAACTCTTGTCATTGTGTGTTGAAGACCAAACACATCACTGGTGATGTCTTGACTTGCATGTGGATTGGGCTAAAGCAAGTTTAGAAGGGACCTCAAAGGTCATCTAACCCAACTTAACCCGTTCATGATGAGGAAACTGAGACCAAGAAAGAGAAAGTAAATAGCTCAAAGACACACCAGTAGCAAGTAGCAGAGCAGGGATTCTAACCTATATTTTCTAACTACAAATCCATTATTCTGACCGATAAAGCCATGAAGTCTTCCCAAGATTAAATCATATTTAGTTATATGAATTACCTTTACCATTAACAATCAGAATAGCTCACATTTCTTTGGAAATCCTTTAATGTTTACAAATTGGTTTCCCTATAATATTTCTGTAAGGCAAAGATAATCGACCCCATTTTATAAAAGATAAACTTGGAAGACTTTGTTGTGGTTAAACAGCATGGCATAGTGGAAAGGACACTGCAATGGGAGTCTGGAAGGTGTATTCAAGTCCTAGCTAGATCTAATCCACTGTGTGAATACAAGAAACTTAATTCCATTCCAGGGCCTCAGTCTATAAAATAAAGAGGGTCAGCCTAAGGAATCTCTAAGATACCTTACAATGCTAATATTCTGTGATTTATTCCAACTGACCATTTCTTTTCATTATCTGGCTGCTTTGATATACAAGTACAGGCTTTTTTTTCCCCACAGAATGTTTTATTGAGTTGGGTCTTTCATGTCAAGATTCAGCATTATTTTTTTAAACCTGGGGGTAAAAAAGATAAAACTCAAAGTGAATTGTAAATTATCACAGTCCTCAGATGCCTCTCTAGGACTGGATTCAGGCTATTGCCATTTATTTGTCCAAATATCTCTTCTCTCAGAAGATGTGATTCTTTCTGTTGTCAGAATTGCCATGCTACCTTACAGGCAACCAGGTGGGTGTAAGAATCCTCGATTTTCGTGGCTAGCCCACCCAGAAGCAAGTACCTAAAGAGACTTGATTTTACTCAGACTTACCTGTTTGTACTTCCCAGCCAGTAAAAGCTATATCATAGGGCGTGGTAACCTGATCCCAGACTGCCTCACAAAAAAAGTACTTCATATTTTCCAGGAGACCAAAACTAACCAATCCAGCTAACAGATGGGCAGTCAAAATTCACTCAACTTTTACTGAATGAGAAAAGTTTTGTGGATGATTACAGGACTCTCCCATCCCAGATTTTAAAAACCAATGTAAAATTGGTCTCTCTCCAATATCAGGGGTTGGGGCAGCATTTATTCTGGTATGGGATCTATAAAGAAAATTTCATCTGTAAGAGCCTGCTTCCTTTTGATAACTGCTTTTAGTTTGTGGCTGTATCAGCTGCCCCTTAGTCCTTGAATCTCTTCTCCTCCTGCCTCAGATATCAATGTTTCTTTAAAAATAAAAAAGACTGAAAAATAGCATCCTATTCCCTTCAATCCAACCCTCCTGTTAGAGGCCCATATGGGTAAAGACATACTCCACAGTATGGGTGTCATTTTATGTAGAGATAGCTGCAATTTAATTGAGTTCAAAGTACAGTAGTATTGTCTGGTATTTTCATTCATGGTTTTATTCCTGCTTAAATTAATTGTTTGCAAAAGGAGTTAATGTCAAAGTGAAGCCCAGTGATAACTGGGTTCAGGGACAAGACTGGCATTTGGGTTTGGGCTAACTGTTACTTCTAGTTTACACTGTATATACTTGTGATGACTTAATCAAATGAGATAATATTTGTAAAGTGTTCAGCACAGTGCCTGTAGTTAATATAGTAGACACTATATTAACATTTATTCCCTACCTCCCTCACCTGGAGTCTAACTAAATCTGTGTATTAATGAGCTATGTTATAAAGGAAGCTCATTTGGTAGTGGCATAGCCTGTCATGAAAGAAATTTGATTAAAGTAATAAAACAGTTACATGGCACAGTGGATAGAGACCTGTGCTGGGAATCATGAAGACTCACCTTCCTGAATTAAAATTCAGTCTCAGACACTTACTAGCTAGTTATGGGACCCTGGGCACTCACTTAATACTGTTTATCTCAGTTTCCTCATCTGTACAATGAGTTAGTGAAGGAAATGGCAAATCTCTCCAGTATCTTTGCCAAGAAAATCCCATATGGGGTCACAGAGTCATACACGACTGAAACAACTGAATAAAAGCAAAATGTTGTAGCTTGTTCTCACAGAGAACCAATGACATAGGGGATGTCATCTTGACTTGCAAGTGGCCTGGATTTAAGTGAGTCTGGATTGTCTAGCCTCACTCTGTCTTCCAGAGGCATGGGAGTCCAGTGGCAAGACATAGGTCAGGATAGCTGGCAGTGGCCCCGGATTCCATGGGAGGCCCTAGCTCTTTAAGCTAAGGTCTTTCTCAGTTCTCAGTTTGTCTGAGAAAATACCCATTCAGTGCTTAAAACCTAGGCAAGAATTGAGGCAAAAGATGGCCTGCTCTGACTTCACAAAAGAAGTAGTGAGAGAGAAGAAGACCCTCAAATATTCTGGCCATAACAGAAACAATTGCTAGTTTCACTAACTCTGACTCATCAAAACTCAGACAGTGAGCAAGTGAGGCTTGGGCTGGGACCTATTATTGCCTAATCAGTGAAAGCCAAGGTGATATGGATTTAAAGACATAGTCTGGTAGCTCCATTTGAATCCCAGTGGGCATTGTCAATGCCATACCAGAACTATATTTCAAGAAGTCATAAATGAAAACTACATGAGACAAAAGAGTTAGTTGTCCCCGTGTTTTGGGGGGAAAAAACAGACATTACATAAATAAGGAGAAGTAAATGCATTACAACAGATTGCACAAATATTATATTCTTGTTTAGATTACTTTTTTGTTGGCCATTGTAGAATAAAATCAAATTAATGAATGGTGATCAGAGTCATGATCTAAGCTCACATTTATATGGTACCATGGTTTTAGGTCTGGATTTATGATTTCATTGGAATGGAGAGTTTCCCATGAAGGAAACTCTTCTTACCAATTCAACTCAGTGCCTGTTCTGCAGCTTATAGTCATAGAGAGTTGCCTAGGGCACTAAGAGTCCAAGGGACTTGCCCAGGGTTGTGTAGGCACTATATATGAGAGACTGGATATGAGCCCAAGTCTTCCTGACTCTAAGGTCACTCACTATACCACTCGAAACCTCAAATAGAGTCTTGCAGTTTATTAAAAACAGGTTCTTATCTGTCTACAGGAAGCATAGCTCTGACCTTGGCAAGAGGTAAGAGAATGGAATAGACGACTTCTCATTGGCCCCTAGAATTCTGTGATTTGATATCCATGTCAAATGTCCTCTTTGAACTCCCCTTGCAAATCTTTCAGTGATTCACAAAAGGAGAGTATCCAGAAGATCTTTGTGGCCTAAGCATTGGTTCGTGATAACATATGTGGTGACTAGTTCCTTTGACATGGTAGGCATGGTCATTGTCCAATTAATCACATCTTTCCGATTAATCACCGCTAACTGTATCCATTAAAGTAACTAGAAACCCATCTGTGTTGTTGAGACCCAGAATGACTACTTCACAGTTTTGTGCTGCAGTAAGGAATTTGTTTGTTTCTTTTTTTGTTGTATGTAGGCAAGGGCCAAGTCTCAACAACTTTCTGGTTCTCTCTTCTCAGACTACTGTTCTCTCTGCCCCACGATGCCAAAAAGACAAAGCACTGCAAGAAATCATTAACTTGTGAAAAATACACATTTCTATGTTTTCATGTTTTAGAAAATATCTTTTAGCTATGTTTAAATTGAATGAAGACATCTATGTCCTTTCTTAAACTAAGAGTTTTCTTTCACCGCTTTATTGATTTAACTCCCTTTGTGTTTGGGGCGAGGTATGGGGAGTCACTTTAAAGCTGCTAAGGACCTGTCTTCAATAAAAGAACTTCCTTCTTATATCTCCAGTTTGTACAATGCACATCTGTCCCAGAACAGTAGTAATGATATTTTCATAGCTTTGGGCATTGATCGTTATTCTCCTGGTTGACAGAATGTTCTTGGTTTAGCACTTAATAATTACTACACATATTGTCCTTAATTTACCTGAGCTGTCTACCTGTGCTATAAACATTTGGTGATTAACTTTGCAGTCTGACAAATTATTCAAACTAGTAGCCAAAGCGGTAAAAACGTTCACATTGTCTCATGAAAGTGATTTCATGGTCCTCTCTTCTAGCTTTCATCAATGACCTTCCAGCGAATAACAAATGGTACCAAAGAGTGGTACTTAAATTATAGTAATGAGTCTAATCTGTGAGAAAGTCAGATTATTTCTAGCAGTGAATCCTTGGGCCCTTTGGTGTCTTCTTCTTAAAAAAGCTATATTTGTACAACTTTTTTCAATCTTGCAGTATTTCTCCTGGGAAACATAAGACAGCAGTTTGATATTATGCATGAATCTATACTTAGAATTATACACACACACCTACACACATAACACATATATATGTGTGTATATATACATATGTATATATGTCTTTCATCTCTTTCATTCCTGTTTTAAAGCTTTTTTTTAAAGTAAGATGATCTCTGATTAGGAGAGAGGGGTAAAACACAAGAAAGACATTTCTCTCTCAAATTGCTTTGAAGCTTGACACCAAACCTTCAAGGAAATATCAATAATATTTGTGTTTAAGAAAAGAAAAAAATCACAAACCAGACTCTTAGCTTTACTGAAACCAAAGAGGAAAGTGACAAGCTGTATTGTAATCATCTGCACACCTGTACCTGTGCTGATCTATCAGTGTGAGATTATCCTAATAAGGAGACAATTACTCATGTATTCAAAAGGTAGATCAATGGAGTTCTAAAACTGCTGCTCCCACCCCCCCCACACCATTTTTAAACTGATTGATATATATCTCAGTTTTTATATATGCATGTATGTATATATATTCATATATATGTATATATGCATTTCCCTTCCTCTTCTATCTTTGCTTTTATAGAGTTTTGTTAAAGAACTGTATTGTTTTTCACACCTAATTTGTCTTCTCCACACAGTTATAATTTAGATTTTCGTACTATTTCTTCTCTGACATCTTTCTAGCTCACACTTTCCATTCATTCAATGTGTCCAAAGTCTTAAAAAAAACACACAGGCTAATTTTACAAGTTTGTCCAAATCGATCATTTGAAGTGAGCCCTTATCATCCCATGAAAAACAGAAGGTTTTATCAAAATCACAGAATTTGAGTTAGAAGGTTCCTCAGTAGCCAATCATCTCTAACCCATACCCAAAAGGAATTCCCACTTTAGCAGATCTGGTGAGATCATTCAGTCTGTGTTTGAAGACCTCCAATGAAGAAGAACCTACCACTATCTAAGACAGCCCACATTCCACTTCTAAACAGTTCTGTTTATCAACATATTCCTCCTAAGACTAATTCTTCAGCTCTCAGCCCTAACATGTCCACTTCCTTCATTCTCTTGTCTCTGTTTGGTTGTTTTTCAGTAATGTTCAACTTTTCAAGACCCCATTTGGGATTTTCTTGGCAAAGATACTGGAGTGGTTTGTCATTGCCTTCTCCAATTCATCTTACAGATGAGGAAACTGAGGCAAACAGGGCTAAGTGACTTGCCCAGAGTCACACAGCTAGTATCTGAGTCCAGATTTGAACTCAGGAGGATGTCTTCCTGACCCAAGTTCTGGCATTCTATCCACTGGGCCACCTAGCTGCCCATTGGCCCTTTATCAATCTTGTATTCCTCCTCTAGATACTCTCCAATTTATTAATGTCCTTTTTTCAACTGTGACACCCAAAACTAAGTACAACATTCCAGAAGTGGTCTGACAGACAGGGGGCAGATTGACTACTGCTTCTTTAATTCCAGAAAGCTATGCCTACTTTAATGCAAACCAAGATGGAATTTGTTGTTCATTTCAGCCTACTTAAAGTAACCATACCAAAAAGAAAAAAAAAATCATGGAACAGAAAAGACATAACCATGATGAATTAGCCAAACCTTTAACCTACTCGGATAGTGAAGAAATGCTGTATGCTCAGTTATTTTTATTTTTTATTTAAATTAAATGGTATCCATGGCAAGCAGGAAATGTTCAGGGAATCTTCAGCAAATCTCTTTGAGAAAGAGAAAGACCATTCTGAAATTTGCAGACAAGATGCTGTATCCATGAAAGTAACCAGTTTGCCTACTGCTGCCATCTGCCTTGAAAGAGAACTAGGAAAAAAAAAAAGCAATAACCCAACATGTAATTACTTCGCGTTCCCATCTATACTTGAGGCTCCCAAAGTGCCACCCCAGGGAAATGGGAGAGCAATAACCACAAAATGAGTTCCTCTGGGCACTTCACCACCTTCTTGGATGGGATCCGGAACAGTACTGCTTTATACCAAATTTCACCCCATAATGAACACTGCTACCTGACTTCCAGCATGTCTCCTAATTGGCCAGATTGCCCAGAGCAAGAGAACTTCTCCTTGGGAATACTTTGGAATGCTTGTTAGTTCTAAAAGGCCACTCAGGTGCCTTTTTAGGAAATTATTACTCTGATGCACTAAATTTGAACTCATAGAGTAGCCTGAATACCTGGCATGATCTGGGAGAATCCACAGAATGTTTTGCTTCCAGCAAAATGTGTAGCTGCTTCTCAAAACTTAAAGCTATGTGGCTTTACCTGACTTTATTGAGTAGTTACCTTTTTGACTGACACAAACTTCAGGTTTTTAGGAATATACTATACTGTGTATATTATTGTGTATTTTACAAAGAATTTACTTAGGATTAAAAATTAGGTAGAATAATTAGATACCAATTCATTCCTAATCAGTAAGAATTGGTTCTTTAAATATTAATGAAAGAAACAGCATGGTGGAACAGCAAGAATGTTGGACTAAAAATTAGAAAACCTGAGTCTGAGTCCAAATTCCTCCACTATCTAGCAGTGAGTGTTTCAAGTTAATTAAACTGTCGGCGCCTGTTTCCTCATCTATAACACAAAGAGGTTGGACTGGATATTCTTAGAGGTTCCCTCTAGTTATGAACTCTATTAGCATAAATTATTAGAAAAGGCTAGAAGTTAAACACAAAAAATGCAAAACACAACCAACATGTGTAAACAAAAAAGCATCCAAAATCAAAAAGACGTTTTCTCATCTTAATTCTGGCTTCTGAATCCTCCTTTCTTTAAGTCATTTTTTTCTAAATGTCTTTGCTCTGCCACAAACTAGCATCTCTGTTACCTTGGACAAATTGTTTCATTTCTCTGAACTTTGGTTTTCTTATTAGTAAAATGGTGAAGCTGGAGATGATCTCCTTTCAATAATAAAATTGATTCTGATTTCATTCATTCAATAAACATTTGTTCATTCAGTCCCAACCCAAGTCCCACCTTGTACAGCAAGCCTACTCCACTCTGTCTTGATTCTAATGCCTTTCCTCTGCTATTTTTCTCCCATTTATCCTGTATGGAGCTTGCTTTGTGTGTATTTCTTTCTATTTTGTCTCCTTGACAAAATTGAATTGTAAGCTCCTTGAGGGTAGGACTCTTTTTGCCTCTTTTTGTATCTGCAGCACTTAGCATAGTGCCTGACACATAGTGGGCTCTTAATAAATGTTTATTGATGAATTGATTGATTGAATAATATATAAGATTTAATTAACAGTCCCTATCCTAATGGAGTTTAAATTTTACAAAGGGATTAAACACGTATGAATAATGATTTTGCTTATTGTTGTTCTATCATTTTTCAGTCACGTCTTAACCCTTTAGACCCCTTTCAGGGGTTTTATTAGCAAAGATGCTGGAGTGGTTTGCCATTTCCTTCTTCAGCTAATTTTACAGATGAGGAAACTGAGGCAAACAGTCTAAGTGACTTGCCCAGGGTCACTCTAGTCTTCCTGACTTCAGGCCTGGAACTTTATTTTCTATGTCACCTCAATGTCAATGTCACCTACAAACAATTATACTACCAAATAATACCTGATAAATACATTTAGAGGTTTGCAAAGCATGCTTCATTTTGATAGAATAACTCATTCATTAATTCATCCATTTAACAACTGTTTATTAACTGCTTCAGATGCTGTATTCAGCTCCAAGGGCAACACAAAGACATAGTCAAAGCTTCTCATGGAGCCCACAGTCAAGCAGAAGGGATGTGATATATACATAATATAGAATACCACACAACAAATACAGTTATCCCTTCCACATTTCGGAGGTCAGGAGCACTTCAGATACCCCACCCATACCCACCCCTCACGGTCTGGAAAATCCACATAAAAGTTTCTGGCCCTCCCCTCATACCAGAGAAGTCTGAATTTTTTTATGAGGTAGTTACAGAACCTTATTATAAAAATTGGGTTAAGTATTTGGTCATAGGCTATATGTAGGTCAATATTAAGTAAAAATACCCACAATATATCAAAAGTGCAATGGGGAAAGTCATGATGTGAAAGTGATAACTGTGTATATTAACTACATAAGCACTATGTGATGTCGAAAGAAAGGACGTAGTAAAGTGCCTAATAAATGCTTGTTGAGTGATGGATTTCTAACTGGAGTGTTTAGGACGAGCTCTGAGCTAGCCTTCGAAGAACAGATAGGGATTTTTAAAAGTAAGATGTACATGGTAGCGCAGCCCAACTAGATTCCCATAAGTATTTCTCAATGAGTATTTTCCATACAGATAACTGAATGCGGCTGAGAATTTTAATCTCACTGATCTCTCAGTTTATTCCTGATTTAAAAGATCTTTGTCTAGAGTAGCCTAAGGCACTGCACATACTTAACAATTTCCGTGCCATAAGCCCTAGACACTGACCTCTTCTCCCTACAGATTGGTTGATGGAGCCTGTCTTTGTCAGATCTTGGCAAAAGGTCAACGTGCATCCTGATTCCTGGAGGCACAATAATGTCACAGAATCGCAAACCAAACCTTTTATTCAGGAATAGGTGTGATTCATATTGCTTGACTTTGCAGCGTTCATGAAAATGACTAACTACATCAGCCTTTCACCGTTAAATCTTGCCATTTAAATTTTCACACCTCTCATATTGGCTCTTTCTCTCCATTCATATAGCTACTACCTCAGCTCAGGCCCTCATTACTGCTTGCCCAGGCTATTTCAGCAGCCTTCTGATTGCCTCAAGTCTCTCCCTACTCCAGGACATCCTTCCTATATATATATAAAATTTTTCTTAAATGCAAATCTGACCATGTGATGACCCTATTTGACCAACCTTAGCACTTTCCTACTGCCTCTAGGAGATCAACATATATTATTCTTCTGTTTAGCACAACTTGGCTCCAATCTCTCTTTCTAACATCAATGGACATCACTCCTCTTCCTGTATTCTTCAATATGATCTTTCCTCTATTTCTCATACATGACATGCCATCTTCCATCTCCATGTCTTATTTTTTACAATTACAGAAATATTTATTCAAGCAAGATGGAGTGGGACAACCCCTTAACAATAAAGGAAGCAAGATATATAAAAAAAAAAATAGCTGACACAGATAATAGCATTGAAAGGGGCTAAAAA
Source organism: Bettongia penicillata ogilbyi (assembly GCA_023548195.1). Taxonomy (NCBI): domain Eukaryota; kingdom Metazoa; phylum Chordata; class Mammalia; order Diprotodontia; family Potoroidae; genus Bettongia; species Bettongia penicillata. The sequence goes on along the minus strand of JAJHZJ010000032.1, from coordinate 2,830,545 downwards.
TTGTTTTACATAACTATCGATGAATTAACAAGCATTTATGAGGCACCTACTATATGTCCAAGCACTGGGGATGTAAACATAAAAACGAAGTAATCTCTGTCATCAAGGAGCTTATATTGTGCAGGAAATAACACGTACATGTATGTAACAAGAACTGGTACTTCTACAGAGCATCTCTTACATCTCTCCGTGTAGAGTGGGCTAGGGAACCAGCTCCCAGGAAAGCAGTGATAAGTATGATAATACCCTATGTATGTAACAAGAACTGGTACTTCTACAGAGCATCTCTTACATCTCTCTGTGTAGAGTGGGCTAGGGAACCAGCTCCCAGGAAAGCAATGATAAGTATGATAATACCCTAATAACAGCAAAATAAAACACTTACATATACTTAAACATTTGCAAAGTTCTCCATGTCTTGATAAGGATTTTCCCATGTATTTAAAATGTACTCAGTCCTTATCTCTACCTCATAGTTTTTCTCTTTCTCAAAAGCTCAAGCCCCATTTTCTGCATGAAACCTTTCCTGAATTCTCAAGGGGAATCTTTAGTCAGTCAACAGGTATTTATTAAATATTTACTGTGTGGCAGGCACTGTACTAGATTCCCAGGATACAAAGAAAGGTAAAAACAGCCCCTGCTTTCCAAGGCCTCACACCCTGTTGAGGAAGACAACATATAAGCAACTGTGTACATACAACATACGCAAAAGGTAGATAAAAGGTAATCTCAGAGGGAGGACACTAACATTTAGAATGAAATCCATGAATTACATTCACCCCTCAGTACTATACCAGCATAAGGGTAGGTGTCCTTAACCATTCTGTGTGTGTTAAGAACCCCTTCGGCAGGCTGGTGAAGCCTGGAGACCCCCTTCTCAGAACATTTGTTGACTACTTCCAAGATGAGTCATATAGATTCCCATGATTCTAGGTAGAACTTCCGGAGGTGACAGAAAATGCAAAGTATGCATGTTACCTTGGGACTTACCATCAGCTGGCCTCATTAAATGAGGATCCTAAGCGATGACACAGAAAGACTTTGCACTATATAAATGCTAGCTGTTGTTATCATCACCATCATCAATTGCAGCTCTTTGGTAACAAAGGTATATGCATAATTTAGGGCAATTCAATAGATATTTATTAACTATCTACTATATGCTAGATATAGGGGATACAAAGACAGAAATCAAGTAGTTCCTGCCCTGGAGGAACTTATATTCTATTTTATATATATATATATATATTACACATACACACACATATATATATATGGGCATCTAGATGGCACAGTAGATAGAATGCCAGGCCTGGAGTCAAATCAGGTCTCAGATAATTACTAGCTGTGTGACCCTGGGCAAGTTGCTTCACCTTATTTGCCTCAGTTTCCTCATCTGCAAAATGAGCTGGAGAAGGAAATGACCAACCACTCCAGTATCTTTGCCAAGAAAACTCCAAATGGTGTCACAGAGAATCAGACACAACTAAAAAATAACTAAGCAATACCATATATACATATATCATGTATAGTATACATACTTGTATATTATACACATAAATATATAGTTACATATGTGTATATAAAACACTCTTAAAGTTGCTAACGTACTTTATGCATGCTAACCATTTTGATTCTCACTATGATTCTCTCTATGAGAAAAGTTCTATTATTACCCCTGTTTGGCAGATAAGGAATCTGAGACGAGTCATAGTGACTTTCCCAGGGTCACATAGTTTTAAATGTCTGAGGCAGGATTCAACTACACTTTCCTAACTCCAGCTGTGGCATGTTAGCCCCTCTACCACCTTGTCTCAACATGCATCCAGCTGCCTCAGTGTCCCTACTGTGTGTGCACCTATTCTGTTAGCAGCCCTAACTTTAGCCCTGACTTGGCTTTCCTGTTTCCATCGCCATTCCCATTATTACCCCTGCACGTACAATGCTGTGCCTATATAGGCCTATGGCAGTGTAAAAAATTCTGAGCGTGAAGTCAGAAGACCTGTGTTCTGATACATGCTCTGACATTTACTACCTATGTGACTTTGGGTGGTAATACTAATAACTAGAATTTATATTGCATTTTAAGATTGCAAAGCTCTTTACAAAAATATCTCCTTTTATCCTCACAACAATTCTGAGATTTTTATTATTATTCTATTTTTAAATTGCTATTTATTTAATTTTTAATTTATGAAATAAAACAAGCATTTCCATAGCACAGTATAATTAAGAAAGATGATCATATATGAAACTGCAAATCTATTATGTACGATTTTGCTGTTCCTTTTAAATATACAATAGTTACATGTAAATTTCTTTTTTTTTTCTTTTTTTCTTCTCTCCTCCCTCCCTGCTCTAGAGATGGCTACCTAGACACAAATATGTGTGTATGTAAAATCATTCTATGCATATTTCTATTTGTCAGTTCTTTGGATGCAGATATTGTCTTTCTTCTTGTGTCTTTGTAGTTAAATTGCTATTTATAATAGTCAAAATGACTTACTCACTCAAAGCTGTTCTTAAAGTTACATTACTAGATGAGGAAACTGAGACAATCCTAGGTTAAGTGATTTGTGCAGGATCACACAGCTCATAAGTGTCTGAAGCTGGATTTAAGCATTCCTGACTCTATGGTCCAACACTTTATCCACCATACTACCTTGCTGCCTCAGTCACTTACCTTCACCAAATCACAATTTCCTCATCTGTAAAATGAGGTTGGATTAGATGATCTCTGGGTTTTTCCTAGCTTTCACTGTATCAGCTTCTATTGTTCTACTTTATAGAAGGAGCTGAAGTCAGGGAGAATGTAGGATAAATTATTTTACAACAATTATTTTACAACTCTTTACAGCACTAAGCAAATTCTCAAATAAAGAATATAGACAATGGAAACAGAACTGGAAATGCTAAGCGTGGTGGTGCACGCCTCTCATTAGTGCAACCAGGAAGACTGAGGATGGGACATGACTTGAATTCTGAAGTTTAAGCATGTTGCAGGGCTGAAGGGTTAGGGCTAAAGCTCTATGTTTACACTAAGTAGAACATCAGTATCATGAGCCCCAGGAATGGGCAGTCACTGGTCTACCAGTGACTAGAAATGGAGCAGGTCAACGTTTCCATGCCATTCAGCAATGGAATGGGGTCTGTGAGCAACTTACTTCCTACCTCTGTGTGCATGTGTGTGTGTGTGTGTGTGTGTATGTGTGAGAGAGACAGAGAGAGAGAGAGAGAGAGAGAGAGAGAGAGAGAGAGAGAGTTATGCAGGCTCACAAAATTAAATTAGAGAAAGAGAATTGAATTTGGAATAAGAGGATGTGTGTTCAAATCCCAACTCTGCTGTTTGAAAGCTTTGTATCCCTAGGTATCAATTTCTTCAATGGTAAATTGAGGAGGTTGAATTAGACAACCTCTAAGGTCCATTTCAGCTACAAATCTAAAAATCTTATGGCATAAAACTCTGCTCCATGCTCCTTGTTCTGCATGTCACATCATAGATTTATTTGGTTAACATTTCTGTTTCTGTACAAGCTGCCATGATGTCCCATCAAAAGACTTACGATCTGTTTGCAACATTAAGCTATCACTATGGGGCAAATTTTCAAAGTAGAGGTTGGGATTTGTCAGTGTGAATCCCATTAATTTCAGTAGGAGTCCTTTAGTCAAGCCACCACAGAGTTTTGTAAATGCACAGTAGCATTTTTTTCTTCTTTTTTTTTTTAATAAATACCATCCAGTGACTCAGTCTGCTGAGAGCAAGATTTGAAAATGCAGACAATGTAGTCAGTGTAGTAGGTGGCTTTTAAAATTAGATTTTAAACCCCCCGCTTATTAGGCTTACCAACAATAATATAAATACTCTTTAGAAAATTCTATGGAGAGCACCTTTCTATAAAGGAACTTAGGGTTCAGGGAGAACATGGGGCCCCTAAAGCAGCAAGATCCCAGTGTAAGATTGTTATTCTCACTGGGGAGACAGGAAATGGGAGTCCTTTTAGCCATCTACCAAATAACAAGTCAGCAGTGCAGCCAGGAACACACTCCATGTCTCCTGATAAGCCTCTTGTCCTAATTTGCCACCTCTCATTAGATGCTATTTTAATTGCAGCATAATCCGTTAAAGCTACATATAGGATGCTAATGAGGGAGGCAGAAAAACATGGATTTGTGACCAGAATGCCTTGTGGAAAAACCTATATTTTTGTGAGTCACTTCAGTTTCTGTTTGATTATTGATAGCAATGTTGATAGCAGAGAAAAGCTGCCTCCCTCCCTTCATTGCAGAAGTGCAGGACAATGAGTGTGGGATATTTCAGAAACTGTCAGACACATATTGGGTTTGCTGAGCTTTTATATTTTCCTCTTTTTTCAATCCTTGTTACAATGGGAGACTCACTAGGTTGGGATAGTAGAAAAAGGGAATATATCAGGAAATGAATGTAATGTTTAAAACAAAAGGATTTATTTTTTAAATACCAGAATTGTAATGTTCTTTTCCGGATCTGGATTCCAGGCTATGTCATGTAATGTCACATACAGTGATAAATGAGATCATTGTCCTTCATATGATTATAGGATCATAGATTTAGAACAAGAGGGTACTTTAAAGGTCATCTAGTCCAATTCTCTCCTTTTACATATGAGGAAACTGAGTCCCACAGAGGAAAGTTAAGTGACTTACTTAAGCTCATATAGGTGGTAAGTGGCAGAGCCCGGATTTGGACCCAAGTGTTAGGGATTCAAATCCAAATATTACCCAATTTTCTCCAGTTTGAAACTAGGGAAGTTTTGGGTTTTTTCATTCAGATAAGATGCAGGATTGTCCTTTTAAAAGATCTAAGAGGAAATAACTGGTTAAAAACTCCATGAGAAAAACATGCCAGAAGACTGACCACCCTCCAGTCACCCCCTGAGAGTTTTTCAGAAGGAAAGGACCATATAAGGAATAATCATGTCCCAAGTTTCTTCATTTTCTGGGAAAGGAAAAGAGCACATCTTCATGCCCTTCTTTTGTCATTTGTCATCTGTTCCACAGGGATTCTTTATGTCCCATGACTTCAGGAATGCTGATATTTCTATTGTCTGTTTCCTGCATATATATATTGGACAAAGTTTGGGATTTAAGATCTCATCTGCTCCCAAAATAGAAGCTTTTAAATAAGAGAAAGGAGGTTCCTTGTATTGGGTAATGGACTATCTGGTGTCCCCAAGGCCATACTCTCACATTGACAGAGGAGTTCTCTGGTTAGAACTGATTTAACCCTAGGAGGTCTAATCTTGTAAACAGAAGTCACTGCCAATGCAATTCAGGATGTAGCGAGCAGGGGCTCATGGTTAATTTTTCTCTTCCTTATTTATCAAATCCAATGGTAATAATTAGCTTACATAGCACTTGAAGTTCTGAAAGTGCTTTACATTTGTTATTTCACTAGATTGTCACAATAACCTAGAGGGATAGGTACTAATATTATCCCCATTTTACAAATGATTCTCAGAAGAAACAAGTTAAATGCCCGAGGCAAAATTTGAACTCAGGTCTTTTTCACTTAGGACCAACGCTCTAGCTACTGTACCTCTTAGCTGCCTAGGGAAACAAAAAAGCAATAGCTCACATTAGCATAAAGCTTGATAGTTGCAAAGCGCTATAATATAGATATACACATATACACACACATATATACATACACATATATACAAATATGTATATATACCCACATATATATGTTATGCACACACACACACACACACATATATATATATATATACATATGTATGTATTTATTTTTAAAATCTCATCTGATCAACACAGCAATGCTGCAAGTTAGTCAGTACAAAAGAGGAAACCTAGACCCAGAAACATTAAATGACTTTCTCAAGATCACTTGACAAGGAAGTCAGTCGATAGTGGAATAAAAACATCTTCTGTCTCCAAGTCTAGTACTCTTTCCAGTGTCCCCATTCTAAAATCTAGCAAACATTTTCATTGGGAGAGAAGGGTGAAGAATGACCAGTGGGGATCCAGTCCTTGGAGGATATTCCAAGGCAGCCCCATTGGTCAGTCCTCCCATTATGCTTTTAAAATACAAGTGAAGATGTCTAGCATGTCCTCCTTGGCAATGGCATGTGATCTGATGTATAATTAAATTACATTTTTTATTCCAACAATTTACAAAGCACATGTTCCTATTTTTTCTGTAAACTTAAGAAACATTTTAAAAAACCAAAGTTGCAGAAAAATCATAAATTTTGCCACTTGGGTCAAGGAACAAATAAAAATGATAGATGTTTGTAAATTTGATTTCGACGTGAGTACAGTGTTTAGAGACCAATCAATTTAAAAAGTTAATAATGTACACATTTCTGGAGCAGTGCAATCTAAACTGAAACTGATTTTGTAAAGAAAAAAACCTTACTTAAGCAAATCTTACTGAAATCAGTCCTAATGATACTTCCTAAAATGATATTCTGCTGTATTATATATAGCCAAAGGGCAAAATTCCAAGATAAGTTGTTTAAAATATCTATGAAGATGTAATGGTGTTGGTTAGGTCTACAAATATTGAAGCACCCAACATTCATTTTCATCATCCTATTGGATGTGAAAATGAACTCTTCTACTCTCTTACCTCATATCCATTGCCTTTACATTCATAGCTAAACCCACTAAATAAGCTATTCTTTGCCATTTCTTTATCTCTTCCATCTCTCTGCCTAACTTTCTTCAGTATATCCATCTTTCATAACAAAATCCATTCTCATAGAGGTAAATTTATCCAGTAATCTCTAATGGATGAAATACAAAATTTGACTTGATTCTCATCCATCTTCCTTGATCTTTTTTCGACAGTTGACACTTTCAGCATTTGAAGGACCTTAAAATCATGGCATATTGAAGGTTAAAGGTGCTGCATTGTTTAGCCTTGAGAAAATTTAGGAGAGAACATGATAGCTGTCTTCAGTATTTGAAGGACTGCCACTCAAGTGAGGGCCGCTTAGTCCCAAAGGACAAAACCAGGAGCAATGTTTGGAGATTGCACAGAAGAAAATTTAGGTTTGATACACAGAAAAGCTTCTTAACAATTAATTGTTGATTAAAAGTGCAGTGTTCTGCCTCAAGAACTAGTGGCCTTCTCCTCACCAAAGGTCTTCCAGCAAAGCCTGGATGACCATTCGGCAGGCATGATGTAGGGATTATTTCTATTTAGACAAAGTTGTCTTTGAGGGGTCCCTCATGTACAAAAATATTTATAGCAGCACTCTTTGTAGTGACCAAAACACTGAAAATCAAGGGGATACCCATCAACTGGGGAATGGTTGAATAACTTGTGGTATATGAATGTAATGGAATACTATTGTGCTATAAGAAATGATGAACAAGAAGACTTCAGAGAGGCCTCGAAAGACTTATATGATCTGATGCTGAGCGAAAGGAGCAGAACTAGGAGAACTTTGTATGCAGCAACAACCACAGTGTGTGAGGATTTTTTCTGGTAGACTTAGAACTTCGTTTCAATGCAAGGACTTAAATTGTCATTAAATTGACATTTAAATTGTCATCAATTGTATATATGTGTATGTATATATGTGTGTGTATATGTGTATATCTATATTATAGCGCTTTGCAACTATCAAGCTTTATGCTAATGTGAGCTATTGCTTTTTTGTTTCCCTTAAATTGTCATGGAAGGCAAGATGCCTTCCACATTCAGAGAAAGAACTATGGAATTCAATCATAGATTTTCTTTTGTATTACGTTTTGGTTTGTTATGTGATTTCTCCCATTCATTTTAATTCTTCTATGCAACATGACTATGGTGAAATAGGAATGTATGTGTAGAATCTATATAAAATTGTATGCCATCTCAGAGATGGAGCAGGGAGGGAGGGGGGGAGGAGAGGGAAGGAGGAAAAAAACATGTAAGTTACATCATAGTGCTTGAAAATAAATAAATTTAAAAAAAAATAAAGCTGGTCTCTGAGGTTCCTCCCAATTAAGAGATTCTGTGAATACCCTTTCCTTCTATCCATCCCTCCTCATCTTGAATTTCTAGGACCATCAAACAATATTTCCTTCACCTCTCTATTCATTTTTTAGAATCTTGTTTCATGGACCCTTCCTAGTTCTCATAGTACTTCAAAAGATATGCCCCATTTGACTGACTTCATCCTTAACATTTCTCTTTCTATTCTGACCCATTCTCCTGGTATCTCTCCTGTCTCTAATATGTTGTTTGTAAGTCTTGTCTTCATTTATAAACTTCTTGAGGGAAAGGATCATGTCTTATCATTATTATGTAGCCTAATTATCTTCTAAGAATAGATGCAAAAAAGTGTTGGTCTTTTTTGCATTAAAATTACTTCATTCTCTGAACTACATTTAGTTGAAAAGTCAATGAACTTGAGTAAATCCAGTGTTATCTACTCTGCTCTGAGAGTTGATCCACTTGTATTACTCCACAAGAGACTAGGAAACCAAGTGTATGTTTATTAGAAACTCAGAGAAATCCCTTTAATTTGAATATTTATATGTAGAGATTAAAAACAGAGACATCTTCGTCATCCTTTGATTTGGACTATTTTTTTTTTTTGCATTTGCAGAATTTCTAAAAGCAAGAGCAGATAATGTCTACCACAGTTTCAGAGGACCTCAGACAGAGTCAGAAAGTACCTTTGAGGTCATCTGATCCAACTGCTTAAGAAATGTTTGCTCCCTTCCTTCTATTCCCATATATACTATCCCATGATGTTATATTTTTACTCAGGTTTTTTGATTTAAAAATATATTGAACAGGATAGGGTCAAATTTTGAGGAATGACAATATAGATCTTCCCTCTAGGTTGACAACAACCCATTAATCAATATGTTCTCAATATAATTTTTCATCAAGAACATTTAGTGAGTTAGTTTGGAGTTTATGGAGTTTAGCTACGAACGTAAAGGCACTTCCTTCACCTAACTATTCTCCTATAGTCTGAGCCAGGTGACTTGAGCTCATTTAAAGCATGTAGTTGCTTCTCTCATATTAGCTTTCCATTTATCTTTGTTTCAATTCTCTCCTTTCTGTCACTAATGTAATGAGAAGCAGCACAACTCTTCCAGTGTCACCAAGCTTGTCTGCAAAACCCAGGTCCATATTTTTAGCACCTGTATTCTCCTAGTGCTTTTATATGATTACAAGTCATTGAATGCTATAAGTTCTGAAAAATTTAAAGTCAAAGACATCCAAAGGGCAATAGCAATGGATATGGTGGTTCTGAGTGGGCTGCAAAACATTACAAATACATTTTTTTACTTTTCCAGGAGAAGCAGAAATGGATGCCTAAAAAAATAGGCTGTCACATAACCAGAGCAAAGTATAACTAATGGAAAACCCACATATTCTGCTAGTATTCATTCAATATTAAGGGGAAGAAAGGAAGGTGCTCAAATGCTGGATACATCTCTGTAGTGAACATTGTAAAATATTGGAAAATATGGACAGTTACACGGGATGAGCAAGCATGAATGTTACAATATTTATCATTGTCAAGAATATCCATATTGATGAGTTCATACATCAGTTGGAGTTTTGAAATATTCCATTTTCACTTACTCATTTTTGCTCTGAAAATAAATTTCCTTCATAAAGGCGGAAATAAAAAGGGATTTGGTAGATTTGCTTTCACCAGGTAAAAGCACCCTATTAATCTCAAACAGAGGGGCTGGCCCCTTCTTCACTATTCTTCCTGCCCCAGTATGTTTTTTTTAACCCTTCCTTGTTATCCTTAGGATGATATGTACGCTTCAGTTCATTGTGGGTTTTAGCCTTCTTCATGGCAGTACAGCCCTTTTGTATTCCTCCGTGCTTACATGCCTCTGCTTCTACTGTTTGTACATCTTTTTTCAATTGGCGCTGTCATATAACAGGACTCTTTAGATATCACTCCTTTTTTCTTCCTTGTTAGAGTCATTCAAGGCTATGTTGTTAGAATTTTATTCTTGAGTGCCTCCTATCCCAAGCTGTATTTAATTTCAGAACCTCAAACCATGAGATCATGCTCTGGAGATCTGTTCTTCAGATAAAATCCACTATCCTCAAGATAAGAATACATGCCTAACTATTCCTAATTTTCCCATCCTTGACTATTACAAACTCTAGGAAGACATAATTATTTTCTCCTATTTTCCATACTCCAGCAAATAATTCTTTACTGTTAATCCAGAATAGAAGCCTTACTCATCACTTCTCCTACCTTATAAAAGATTACATTATCTTCAAAGCAAGATTACTTATCAGATGCTTGCTTTCTTTTTACTGAGATCTCTGGCATATGTCTGAAAAAAAGCAAAATCTATCACATTTTTTATCTTTGCCAATTTTGTGTTATGTGTCAGGAACTCATCATACATTTGCTCTACCTGTAATATATTTATTCACTGATATAGCTTCTTCCCCTCCGACCTTTTTCTTTACTCAAGCTCTCTATACAAGTGGTTCCCAACCATTTTAAACATGTTTTTTTCAAACACCAAAATTTCTCAGATATTTTTCACAACCAAGAAAACAGATGATGCAAAAAAGGCTACTATGAATTTAATAACACTTAAAGGAATTTGTGTTTTATTTTAACAAGAACAACTTTTATATAACACTTGGAAAAGCAGTAATGTATATCTTGCAGTTCACTTGTGTCCCCATTTGTCCTTCATGACCCCATTGGGGGTTTTCTTGGCAGGGATACTGGAATGGCTTGCCATTTCCTCCTCCAGCTCATTCTACAGATGATGAAACTGAGGCAAACAGGGGTAAGTGACTAGCCTAGGATTACATGGGAATAAATGTCTAAGGCCAGATTTGAACTCAGGAATATGAGTCTTCCTGACTTCAGACCTAGCAGTCTATCCAGTGCACCACCTAGCCGCCTCCATACCCTATGCCTTTATTTTATAACCCACAGTGGTATTCTCTAAAAGAGTATTGAAAACATAGGTATCTATTCTCAAATATCTACCAAAACTGGGCAAGCTTTATGCTTTTGTCATTTGAAAAGATTCTAAAATTGATAACATTTATGGTGACCCATTAATGCCAACTAAAAGTGTCAGCTTATCCAAAATAATGCCCTGCTAGTAGGACTTCATTTGAATCCTGCTTAGAGTTTCAAGAATAGATGCCTCACCTTGCCATTTAAGGACTTCTGTAATCTGACTCCAGTTTATCTCTCTGGGCTTATTTTACATTATTTCCCTTCTACATTCTACATTCCCAACCCAGCTGGGAGTACAAGATATTCCTTGAACTCAGTCCCTCATCTCCCACCTCTATAAATTCTTCCAGACTGTCCGCCTTGCCATAATCAGAATCCTCATTTTTCTTTACAGGCTTAGCCCAGGTGTCATCTTCTCTGCATGATAAATCCTTGGTAGTACAGTGGATAGAGCATGGGGCCTGGGGTCAGGAAAACTCATCTTTCTGAGTTTGGATCTGACCTAGGACATTTACTAGCTGTGTGATCCTGGGCAAGTCACCTTAACCATATTTGCCTCCGTTTACTTGTCTGGAAACTGAGAAGGAAATGCAAAACCATTCCAGTATGTTTGCCAAGAAAACCCCAAAGGAGGTCACGAAGAGTTGGACTCAACTGAAAAATGACAAATGCTTTAGTGAACTAATAAATATTTGGAAACTAAAACACTTAGACTAAAAGAATTTGCTATTCAACCAGGGCTGGGTCTTTTTCATTTCTGTATTCATTCATGCCCTCAAATCCCCATATGTAGGAAATCCTTCTGAGAAGTAGAATTACTGTTTATATGTATATTTCCAGGGAATGAGCCTTCATCTTGACCTAATAGAGAATATTATGAAGAAAAGGGAGACAATTCTCTAAAGAATGCCAGAAATGTGCTTGCCTCACTTATCAGAACATTTCTGTAAAATAAAGAGTTTTACTTTTTTTCATGAATAATTTAGATAAGCCAATCCCTTTCTTCCATCATGCTTTGCTTGTGTAAATGCACTTAGTTATTAAATTAAATGCCTTTTTTGTGTATTTGTGTGTTCTTTTGAAAAATGAAGTCATGCTGTTCTGAAGCTGACTTTTTTCTTTGTTTTTCCCTTCTGGCTTTTACAAAATGCTTAAAATATTTGATTTTTCCTTCCACCACAGGCTCCAAATCTGTGTTTAGAATTTGGAGATCAAAGTGCCATGGCTAATCCCCAAGAAATCTGCAATTTGATGACTCCGAAATTGATCTCTTATCACATTTCTGTGGGATTGTGCTATTTGTTGGTCATGACATGAAACCATGCACAAAACCCCTTTTTTGCATTACATTGCTGGGATATTTTTCAGTTTTCTATTTGTAGGAACGTCTGTAGCCACTGAATGATGATTAAGCTCTCAGCAAAAGGTGACTATCTGTGGTTTCCTTTCAAAGAACTTCTAGGGTTACATCAGCATATGTTGTCAATAGACCCTGCTGTTTATTCTCCCTTAATCAAAGAGTGACATACTCCAAAATCACACGGCAGGAGTCAAAGAAATTGATAATGAGAAAAAAAATGTGAGTTCAAAGTAGGATTTTATCTTGTGGCAAGGAGAACAGTCTTGTTGCTAGTCTGGTTTGGAAGTGGGTGATGTACTGAATTGGGGAGGTTGTTTTTTTTTTTTAATTTTCCTTTTTTTTTTTAAATGAAACTAGGCATATACGAATATTTCCCTCAACAAAGCACAGAAAAAATGGGACATGAATCCCTACTCTACACAACTTACTGAGTTAGGTTGGTTTGGGTTCATTTTGGAAGGGGGTGTATTTCAAATTTAATAGGGTAGTTCCAACACTGCCCCTGTTTGTCTGTCTCCTCTTCTGAACTTCCTTATGTTTTCTTCATGGTTTTTTTTTTTTTAATGATTGAATGACATTCTTTCCTTTCTTTCATTTTTAGTTTCACTGCCCTCATTCTCCCCAACTCAAAAATAAATAGACAGATAGATTAATTAACAAAGGTCCTCCATTCTAACAATGATAGTCATGGAAAACAATTCAAGATATTGGCTATGTCTGAGATTTTCTCATTATACACGTCTAATATATCAGGTAACAGGAATTTTAATTCTATTTCTGCAAGTAACTGGCTAAACAAACCTTACATAACCTTACATAACCTGTCTCAGCCTGTTTTTCTTCCTTTACAAAGTATATGAAGAAAACTTCCCCTCATAGGTTGATGCCATAGTTCCTTAAACATAATAGGTACTTAGTAAATATTAGTTGAGCTGAATTGATAAGCAGCAATCAATACAAACTAGTTACAGAATCACAAAGTTCCAGAAACATGCCTGGTTTCCCTGTAAACAAAATCCATCAAAAAAATGTATAAATTCATCAGTCAAAGGTAAAACTGAAGTGAATAAGTAATTTTCATTTTGATTAGCTAGAAGAAAAAAAGTTGCAAGACAGTAGGAAGCAGAGATTCATAAAATCCCAACGATCATTAGGTGTTCATTTATGGCTTTACTTAATTCAAGTCCATTCCACAAAACACCATCATTTTGTTCTTCACCAAAGTACAAGTCCATTTTCACACCTCCGTGTTTATCCCTAAGGATTATTAGAACCTAAACTATAGCCAGTTGCTTACTTCTAAAAATTGTTCTATGTAATAAAGAAAAAAAAACGATTAAGAAGAGCTGAGAAACTAGGTGATCATCAGTTTCCTCAGCTGCCTACTTAATATGAGTTACCATCCATAGGCATCACATATTATGCTAGAATTCTGCAACTTTTTAGCTAAAGTGGCATCTCCATCTTCAGAATCCCAATAGTACAATCAATCCAAAGAAGTTCCTGAGAACTTGCTACCAATAGTTCACTAGGAGGTGATGATTTCTCAGAACTTGTGTCATGTCTGAATTACAATATCAAATTTCTTAGCACAAAGAAACTTCATATCCAAACATTACTCAAAGTGCCTCAGTGTCAGGATTCATTGAGTCTTAATCATCGATCCAGAGGGTGTGCGAAATAAAGTATTTAGTCAGGCATTTTCATTTTTATTCTGCAGAGTTAATACCGAGATAACATTGTTCAGTTGCTGACATATAAGTATGCATGGTATGACACTGAACAAGATCTTCAAGTGTTGGATTTCACCATGTGACATGGGGGATTTCCGATAGAAGTTTCTCCCTTGATCATTCATTGGGGAAAATCCAAATCTGTTTTTAGTTCACTGATCAGATAGCAGCAGTATGGGGTTTCGCTCATGGCTTGATCTGAATGTAGCCTTGCATTTTTGGTCAGTAGCAAAGAGCTAGCTTGGCACAGTGAATAGAGAACTGGCTTTGGTGTCAGAAATACCTGTGTTTAAGTCCTACCTTTCAAACATACTCCCTGTGTACTGCTGGACATGTCACTTAATCTCTTGGGCAACACTCAGATGGTTTAAATTTCAGAGAAGGTGCTGATAAGTATTGGTGGAGGAATTTTGTCCCCAGAGCTCTCTACACTGATAAAATCACCAAGCTATTATGAAAGAGAGAGAGAAAGAGAGAGAGAGAGAGAGAGAGAGAGAGAGAGAGAGAGAGAGAGAGAAGGAAGGGAGGAAGGAAGGAAGGAAGGAAGGAAGGAAGGAAGAAAGAAAGAAAGAAAGAAAGAAAGAAAGAAAGAAAGAAAGAAAGAAAGAAAGAAAGAAAGAAAGAAAGAAAGAAAGAAAGAAAGAAAGAAAGAAAGGAAAAAGAAAGAAAAGAAAGAGAAAGAGGGAGGGAGAAAAGAGATGATATAGGATTTTTTCAAGTGTAATTAGAGTCATTAGTTCAGTAATTTTTCAGTCATGTCTGACTTTTCAGACATGGGGTTTTCTTGGCAAAGATACTATAGTGACTTGCCATTTTCTTCTCCCACTTATTTTTATGGATGAGGAAACTGAGGTAAAACAGAGTTAAGTGACTTGCTCAGGGTCTTAGGAAGAGTCTTTCTGATCCCAGTCCTGGTGGTCTATCTGCTGTGCCACCTAGTTGCCCTAACTAAAGTATTAAAGTCCTACATTTTCACACACACACACACACACACACACACACACACACACACACACACACTGCTGTTATGTTCTCCCTCTAAGGTCACCTTTCATCTATTCTACCTGTACCTTGTGTGTATCTATTTATATACATGCTGTCTCCCTCATCAGAGTATAAGCTCCTTGAGGGCAAGAATTATTTTTATCTTTGTCTTCCCCATACTTAGCACAATGCATATTTCTTGACTGATCGATTTCTTTCTATATTTTTATCTAATCATTTCTGTATCTTTACAGTAAGGCCCCATAAAATGAAGACACCCTCCTTGCCTCTCCCTCGACTGACATCTTCAATCATCCAAAGTGCCATTCCAAAAAGTTACAGTAACTGAGGAGAGATGGAGTGTTTTCTCCAAAATTTTCTCTTGTAAATCTATAGCTTGAGTCTTCCTTATATTTCAGCTGCCCAAGAGTACATGAGTTTTTAGCTGCCACATCACACATTATTAACACATATTGAGCTTGTAGCCTCTTAAAGCCTCCAGGTCTTTTTAATTTAAACTATTTCTTCCCTAACTTATACTTCTGAATCAATTTTTTTTTAACAGCTAGATGGTTCAAAGGATAGTCTTAAATCTAGAGCACCTAGGTGGCACAGGGGATGGAGTGCTAGGTCTGGAATCAGGAAGACTCATCTTCCTGTGTTCAAATCTGGCTTCAGGCACTTATTGTCTGTGTGACTCTAGGCATGTCACTTAACCCCGTTGGCCTCAGTATCCTCATCTGTAAAACGAACTAGGGAAGGAAATGGCAAACCACTCCAGTATCTCTGATAAGAAAGCCCCAAATGGGGATGCAGGGAGTTAGTTATGACCAAAAGCCAGTGAATACACACACAGTAAGAATTCGTACGCATCACTTGTAATCATCTTTCTTTAATCATAATCTTCTATTCTGTCCGTAGAGAACTTTGTGAATCCTGACTGTGTCATTTGGATTGTTAGCTCTCTCTCCTAATTTTAGGTTAACTGCAGACTTTATATATACATATATAATATATATATATATATTTCCTTATCCCAATGATTGGTAAAAACGTTAAGCAGCACAAGTCCAAGCAATGATCCCTAATGTACTTCATGGAGGCCCTCAGACAAGTTAACATCATGCCATTAATGACTAGTCTTTGCATCCACTCATTCAGAGTGTCAAATCCACGTAGTGCACCACTATCTAACCCACATCTCTTCATCTTTTCGGAAAAAAAATGGCACGGGACACTTTATTAAATGCTTTGGTAAAACTGAGGTAGCCTAAATCTACACTATCCACTTTGAGTTGTCACCCTGTCCAATAATAATAATAAATAATAATAGCTAATATTTATTCAGCGCCTACTATGTGTCAGGCATTGTTGAAAGTGCTTGTTACAAACATTACCTCATTTGATGCTCACAACAACCCTGGGAGGTAGATGTCATCATTATCCTCATTTTACATTTGAAAAAAGTAAGGCAAGCAGAGG